>VYXB01005148.1:0-30872 GCA_013397135.1 Pachyramphus minor | reverse complement strand
GATTGTTGTTGGGTTTGTTTTTTTTTTGTTTTGTTTGTTGGGGTTTTTTTGCCTCTGCTGCAATTTTAATGTTAGGTGCCTAGTCCTATTTTAAACATCAAATCACTGTCTGGTGCACTCTCGCAGTTCCTGAGTATTAAAAATGTTTTTTGAGGTTTGCCAAGAATGCTGTATGAGTGAATAATGCAATTTGACTTACTGAAAGGGTTCTAATGCAACATTAATTCAATGTAAAAAACCTCTTGCAGAGCAGTAATGCAGCTTCCTTTAAAAGCTGATGAGATAGCATACTATAAAGTCACAACCCTTAAGATTTGCAATGCGTTAATTTTAAGCTGGTTATTTAAATTTGGGCCATATAGAGATTAATCTGCATAATTATTTGCTTTAAGAATGAATCGGAATTTATGTTTCCTGCATCAGACTGTACTTTTAAGGCAAGTGTCATTGCAGATAAGTGTCTCTGTTTGCAGTAGCAAACACACCTTCCAGATGCCATCTGTTCTTTGTGATACAGAAAACAAAATACTGATAAGTTACGTAGAGGTTGATAGGTTTTCATCAGGCTTGGAAAACCAAACCTGGGTTATACAAGTAAATTCTTTACACATAAACAGAAATACCAAGGCATGTTACAGGGTAATTTGGAATAGGTCTCATCTCATCTAACTTTAGCTGCCCAAAGGTTGGTCTCCAGGCACATGTGCTTCTAGTGGGTTATATATCCCATCTTTAAGTTGAAGGTCTGAGATAGTTGAAAAAGGTCACATTTGAAGTTGTCTTTTTTCTTCTTTCCATCTAAACATGTAACAGCAAATGAGACAAACAGTAATTTTTTTATGCTTAGAAATATTGCAAGAAACAAGCAAGTTAAGGAGCTTGGGGGAAAAGAGGGGCTTTACATGAAGTAAATCCCTCAAAGATGTAGAAGAAGAGGTTTAGAATAGCACATAATCATCTCAAGTACATTTTAGGTAGCAGTAGATACCCAGGTTTGGAAAAACAAGTCATTTGGATCTGCTGGGATAGATCTGTATCATGAAAGGACAGATAGACAAGGAGAAAACTCATGCACTGCTTGGACTTGGCAGCTTCCNAGATCTGTATCATGAAAGGACAGACAGACAAGGACTTGGACTTGACAGCTTCTTCTTGTTCTTTCAGGAACTCTTTTCTCTAGTGTTTGTTAGCCTTCCTCTTCTTGTATTATCATAGTGGCAAGCTCTTAGGTTTTCTGTTCATTCAAGTGTACAAGAGGGTTAACCTTTCCATAATAATTCCACCTTGGGAAGTAGAAAACCCAGGTGCCAGGGAAACTGAGATGTCTTCAAAAAATGTCCTAGAATGGTGCTCTGGATCAAGGCTGGGGGGAAAGCCTGCAGTTTTCTCTTGAAGTTTGTCCATGACTACATGAAGACGGCAGCAATCCTGAGATCCAAGTGACATCAGGAGAGAAGGGATATACTGATTGTGCAGTGAGCAGAAGACTGGGTAAGGGGTTAAGAAGATGCGGTTTGAGTCTGTGCTGGGACCAGTTCCGCTTTTCCATCTGCTGCATAGTGTAGAAAGTACATGTAATTCTACCTCTGTCACAACCCAGGGACCATCCAGAAAACATTTTGGTGATTCTAGAAAGGAAGAGCAGAAATGAGAACCTAGGACTTGAAGGTAAATGCAGTGGGAGTGCCTGGTTCTAGGAGGGCTTATGAAAGCACTTCACATTTGGGGGTCCTTTATAGGATGGGACATGAAATCACCTTTTAAGCTGAAACCATGTACTTCCAGTGCTGATGGAGATGCCACTGCAAGTCACTCATTTCACATATTAAGAGTGGAACAATTATTTTGTCTCTCTGACCTTCCAATTCCAGGAATGCCCCAGGCTTTTGTTTCCCAAGCTGTATTTCTTTTTTTTTGCAGATCATGAACTGGATTAATTTCTCTAAGGAACATGAATAAAGTTTGTTTTTCCTAAACTCCTGGCAAACAAGTTGATGAAATCCATATGGATGACAAAGTCAGAATGCTTGAATACAATGTTCCTCATGTGAGCGAACACTTGTCTTTTAAAATAGACGACTTTTAGCTGTGGGGATTATATATATACATATTTGAGATCCATTCTGTGAGCCATCAGCTGGATTTCAAAAACATAAGACAGGAAGCTGACTGCTTCTGAAGGTATTTTGACTGCTTCTGAAGGTGTGTTCCTCCTTCCTCCTGTTAAATATACATATTTTTCAGATAAGTGTCGTTAATTTGAATTTGTCATCATATCTCATAATTAAAGAAAAATTGTAAAAATGTGGTTCGAACCTTTCATTTTAGACCCTAATCCTTCTCAGCTCAAATGTCTCTGAGTTTTAACCTTATTTTTACCATTCTCAAATTCCCGTCAACACACACACACACACACACACACATTTGCGCCTGTGCACACACACATATATCCTGCGTCTCTTACCTTGGCTGAGCTGCAGATGATCCAAACTACTGGTATTTTGAATCAATTTCTTTCTGATATGTTCTGTACACGTGTCCATGCCCCAGCATGTCTGTAGCTACACCTTCCTGGCACCAGCCTATCTGAGACATCCTCGAGTGCAGACTAAGATGGAAAAGCATCTTAGGTGCAAGCATTTTTAAAGGCTGCAGAGAAGGTTCTTTCTCACATGTCCCAGGCTGCTCAAAGGAAAGTTATCACCTTCCCCCTTTTTAGAAAAGAAGGGTGATGACCACCTAAGTTAATTAAAAAATTCTTGTTTGTGAAATTAGAAGCAGTGAAATGAATTATCAGAGCTCATCTGTATCTACTTAAAATCTGTATGGCACTTTCTTCTCCTTGTCTGTACATGAAAAATAACCACTTCAGATGCTAAACCCTATGGCTGTGTCACCAGCAGGGGACCATGGTCTTCCACCCTCTTTGGCTTCCCCAAAGCCCTTCCTGGGGGCTTCCACACCAGCCAGGTGCTTCACAATGCACAACCTTCCCTCTTTTAGGGCAGGAACAAACCTGCATATTTAATCACATTCTCTACTATTTTATCTCCTCAGCTCCTCAAAAGACAGGGGAAGTGGCAACAGCCTTAAATCTCCATGAGAAATGTGCATGATTGATAAAGCTGGGAGCTGAAAGAATTGGTGGGAGAGTGAGCAGCAAAACTGGGAGATAACAAAGTGAGATGGCTAGATTTGAGTGCCTGGAGGGTGAGGATGGGGCTGGTGTATCCCGGTAAGGGATAGGGGTGGGCAGTTGCCGTTGCACCTGGGGGCTGGAGGTGGCACAGTAGTGCATAATCATCAATTTATCTGCAAAATAAAGCATAAGCTTTTTAGTGTACAGCATCAGAAACCTTTAAAATCACTTGAGAGGAGAATAAAAGCAATTAGCAAAACATGTGGTTAGAACCAAGGCAGTTTCCGCTGATTTTTTTCCTAAATGTTTATTTTGTAAGTGGAGGGAACAGTGTGGAGTAAAAAAATTTAAAACTGCGAAAAGTTTTCTTTGGCAAAAAGAAAGCATTTTGAAAGCAGCAGAAGATGAAATGTCAAGGCAGCTGTTGGATTGCAGTCACTATGGCGATCATAACACAACACTTTGATTCGTTAGGCACATAGTGGGGCTCTGGGTAAGAGTCCGGGGGTGGCGGTGGTGAAGAGCAGGTTGTTGCTTTTTAAGGATATTTCAAAAAACTCAACACAGAGAAGGATCTGTCCTTTTTAAAGGACAATGTGTATCAAATTTTCTCCTAAAATACACACATTGTACACACATTTTGTCACTTTAAAAAAAAGTCCGTCTTGAAATTGGTATCAGAGAGATGTCAAAACAATTCTTGCAGAATAGAAGGATGATTCTCTTAATATATGGTCCAAGCATCTTGTGTCTTTCATGTATTTGTATTTACAACACCATATTAAACAAGGAAGTCTTTTATTCCCACAATTTCTTGTGGGGACAAGAAACCAGAAAGGCTGTGGTGTGGACTCATGAGAAAAGGCATGTGTTTGGACACTGCATCATCTAATGTGGGCATTTCCAAACTACTTGCCAAGTGAGCTGGCCTCACCTGTGCCTTCATTTGTGCGGGGTTTTGAGAGTGACATGAAACAAACACACTGGAGACAAAGCGGAGCTTCCTTTCCTTTTACTCCTCCACTTCCCAAAACTGAGCCTTAAATACTGTGTTACTGGTTAGAAATGGAAAGTCCTCCCAGTCTATCTCTTGAAAGTAAGGAAGGAGGGTTCAGTTTTGAAGAAAAAACCTGGCTTCCCAAATTCATTAGTGGGTTGAGATCTGATAAAGGCTCCTGGTGGAGCCAAGCGTGGTATGTCAGGATGGAATTACCATCAACATGCTGCCTCACTGCAAACAAGGACATTTCAGTATTAGTAGTTTCTCTTCAGACCTTTTGTCTGTTGTGTTTATTTTGACTAAAAATGTGTGTGTATGTGTGTGTGTGTGTGTGTAGGGACTTAACAATGGGACTGGCTTCTACGATCAGCACAGTGTGCCTCTGAGGTGATTTGGATGCTGTAAGGACACAAACAGTAAAAATAACATTACATAATATTTCAGTGTTGAAATAGGTGAATTACACAGAGTGACACATCACCTGTTTATGCTTTTGTCTTTCAAATAAGACAAATAAAAATCAATTTGGGTTGACTTTTAATTTTTTTTGTTTGTTTTGTTTATTGTTTTGTTGTTTGGGGTTTTTTTGTGGTTTTTTTTTTTTTTTTCATGGAGAATCTTAAACAGGAATGACAGTCCTGAATCTTGTAATGTATTTCCCCATGATAGACTTCCTTACGTATTTCAGAGCTGCTGCTAATTTTGTGCAGTGCTGTTCTGCACTCTCACATGCCAGGGATGTTAAAATCAATCCTTTCTTCATTTTATTTGTCAATTAAAAATCTCTTCTTGACTTTTTGAATTCAAGGGTTTATCCTTTCTTTCAGCTGTCACTTGCTTTCCTGGGTAGCAGCTGGCTTCCTCCACAGTCCCTTTCCACCATGGCACCCCAACACCCTGATGTTGAGGAGCTCTATCTCCAGCAAAGTTCCTTGCCTATGCAGAAACTTCTCTGGTCTGACTGCACAGATTGGCTTCCAGGACAGAGATCTCAGCACACAGCCAAAAAGTCATTTCAGGCTGAAAAGTACTGGAGTAACACACTAATGGAAAGCAATACCTAAACAAAGCCACACAACTTAAAAGGGAACAGAGTTAAGTCCTGTAATTGCCCTAAGCTTTGCTAATTGTGAGACCTACAGCTCTGATAAAGGAAATTGATTTCATCAGTTGTCAGTCATCCTCCTTTTTAATGATCAAAAGTTCACATCTGCTTCAGGCAGGGCAAAGTCCTGCTCTGCTCTTCTCCTCTCTGTTGTGCTGAAAGCTTTTGCTATAGCCAACCCTTGGGTGTTAGGCGGGGAGTTTTCTCTCTCCCTGGTGTTTTCTTTTCCTGGGATCATGCTGAGACAAGTTGCTGTCCTGACAACATCACTTGGAAGTTTCTTGTCAAGCTTGTTCCTTCAGCCCTTCACTTATTAACTAATTAATATATCTGACTTCTAGGGCAGGTTTTTTTTTGTGTTTGGGCTGAACTTGTTTCTGTTAAATACAGTTGGGCAGGTACATCACCCTGAGAGGGTGTTCTTAAGTATAATACGCAGTACAAAAATGCAGGACAATGCTGTCTGCTTCTAAAAAAAAAAGGGCATACACATTTTAAATTTACGTGAAACTGAATTTAAACAGACCATATTGCTAGAGAGGTTGTCTTGTTTGACAATACATCAGGGAATGCTCCTTGCCACCTCTCCTTCACTCCAGTGTAAATCTAACTCTTAAAAAAGTTGTTGAAAGATGGAATTTTATCAGAAGGGGACTTGAAATTTTGCTGGCTGTGTATCCATCAGTTCTTGCTTGTTAGGGTTTCAGTTTCAGATAGATGTGTATTGACAGGCCTTGGTACTGCCCTTGGAAAAATGAGAGAGCTCTTGAACATAACAAAAAAAGAATGAAAAAGAAAACCAGAACAGGCATGTCCTTCTCCCTCTTCATTCTAAGCAAATTATTCTGGCAGTGCTTTTCCAGCTGATTGGACGTGTACAGAGGGAAAACCTGTACCAGACTTTCAAACTGTCAACACGGAACTTTTTTCTTAATACAAATGCATAATTTTAAGATTCATTGAAGAAACATTGTGGGGGAAAAAATAAATGTTTTGGGGTCAGATGAGATGTTTTGATTAAATGTTGAGGGGGGTTTTTGCCTCTTCCTGTCTGCTGTATTCAGACTTGTTCATCTAAGATTTGGACACCTGCAGTAGGGCACATGAATCCTCTTCTGCAGTCTGATGGAAGTCCTGGTACTGTGGCATGTGAATGCTGCATTTAATCAGTGTTCCCAGAAGAATTGTGGAGTCATACATCTTTAGTGCTTCAATTAAAAACACTGTGGACTCTGGAATGGGAGAATGACAGAAAGGGAGTGAAAGTATAAAGTGAGGCCTTGGGATCCACGCTGAGTGTGCAGTACCATTTGTTAATTTTGCACACTAATGAGACTTAGGAATGATGACTTGTGGAATTCCCAACCTTGTGAGGTATTTGTCTTGGAAAAACTTGACTTCTAATCACAAAGTTCCAGTGTCTTGGAGAATCACAAAATCTTCTACAGTTGTATTTGGACCATGGATGTTCAAGCAAAGATACAACTTTTATGAAAAAAAAAAATATATATGAAGGAAATAGATGATATACCCCAGAAATGGTAAGCACAGTAGGGATCTAGAAAGCTGTGATAGAAGAAATGAGGGTTACTAGGTAGAAAGGAAATTTTGCAGAAGGATAATAGGAATGGAAGGAGGCAGAGAGGGGAAGTGGAATGGGATGAATTAGAAGGCAGGCATCTGGGTACAAAACCTCATTGGAACCCAGCCTTGAATGAAAGCTGAGCCTGCAGAAAGCACTGACACCCTCAATGTGCAAAGGAGGCTGTGTACAAGCTTGAATCTTGTGTTTGCTGCAGCAGCAAATATGTACCTCTAAGATTCCCACCAAAAAAAAAAAAAAAGAAAGAAAGAAAAGGGAAATTTTGCACACCCTTTATTTTTGTGCAAAAAACTTCTCTGTAAAGCCCACATACCAAGTGCTGTGCAGTGCTAGGAAGAATGTTGTGGCAAAAAGAACACTATACTTTCTCATCAGTCTGTGATGAGACCTCTGACCTTGATAAGTTTTATTATATTAAACACTTAATTGTGTTATTTAAAACCTCTTACAATTACTCAGTTTTCTAGAAGCATAATTACAGCTTTTGCACAACAGTCCTGGATAGGTCTTGAAGCAATTATTAAGGAAATCCTGTGAAACACTATTTTGTAGAAGCACTCCATTATATTGTGGTAATAACTATGGGTATGTCCATAACTTGCAAGCTTACTGCCTTTTCATACCTTCAGCAGGAAGGGGCAGTTCTGAAGGGACAATACGGGGGAAAGTATTTCATTTCCTGTTAGAACTGTCTTGCTCCACAGTTGCTACCTGAGCATTTCTCTTTTCTTGAGGCAATGTCAGCAGTGCTGGAGTCCAACTGGGATGTAGACAGTCAGAAGACAAGGAACAGAAATGTCAGTCATTACCATTGCTGGATGACTCTTTGGGCTGAATTAATATTCATTAGGTTTTTTTTTAGATACAATTGACACAGATAAATTGAGCTTGATGTGATAAAAAGTAATAAGACAGAAATTAAAAGCCATTTTCAAACTTTTTTGTTTTCATCTACACTTTGGAATATGTGGCATGATTTCACCTCTCTATAAAGTTTGTGTAGGACTACCCTCTGTACTGTGTATTTTAAAGGATTTTGTTCAGTTATAAAATCTTGAAGCCATGCAAAATACAGCATGTGAGTTCAGGCATCTTGCTGTGACTCTGCCTCTCTGACAGGCCAGAAGCCTGGTGTCTATTTGAAGACTGTCTGCAGGCAAAAGCAGGTATTTTTACAGGCACCCTCCAGTGGTGAACCACTTATTGCCAGTTTGTTTCTATGTTTAAACAATAATCAAGCTCTTCCACTCTCAGTTGGTGATTCACCGTAATTTTGTCCTATACAGGCTGTAGATTGGATGAAGGCAGTTGCCTACATTTGATCAGACACTCACATCAGCTGAATTCTGACAGGCTGGCATTGTCCTGCTTTATCACTGTTCTTCATACATACATACAAATGTTCTGGCATGAAGATTTCCTAAACAATGTGGCAGAGGCTGCCCAGCATGGGAACCCTGCTACTGCAGAGAATGAATAAGTGCCTCCCCTATGAGTTTGAGGATATTTTGTTTCCCATTTCAGTCACTGCGCTGGAAATGTGATACATCCAGTTAATCTTTAATGGGTGATCTCAGATATTATAGATCCACTTATACCTTCTAATGAATTACTTCAGTATTTGACAAATATTAAATAACATTTTTTTGTTGACATGGAAGTGTGACCTGCAAGTTACAGCTGGTCCCAGTGTTTGGTGCTGTTTGTGTCCTGCTGTCTCCCTCTTCCTCCCTCTGTTCTCTTGTTATTGAGACACAGTTGGTTTACGTCCATCGCAATCAATGGAAGGACATTTCCGAGCTGGTACTTGCTGAGAGGATCCGGTGCTGATGGTTTATGGAGTTGTCAATCTGGGTAGCAGCCTTTGGCTCCTGCTGTGTACAGTATGTCTGCAGTTTGACCATGAACTGAAAGAAAGGTTTGTGCAAGCATTAGCTGCTCCTTCTCTGGGATGTCTTTTTCCTCCCTGTCCCCTACCTCCTGCTCTTGTGTTTTCAACTATTTCAACAGCATTAAAATGTGTTAAATAAGGTGAATGCTGTTGTCAGTAATGCTGCTGTTCACAGTAATTCCCCTTGGAGTCAGGTCAAGACTTTGAAATAAATTCATTGGTTCACAATCATGGGAAAAAAAAAAAAAAGTTGAGTAAGATCCGGTATGCAAAACCCTGCCTATGCTGTGATGTAGGTTCCTAAATGTCACTCAGTTTCAAGTTTTATTTCATACTGTAGGCATCTAAAACTCATTAAGCCACTAAGCCCTACTACCTAGTTGAAATCTCCTTCAGTTCCTGGTTTGATGCACCTGCAAACACTCAGATTGCTGTTGCTAGGAAATGGGTGTTTGTCTGTCATCTAAAGCAGTTTGGGACTCAAGCTAAGGAGGATAGGCACTCAAACATTGCCCAAGCCCTTTGGAGAAGAAAATGAAAAATGAGGTTTCCATAAACCAGTGATTACTTTCATATGATACAATGACACTGCCCATGTGCTGCTTGGACAGTGCTTAGAGACTAGCAGTGTCTCGCATGCTGACAGGAGGGAGATGCTGGGTGGTTAGCACACTGACAGAAAACTGACAACAGAACAAAAATGCTCTTTAGCATCTTTCTTTCATCCAAAGAGTCTGTGGGGCCCTTAGAGATTTTAATGGAGCCGAGATGGACCCAGCTAACTGCAGTGTGCATTCCCTTTCTATTAGATTATCAATGGGCAAACAACAAAAATCAACTTGGAAGCCGGGATACGAATGGTGGGTGTCTATCTTTTCTCCTTCAATTTCTCATTTTTTTTACCAAGTTACACAGAAATTGTATTGAAGAAAGTTCCTAAAATAAAAACGTTATGCCTTTCCCTTCCTTTGCCTTTCCTTCTCTTTCCTTCCCTTCTCTTCCCTTCCCTTTCTTTTCGTTCTCAGTCCTGTTCAATCCTTTTGTTTAAACTGCTTTTAAATTTAACCAGTTGCTGCCTCTCCATCACAAATGTCATGGCCCTGCTCTCTCCTCTGCTGCTCAGTGTGTGCATAGTTGTGCATGGAGGAATACTGTCTTCCTGCTTTGGCATCTTCTTTGTTTAACTCACCTATTGGTCAAGGCTGTTCACATATGTTTGCTTCTCAGTATCCATGGAGATTGAGTATAAATCCAAAGTGAGGTGACAAAGACCTTATAAAAAGATGTGTTTGCTTCCAGAGAGATATTGCAAAATATCTGGTAGGTAGCCACCAGGTAAGTGGACATAAACTTCCTCTGGACTTCGCAGGATAAAGAAAGTTCACAATAATCACTCTTGTTTCTTATCTCATACCTTCAGTGAGACATCATCAGATGGCAAGAATTGAAGCAAACCTCCCCATCCTATTTTTCCCCTCACCATTTTCATTGTTAGACTATCATATTAGATCTGTACTGGGTGCAGGATGGAGAACATTACTCCCTTGTTTACAAAAGACTCAGTTTAAGTAACTATAAAGCCTTAGTCTACGTATGCCAGGCTTCTCTGTCTGTCAGTGTCCTGGTCCACATACAAATAGTGTGGCATTGTATTTGGAGGAAGGAAAAAAGAGGGTGTAGGTCTGTTCCCCTCTCTTACACTCTGTGCCCAAGTGTGCACAACTCATCTTTGCAAAGATGGCCCCCAGAAGGACAGAGATCAGCTCAATGCCATGTCTGGTCTGGCTGAGCAAATCCATTCCTGATTCAGTTCCTTGCACATAGACAAAAACTAAAAAAAAATGTTTTGGAATGACTTTCTGGCTCCAAATTGCTCAGTCACTGAAATGTGTCAAACCAATATGGAAGGTTATTGGCAATAATTTGACAAATGACAGAAATACTGCTGTGGTGCATACAATTTCTAATTATTATTCAATTATATGTCTTAAAAAATCTCTTCTAAAGTATATTCTTAAAGGGAAAGCTTTTTAAAACAACAGGACAAAACAGGTGCAAAGACCTTTTGTGCTTTCTTATTAACGGTCTCCAGCAATTTTTTATGGCTGCAGGTGACTACAAAGCATGACAGAACAAATCAGGCCACAGCAAAAGACAGCTCAATGACAGCTGGACTAGTAGGCACTAAAGCACAAAGATAACTCATCCTTGCCTTTTAAAACACTAATAGAAATATTGTACTTTATTCCTATTTTCAGTTGGACATAGAAGATTGGAATTCAGTGACCTTCAGTAGGATCTAGGACAGCCATGTTACACAATTTTGTTGAATTTTTGTGGAAAATTTCTGTCTTCATTAAGTTTTATAGCAGTAGGTGTTTGAGTAGAGAAAACATCACAGGGAGAACACTTACAGAATTTCCAACCACCTAAGACTTACCTGGGGGAGTAGAAATTTTTGCCTTTATTTCCAAGATCTGAAAAATGTTAATATAAATTTTGACAAAAACTATTCTAGTGTTTAATTGCAAGAAAAGTGAATATTTTTTTTTTTTTTAAAGAAACAGATATCAATCAAGGTTGAAATACTCCTAAATTGCAACACTGTTCCACAGACTTGGAATTACTGTCCTTAAGAAAATAAAAGTGCATATGTTCTT
This sequence comes from Pachyramphus minor, assembly GCA_013397135.1. NCBI lineage: Eukaryota > Metazoa > Chordata > Aves > Passeriformes > Tyrannidae > Pachyramphus > Pachyramphus minor. The sequence goes on along the minus strand of VYXB01005148.1, from coordinate 19,474 downwards.
ATACTATACCAAACAAATCATTCACATGTAAGAGTGTGATATATTTGTCTGCAGGTAAAAAAATAAATCCTTTAAATGACAACACATTCATAAAACTGCAATAATGACAAAGGAACTGTAGGAACTGATCTTCCCATTTGCACCAAACAGCAGCAGGTTAGTTAGCCCATTTGAACTCCTTGTGGAGACAAACAAAATACAAAAAATAACTAACCAAACAACACCCCTGAAAAAACCCAACCCAAACAAACAAAAAAAAAACATAAAATTGTGCTTTTCATTTTTATTTCCTGGGTAAACTCTGAACACCAGGTGTCCATTGTATTGCAGCCTCAAGGCCTAAATCCAAATATTTGAATGTTACATGAACATTGGGATGGGAATATGACTGAAGTTCTTTAACCTCAATGAATGAATGCTGAGAACAGTCATCACACAGGGCTGAAACACATAAAGATGCTCAAAATGATAAATGACGCCTTCAGAACTGACTCAAACCAGTAATTCTGTAACAGATAAAGAAAACAAAAGGGAAAGAGTAACAGATGAATGCAAAATGCGGGTTTGCCAAATTAATTTGAAAATAACCAAATTCCTTGGCAAGGAGTTAATGTATTAAGGAAATAGTATATGCCCTGCAAACAAATATATAAATATGTGTATACATATACACACACATGTATATCGCATCAAAGCAAGATATTGGCAAGTTCTTTATCCTGGTTTTCTCTCTCCTGTGAATATATAAATACACTTGCTATATTGGCCTCTGTCTCAGAAATTTATAACCACTATTTCTGATGCTATTGTATCTGGGGTGAGGATGAGGAACAGTAAGGTTCTTCAGGACTCCATTACCTCCTGTGCCAACCCCTGCCTTAAGTCATCCACACCTTGGGGGCTATGGGACCCTATAGCTTCTCTCTCCCTGTGGAGAAATACTGTGGCATAAATCAACTACCTGCTACTGATCGCTCCACTACATTTCAAAGAATGATTCTGGGGAAAACCTTATCATCTGATTACAATGAAAGTGGCTGTGCCCTGTCACTTGACACAGATGGTGGTCCATCCACTCGTACAGTTCCCATCACCCCATTATCTTGTTAAGGAGTTAATTGTGAAATAAATGAGTTTCTTTGAGAGTTATTGAGACTTGTTTAACAATGATTTCTCAGCAAAAGTTTAGTGACCACATGCTGAGAAGAAAATTGAATTATGTTCTCTCCAACTTCCACCTTTCTTGAGGAAATACACTTTCTCTTCTAAACCAAACAGTACTAAATTGTAAGATTCTTGGTCAAGTTCCATAAGTTTCTGCAAACAGATTTTATGTTTTGTTTGACCTGTTCATGTAAATGCAGCTATGCCCCAAGTACAAAGCGGCTGCTTCCCTCACACTCCTGTTGTAAAAGTAACTTCAGCTGTTGCTGAAGGTGATTTCTGAGACTGCACTACGCATAGTTTGTCTTACATATATAAGTTTCAGCATTAATTCATATTAATAGTTGCAAACTTCTTTACTGTCTGTTGTCTAAACAATGTTTCTTGCATAAAATTTGATCTTAAAATACAGTGTGCACTCACTGTTCTTTATCACTTTACATTCCTCCTATACTGCATGGCTACTTTTCTTAATTAATGTATGCCAGAACAAAGCTGAAAAAATAATTTCTATCCTATCAAAGCAGTACTTTGAACACCTACCTCAAGGGCTTACACTTGCATCTCTGAAGTGTGAGCAGAGAAATAGAAAATGTTACCTGGAAAGTATGTTTGGTTTGCAAAATTTTTTAAAATTCGACTAGTGAAAAAAGACTGATTCTCTGATAACTGCGTTTACCAAGTACTCTTGCACTGCACTGGGTTTTGATGCACTGTCCAAAAATTAATTAAATTGAGAAAGACAAGTCCACATTTCAAATGTTTCTATTCTCAAACAGTGAAGTCTCTGACTAATCCCTTTGCCTTTTTTTCACTTTGATTATTAGATGCAAAACATGGTAACCTGACTAGAGGTTTGAGAAATAGGTTTTTTTACATTAAAATATATATTACAGATGCTCATGGATTTTTTTAACTCAGCTTTCGTTTTTCATTTTCTCTCTTTTTTTCACCAAAAATGTAATTCTCAAAATCAGAAATTATTTTTCTTACTGTCAGACACCTTTGCTTGAAAGAGAACACAGTGTCATACACTAAATATTTCATTTGTTATGCCCAGAAATATAACATGTCACCAGTTTGACTGAAATCATTAACACCATGAGTTTAAAAGTAACTTGAGTAACATCCTTTCTGAGAGTATTTTTGATATAGTCTAGTCAAATTGAATTCAAAACATTCCTATAGCTCTAAAAATATACATACTTATGGTTTCTTCTGCTACAGATTGGTATTATGCTTGATACTGAAGCCTACACCTTAGCAGCTCCAACGTGGAATTTTCTAATACATGTTTATCTCCAGCTCAGTTTTAGGCACAATAACACTTGTTAATAACTGACTAGTTGTGCTTGCTCTCTAAAATTCCTAGAACATTTGCTGCCCTGTGCTATGATAACTGAAAAAATAAATAGTACTAACATGGATTAACTGATGATGAGAGAGTTAGACTGCAATTCAGTAAAATCTTCACGAATATGCTTCTCTTCATTTTGGAGGTTTAAATTTTTTAAAAATTTTTTTATTTTTTTTCGTTTCTACTAATGACTGTTTCATCAAACCTAAGTGCACACCTATTTCCAGGAAACTTCCTGCAGAATTATAAAAGCTTCAGTTTCCATTATTTCATTCTAAAAAAGAAAAATGAAACTAAAATTGGTGTAAAAATTTCTCTTGACTTCTTTTCACCTCCCACAGCCTCTTTGAAATATCAGAACAATCTCCTGCTTGCAAACAGCATGGATGAATACAGTTAAAACCTGTCTTCACTCTTGTGTTTTCAACCTGCTCAGTGTAATAGTTTTACAGTGTGAGTCCTTGACTGGCAAAATAGTGGGTATTATCATTAAGATACTTCTGTTTTTCTTCTAAGAGCACTGAAAACTTTGTGATCTGAAAAAAAAAAGGTGCTTGTGGATCTTTGGTCATGAGGAGAAGCCTGGGAACTTCCATTAAAAAAGATGTAGTGATTATGAAAGCTTTACCGGTGTTTAGTTGAAGGATAGCCCATGTTTAAATGGTACAGTGTACAGCCAGATCAATAAAATTCTGAGTCACTATCTGGAGAAGAATAAATGATTCAAGCTGTTTGAAAACGAATTAGTCACTCCTGAGCAAAAACAGCAGTGAAAGTGATGAACCTACTGTGTTATAAATGTGTTTCCTACATTCCTGCTCTTTCATGTTTTTTATTACTTATGAAATACAGAAATAACAATAACTAGTAATTATCACTGACAATTCAACAAACTTATAAACTACCTGGGTTTTCTCTCTGTATTCCCTCTGGAGGAACAGGTAACATATTGTGTGTCTGATTTTGGATTTGGCACACATTTGTTGGCTGGATAGGAAACACAAACCAAGTAGCCATGTTAACAGAGGATTTTCATCATCCTTTATTGGGTTCTTGCCCCAAAATGTTGTTCTTATTTCTGTTTTGTTTACTATGAAATTTTAATTTTGTTTAGCAGAATATCCCTGTCTTCTTCAAAAACTTCAGATTCACCAGTTATGGTGCTTAACCGTCTCTTCCAAGGGAAAAAAAATGCTACTTAGACCCTACTAGTTTTCTTACCATGAAAACATTTACTTTGTTTTCATTGAAAAAAGCTTGTTACCAAATACCAGCCAGATGGTGGCTTATTTTTCCAAAAGATAACATTTAATATAGACAAACATGTTGCTATGTCTCCAAGGGTAGAAAAATATTTTATGTCAATGATATCTCTCAGAAAATTTACTTTGCAGACCATATTATCTTTTTCTACATTTATTGGTTGCTCTGTGTCTATACAAATGAATAAGTCTATCTATTCTCTTTACAATGGCTCATTTTTTTTGTCTCCTTTACTTACTCTCTGATTTGTAGAGAAATTAATCGTCCTCTGATATTGCAGAAAGGGAACTTCACAATGGACAATCTAGAAACTCAGGTTTGATCATATGCTGTTGGGATTTTACTTTAACACTGAATGTGGGGAGGACCTTCCTCTCATAGTGTAATGAATGATGTTGCTTTCTAAAAATATTTTTCACATCCACTGTATAAATTCCCCATATGGATATAAAAACAGCTTTGGAAGATGTCTCACTTTTATATGTATCATTTCTTTAGCTTGGACTTTTCTTAAAATGTTAGTGTTGTTGTTTCTGACCTTGTATTAGCCTGTACATCTGTTCAGTTTAAAATTAATGATATTCCCCTTGTTTTCAAGATCTACTGATGTTCTGCTGTGACATAATCAAATACTCCACTTCAAAGAGGTCATTTAAGGTAGCCCTTGTGTTGTCATCTCTCTTGTATAAACAATGAATGTCTTGCTGGCATTTGGACAGTTTTGCAAAATAATGCTTTCCATTGCAATCCTAGCTTTTCTCTTAAGCGCCAGGGATTTTCTGGACTTATTGGTCAGCATGTGTTCAGCAAATAGTGTTTTAGAGAACATGCAAAAACAAGGGGCTCAGAAGTAACTTAGTAACATTATGAAAAGTAGGCACCATCTTTTCCAGAGAGGCAAAAGCTGAGCAGCACTGCTGGGGTCACACTATTAGCAGCATTTGCACCCTGTGGCACCAGGAACAGGCATCAGTCTCTGAGAATAATATAATTCACTATGTTGTTTATTTGTCTACCATGTGTGCTGATCAAAGGCTGGCAGCCTTCAGGCTCAGCTCCTCCGCACTCTACCCGGTAGCTTATCAGCAGGCTAAGAGAAAGGACAGGAACAGTCAGCTTTTGGGTGGAAACACTCAGAATCAGCAGATTCTGAAAGCCATGTGATGCTTCTTCACAACTTTGTTGGCCTCATATAATTTCTGAGAAATATTTCACTTTTGATTAATCACTTTCTCTGTCCAAAGCAGTTCCATGAAAAGACTTCTAGCAAGTCATATGCATGGCTACAATTTCAAAGAGGCCTGCACACACAACAGGATTTTTTTTAAGGCGGGATTTTCTGGAAACATAGAGATGGCAAAAGACTGTTGATGTGAGAGTTTAAAACAGACTACCTGTAAAGAAGAAAAACAATCACACAATATAAATTATAACGGTGGTCTGTGCTATAAACCTATCAGACTATCAGGAGACCACCTATGGATTTTTTGGCGTATTTACAATTTTTTCTTTTAATTTTTCATTTTAAAGCAATATTTTAAGTAGTGCTGTAAATTAAAGAAGCCACAAGAAAAAGATAAAAAAATTTAAAAATGGACATGAAGTCATCTAAACTACAAATAATACCTTTCATTGGGAATTGAAGTATTTTATATTGATCCAAAATTCTTCTTTCAAAAGCTTAGTTGGTTATTTTGCAAAAAACCCTCTTAATTGGATTATTTATTTCTTTTGGAACTGTTTTCACTTTTCCATTCTCTGTTCTTTTTTGTTATTCTACCAAACAAAAATATGAATATTCATATGGTTCTTTTCTGAGATGACTGTTATTTCTCTGTATATGTTCCAGTCCTAATCAAAAAAAGCTGAGACTGCAGTTTTCACTAAAAAAATACTAGTACTATGAAAAAGTAATAAGAAGCCCTTTCTTTTTTTTATTATGTGAAGCCGTTGAAACAAAACTGAAAGCTATTAAGACAAAACAAAAAAATCCAGCAATTACAACCAGTCCTTCTCTTCTTGACAATATATTTTCCTAAGAAAAATTTCCTAACAGATATTACCTCTACCTGCAAATATTGTCCTACCCGTATTTTTTTTATATTATCATTGCAAAAAATACTATTTTAGAGAGAGATATTTTCTAGGCAGCATTTTGGAGAGCCCCTCTAGACAATACAGGGATGCAAGGATCACTAATCTCTTAATTAAGGGCACTTTATTAAGTAATTTAAAACTAATCTGTTTAAAATATCTGCTTAAATCTTGATCCTAGCTGCCTTACCAGGGAACCGACTGTACAAGCAACTGTAAAGATTTCTGTGTCACATGGTGATAAATGTCAATATAGAAAAATCTGCACTGTTGAAGTCAGAACACAGCACTGATTTCATTCATTTTTAGACATATAGCTTTTAGATTACAGAATATCTTTCCATAGAAAGAATTCCAAATACCTGAAATTTATCTAAGGGCTCCTTGTCACCAGTGACCCTAGCGGGAGGATGCCTCTGCCTCTGGGGACCTGCAGTCTCACACCATTGTGTTGCAGCTTCCAGGCACTCATTGTTGAAATCAGGGAATGACATCCAACATGCACCCTGTGTGATTTGTCATTGTCACCAAGAAATCACTTTCTTGTGATATTTTGGGCAGACTCTCTTAAAAAACACACTGTTCCTCCATGCCCTGAAATCGCCTCTGCGGCAATGCTGGAAGACTGTGCAGTCTATCAGGGGCTCTGTGTGGTTCTACTTTCTCTCATAATGGTGCCTGTCTGAATGCTCTGCAAAGGCAAGGGAAAGTAGAAGGAAAGGCTGCAGAAGTTAATAGGAAAGGTGAGACAATGGCACAGATAAGAGCTTCAGGTTCCCAGCTTCAAAGGAGTTGGGATAACAATGTCTAGGACATCAGCATTTGCCTGTCTGACTCCATCTTTTCTGGGGTCAAAAGACATGGAAAAACCTCAAAGACAAAGGAGAAAAGACAAGGGGGAAAAACCTCAAAGAAAAGGGAGGGGACTCAGGAAAGTGCCCAGATTGTGCTAGTGACCAGAAAAAATGCTGGTGGGCTCCCTCCTCCCACATTAAAGAAGGAGTGGGCCACTTTTGACACAGGAATTAGGAGTAAAACAGGGCTTACTTTTGATATGGTGGAGAAAACTTGGTAAATAATGCATGTGGGTAATATAATTTGAAAAATAATTTTCTCAGTACTATATTCCTTCTGGTGAAAAACCCAAATGCTTTGCTTTCCATTACAAATTTTTTCCTTATTACTGTAGAAGATATTCAGGCTCCAGGAAGACAGTTCTAAGAGTCAGTCAAAAAGTCACTTTTGAGGGCACATTCGTAAATGATTGGCACTGTCCTATGCTTTGTATGTCACCCTGAGCACAATAATAAGAGGACCAGGTAGACCACATTCAGACAGAATGTTTGTTTTTCCCTCAGGAGACTCCTCTGAACACAAATATTGTGGTGATCAGATCCTCATGCCCAGCGTACAGAGCATGTACTGCTTTCTCATAAATGTCTGCAGCCCATGTGCTAGCTGATTGCAATAAAACTATTGAACATGAAAACATATGAGCAAGAATAAAATTATTCATGTTGTCAGGAAGCTATCTGTCTCTCTTTGTGCCTGTGGTGGCTATTATAACAATATGTCACAGGTGTGGTTTTATCAAGAATTCAGGATTTGCTGATAGAATGTTTGGCACAAAAAGTGACAATAGATCACCCTTCTTTCTCCAGCTCTTCTCTTAGAAATTCTCTATAAAGCATTTTAGTAGGAATAGTAAAGCTGGACTCTTTCTGTTGTCAGTGGAAAGAAAGGTATCTTCAGAACATACTCATCATACCTTGGTTAGCTGTTTTTGCACGAGATGACCCAGCTTCAGGGGCAGTGTATATCTTTACATTGACAGCAGAGGGTGAGTCACTTTACTGGCTGAATTTTTTTATGCTCTGTTACTTGTCAATATGTTGACTTAAATACATGTATGTGATATTAGAGATCTGCAAACCATGACCGACAAGCAACTTTTAAATAATTGAGTGGTTTTAATCTTAAGAAGAAAACTCTAAAATCATATATTGTCACCTCAAATAATCCCAAATAACTAAATGGTAGCTGCAAAGAGAAAAGAAACTTAATTTTATTCAAACCCAACCTAAATAAACCCTATAGCAATGTTAGGCAGCCAATACTTTCCTATCCCAATGAGTAATGAAAGACTAAGTATGATTATGAATTAAATGATCAGCCAGTGCTGATTATATGATCTCTGTCCCTAGAGGTTTTTGAGAACTATATGAACAAACATCTGTCAGGAGTACTGAGCATTTGTCATGCATGACCTACCCCACTGGAAGAAGCAATTGATCTTGTCAGTCTCCCCATATCCCTGTTTTCTAAGGCTACATCTTTACTGATAAGTAAAGCTAGTATAGAACAATGTCTATCTATAGTATTTAAGTGCCTTGGCCACCCAAAATGAGGTGGCCAGCTCCACCCTACTCAAGATGGACACTTGGGCTGTGCCAGGTGCCAAACTACACCCAGAATTTGTGTGGGAAGCTGTTAATTGATGCCATCCAAAGATGTGTGGAGACCCTTCTAGCATTTGAACAGGGACAATATCAAGCCAAATTGTTTGGGAATATTCCTAGGCCCAGGTTAATTTGCTAGGATAATTATAACTTGTAATTCTGTGGCCCAGTCTGTCCACAGCCTCATCAGAACTGTTCTCAAACTGAAAAATGAAACAAAGCTTAATATTCTCTACACCTGAAAGCAAGCAATCTTCTCTTACTTGCACTGGCTAGTGAAGATTCTCTGTAGCAGTCATATTTAGACTCCTATCCTTTTTTTCTCAGTAGAGGGCATCCTTAGTACAGTCACTTCAACAGTGTGTATCCATACAGCAAGGAGTAGGGGAAAATTATATATTGCCTCCAAAGTAGACTAGACTGAGTAAACACTTAGTACATGCGCATATTTATGAGAAACACTAGGTCTTCTGGGACAATTTAGGCCAGTATTCCCTTGAACAGACTTTCTCCTCTTCAATATAACAGGCAAATTAAAAAAAAAAAAAAAGGAAATGGGAACTGGAAGACTTTAAAACACTTGTGAAAATTTCTTGCTTAACCTTTTCTTGGGATAGAGAAATAGAGCCGGTTTGAGCATAGGGTCAAAATAGCATATTTACGTTCTTGTCAGAAGAAGGAGGGGAGATTTCTCCATTTACTTTAATTAAGGTTCTCCACAAGCTCTTTTTTTCCCCTTAGGTTTGGGAGCTTGGCAGGCTTTATGTTTTTTTAAAAAAAATCCAGCTTGCTCACTAGGCAAATTTTCCCATGCTTTCAAAGCTGTACTGTTTAGGCAATCAAATGTTAATTCAACCACAGTCTAGTTTTTGCTTTCTTCCCAACAGCTTGATATCTATTGCCATTACTGTTATACCCTCAGATGTAGAGTAGACAGTGATGTCGCTGTCCAGCACATAAGTGGTAACGAACTGCAGCATAAATAATGAATTGATAACATGCATGTGTTCCTCACCCCCCGAGCATGTGCAGGGGTAAGCCAGCTGCAAATGATTTATTCAGCTTACCAAAGCTATACTAAATCAAGCCAAACAATATTGCCTTTTTTTTTTTTTTTATAAGGGTGAAGTATTTCCCACGAAGCTGGTAACTCATATCTATTAACTTATAATCTATATGACTCAAATGTTTTGCTTTTTAACATTCTGCCAGAGGTAAGCATCAAAATAATTGAATACAGTCTCTAAGGACTGTGTTAGCTTAATAATGGGGAGAATGAGCATGCAACTGAAATGAAGAAGGCACATCTAAGAGACGAGAGAGTATAAAAGTGAAAGTCTAAAGAGTTGAGAGATCTTGGTCTTTGAACAATTTTTTCACTGAGTCTGATCAGCAAAGAGTTACCATCACAAACATTTTGAAAATCAGACCAATGTAAAACTTGAATTACAGCCCTTAAATCTACCTGATCTGTATTGGTTGTCATTGGTGGCCTGTACTGATACATTTAAGGGTCATCTAAGACTCTGGTTATATCTGGTAATAATGAAAAAAATACAGAAAAAGTTTAAAAAATGCATTGTTTCATCTTTTTCTAACAAAAGTCTTCATTATAAAGGAGGTTTGTAACATTTCTTTATTAGAAGATAAATTTCAATGACAATAATTTTGCTATGATTGTTTTTGATGATAAACTGGAAACAGCATACAGTGATCACTACCATATGTATTTAGACTTGGGTTGGCTAGACTTATATTCTCCCAGGGAATCTGGGTACTTCAACTGGATTTCATTTTTTAAAATTTATATCTCACTGAGAAATTTCCAACTTAGTTTCCAATCTATTTATTCACAAGAATTCTTAGGGTTTCCACTAACTAACTGTTGCAGATGTTCTTTGCTAGCCTGTGTTCCGCAATCTTGGAACAAGCTCTTGGGAGAGAAAAGGCCTATTTTAAGGGATCAGACTGTTTATTCACACTGAAGTCAAAAGGACTAGCTGTATCATGTTGCAAACAACAGCAAATTATCTTCACAGATAGATTCCTTTTCATTACAAGGGTAAATGTACACGTACACACACATGCACACACACACACAGAGACATACGCACTCGTGCAGGAACTCTTTGGGAATAAATCGGAGAAAAAAAATGAGGGAGGGATGAGGTTAGAAAAAGTTAATGGAAGAAAAATAACCCCCTTGGGCTTAACACTGCTCTGGTCAAAGAGTAATAAAAGGGTTTTGTTTGTTTTGTTTTGTCTTGTTTTTCCCCTGATGAAAACAGGTGATTGAAGCTTGATTCTGTTCTCAGCAAAACTATTGTAAAATCTAGAGTTGAAAGTTGAGCAAAAAGGGGCACTTGTTAGTGCTTGCCCAGAGAGAGGAGCTTGAATGTGTAGGGCCCAAAACAGTCAGAATGTTTGGACTTCTTGATTTATGAAAAAAAGTGCCCATGTCTTTTTAGGTGCAGAAGTTAGATGGTGCAGTAGTAACAAAGGACCCATTTCTCAGAGATTCTTAAGAACTGCTAGATGAAATTAGGGTTTCATGAAAGGCTGAGAGAGTGCACACGCTCATAAATAACTATGCTGTCCTCCTTCCTTCAACAGCACTGCAGTGGGGCTCTTCTGGCAACAGGCACTGTGTTAAAGATTTTAATTTACTTTAAAAATGAGGTTCATATTTTAATGAAACAGTCTTTGATGTTTTGAAAGAGACTTTTTTTTTTAACAGAAAACCAAAAGTTGTTTTTGTTCAAACAATATAGCTATCTCTTGTTCCTCATCCAGAATGTGGAATTTCCCCCTTGAAAATTCATAATGAACTGTAAAAACCACGTAACCATGAATATCCTTGGTGTCAATCTCTCTTCCAGAAGTGCATCTCTGGATGTCAGCTGTACCCAAGGTTGCACCTTACTCTGTGAGAATGGGAGCAGTGTGGGGTAATGGTTTGTCACGTGCTGTATTTACAGCAGAGGCTGTGCTGTATCATGCAGGCTCTCTCCCAATGGTCAGCAGAAAGCTGAAAGTGAAGAAAGGTGATCGAAAGGATTCGTCTCCAATCCTTCCTCCCAGTCCAGAAATAATGCAAACATTTCTTATAGACATGAAGGTCTCCTTTCATTTAAAATCATGACAAAATGCATACTTGTGTCAGGTTGCAAAACTAACTGCTATATGGTAATATTTTGTGCCTTAGAAAACAGGTGTTTGCACTGGCCTAGGCATTGTCACATGAGTCAGATGACTCAAAATAGCTCAGTGTAAATGAGAGTAGGTGAAAACCTCTTATCAGGTTTGTTCCTTATCAGTTAGAAGAAAACCTATTCCACTGAGCTTTTTAAAAAATAGATTAAAAAATCCAAGCACTAAGACAAATCACAAAAAACACCCCAACCCAAAACTACAAGCCCTGGGGAAGCACATAATATTTGGTGAAATCACCCTTCTCTTTGAAGTAAAAAAAACCACAAAAAAATTGAAGTGACAACAATAGCAAGCCTTCCCTTAGTGCTGGCATCCTCCGTGCCTCTTGGTTTGGTTTCAGAAGGAAATCCAGCTTGCATCCATTCAGACCCAGAAACTCCTTGGAACAGGTGGTCTCTAAGCTCCAGGGGGAACCAGCAGGCTGAAAGAGAAAAGCTCCCAGTTGTGTCCTACCATGGCTGGAGAAAATACTTCATTATTTGTGTTTCTTTATCGAGATACAGTCTCTTTGATAGCTGAAGTGATACAGACAGCTGTTCAATTTATTTTTAATGCTCCCTCTTTCTGGGGTAATCATTTAGAGCTGGTATCTAAACCTCTGAGCAGATTCTGCTTGACTTCTCAAATACAGTTGTAAATGCAATCAAGAGATCAATGAGAACTTTTCTGGTAGCTCTGGATGTTCTGGTAGTTCTGGGCAATACATTTAAGTTTTCTTACTACTCTTTTCTTTATCTTGCAGCCGGCAGTCTTCCTGCAGTAACTGAGAAAAAATAAAAGAGCAATTTGTAAAAGCCAACCTCAAAACTAGATCTTACTGTGTAATGAAATCTCTCCCTGGGAGTTTGTTTTTCCCTTGACCAGACTATATTGCTGCCAGTTTCATGACTCCAAAATTTGTTAATCACATCTTGATCTGTAAAGGAGCTGGGTCATGTGTATTGTCATATATTGCACTTGCCTTTCCCCTTGCTACTTTTGGTGAGTATTGCCAATTCATCAGCATGGCTAATGATTCTAATTTACTTCTGGTTTACATTAACTTCAGTGAAAGCAAATACAGTAACCTTTCACTTCAGGGGGCACCAGTAGAACTAGATTTGCCATGCCACAGAACAGCAAAAAAAAGTACAGTAATTTCTGGGAAACAGCCTTATTTACATGTTATGTTCTTGTTAGTGCTATATTCTCATAGTTGTCTGTCTATTTAACAGACTTGAACACAAAAGATCTGGAGAAAGACTGTAAAAGAAGCAGGGGAAAGTGGAACAAAATAAGGTAAGTATTACACATCAAGTAATGCAAATAGCAGAAAAAACCAACAATGTATCCTTACCAAAAAGCAAACTCGAGACACGAGAATACTGAATTTATTGGTAATATAAAAGAAGGAATTGATTGTGGTCAAATTCAGGCCCTCTACATTTAAAAAATAAACAACCAAAGAATGGTAAGAAGTATAAATACATGCATTCTGGCCATTCTGGGTGTGTGGGCCCTGTTATCTGCAAACAGCTGTAGCTGGCCCTTGGCATCAATAAAAACCACGGCTGGGCGCTCACTTTTCTTGTCACTTCTATGTCTGAGATTTTTGTTCCTAGTATACTGAGGCAATAATTATGTATAAGCAAAAATACCTATAATGTATACATGCTAATATATTAATATAGATTATTTTGTAAGAATCAGAAATGGAAAGTAACAGTTGAAACTTTTACAACACGGATGTAAGAAATTCACAGGAGGGCCAAGTGTTTCCAGCGTACTCTTGTGTGATGTTAATCAAAATGTTAGTTCGCATAAGGAAAAGAGAAAAGGACTAACCTTGAGACACATAAGATATTGGAGAAACACTGAAAGCTGCTGGGCTTTGCCAGTCTCAGAAGATACCACAGAAATTGTAATCTTGGCTTGTGTGATAGGGATTATAGGGAAGGCTAAAGCATTTAAAGATTGATAGATAAGCATATATGCTTTAAAATTTGTCCAAAATAAATCCAAATTACAGCCTATACTGAATTAGTAAATCTTCAGTGCACACTGAAGAACTGTTAAAGGGAAATTATGTTCTTCATTCATTGACAAACTGGTAGAAGAAGAGATTAATCACTATCATTTTCCTCAGTAATTTCAAGGGGTGTGAAGAAGGCTCTCAGAACAATACAAATATCTGAATTGCAGAGTACCAAGTGAAAGGAGACAATTGCAGCTGATTTCTGTGAACTATTGCCCAATGACAAAATATCTTTTCTTTTTGAGGAATGCGTATTCCAGATATTTGCTGCTGGCTCTTTGTCATCTACTTTATCGGATGCTGTGCTTCCTGTTTTGGATCATACACTGAGCACATGTGGTAACTAACTTTTATAAAATCTGACAGCAAACCACTGTTTGATAGACTAGCTTCTAAAAAATGTGTGGAACTTTTTGGACTTAAACACAAGGAAATTCAAACCCAGTTGGACACTGTGCACTAGGCTGTATGCAAAAAAATCCCCTCTGATTGACAATTATTGAGAGCATTCTCTTACAAATATCTCTAAATCAGTTTTGAGACATATAAGTCCAGAGCTGGTCTCACTGTGGGGAAATTGTCTGGAAAGTTGGATTTCTTGAAGGCAAGTAAAGATGACTTTTCCAGCTATCAAGCAGAGGAAGCCTGATTGTGACATCTCCATAAACGTTCAAGTCAGACCTGCCAATTTAAAAGCCAAGCTCTATAAAAGAGGGGTGACAAAAACCGTCTTTGGAAACTCTGGGTTCATTGTCTGGAAGAATATGAACCCTAATAAGACATGCCTTCATTTCTACACAATTTCCAATAATCGGAGGAAAACCATGTGGAATTTAAAGTGAATCTCCACCTTTCATCAGTTTCATCACATTCATCAGTTTCTAAAGCAGAGATGGAATCTGTGTTGAATTTTATTGGATGGCTTACAGACTTCCAAAAAGGATTTAATTCTAAATTAATTTCTATGGGCCATTTCTCTACACTTGTGTTGCCTTCATCTCTATTACATTTCATAATACCTTTCTTTCCTCTGGATGAGGAAAAGCCCTTTATTACCCAAAACAAGGGAAGCTTGCCCATTTGAAAGCCATGGTCTGAAGGTATGTGTGTATGGCATGGTTCGATGTCATTCAGAGATACTGGAAGTCACCCTGGATATTCTTTCTGGGTTATGGGAAGCATCATGACTGTATTATCCACCCAGGCTCATACCATTTGCTTCTTGGCTGAGCTTATTAGCCTATGGAAAGAGTTGTACTGATGGAAAGAGTTTTTTGTCCCACGGTAGCCTATTCAGATTTCACTTGGCCTTTTTAGGACATCACATCCTGTTAAGTAGACTCTCCAAAAGTGGCTGGAAGGAAGAAAACATTTGTGTGAGGTGATTCATCCAGTGTAAATTAAATTCGCTGCATCTCTCCTATGGATGGTGTCAACAAATGGGAACGCCAAATGCAATTATTTACTGTTGATCCTGATCTTAGTGATTATCTTCCAAGAAGTAAGCAGATTAATGTGCAGCGAAGAGGAGGAAAGTGTTTCTAGTGTGGTTGAACACGTTAGCCACAGGCCTAGTGATCTGATCTAAGGCACTTGAGCTGAAGTTTTCAAACGCCTCTGCCTCCCCACTTGTGCACTTTAACACAGTGAAAAGCTTGTTCTTCCTAAGCATATGTAAATCTGATCCCAGGCTGTGTCTAATATTTTAAAATAAAGGTTTAGAACTTCCTGGACTGAAGAGCAGACTTCCTAGATTGAAAAGTACCTACCATAATCACAACACTTTGTGGTGATTTTTATTATTCTAAGGGCAGTGTCCCCATGTCATACAGCCTACAATTTCTAATAATAATGAAATTTATTTTTTTTTTTTGTTACAAGTGTCTGGTTGTTTTATCTCTACAATGATAACTACAATTTCAATTTAAAAAATCATACCCTTTGCAAGAGCCAGGAATTTCGTTCACCACATGTGTCTGGATTCCTTTACATTATTCTAACACACACACAATTGTCAAGCTAAACTTTACAATGAAATTAGTGTCATGGATAAAAAAATAAGAGCTTTATCCTCTAAGTGCACCTGTTTACAACAACTAGGCAGGATCAGTCAGGGTGTGTGTGTTCGTCTGCCGCTGCAGCTGTTCCATTACCATAAAACCCATAGCATTTATGAAGTTTTAAGCCTTTCTGAACTCCGTAACTTTGGCTTACAAAGGGAGGCTGTAATGCTATGTCTGGACTGTGATAATAGTTCAGATAAAGATCCAGCATGTGATTCCTAATGAAAGCATTAAGTCTATTGGAAGGAACTATATCAAACTACATGCAGTAAAGCAGACAGCAAATATGAACCATGAAGAATTAATGATTAACTATTTGCTGCATGCTTCAGTTGGAACAGCACTGCCATTGAGGGACTCTGCAAACTCTGTTGAAGAAGTTAACTCACAGACTGGTGTTACACAACAAGGTAAAAATCACAAATGCATTGTTTAAACTTTGGGTGTGATTTTTTTCAGTGCAAGAAAATTATTTCCTTTGCAAATGAATGTCAAGTCTTGTTCATGTCTCCAGTTCTGCAGCTGATGATATACAGACAGGACACTACCTTCAACAGACTGCCTGGGCAAACTGAATTTATTGGCAGTCCCAGGCATGTCCACATGGATTCAGCTAAGGAACAGGAGTTTCAGTTATTACCAACAACCAACTCTTAGATACTGAATTATATCTTTATTATTCTTTAAATCTGCTTGTGATTTTTCTTTTCCTAGGAGAAAGCAGTGTGGGATTACACTTGTTAATCTTTGGGCATTGTGTTATTTCAGTAAACTGTAACATTTGAAAGCTGACTTTGGAGGTGCTATCTTGCAAATGACTTCTACATTAACATCACTGAGAGAATTGTCTGGAAACCCTGGAGAACCCAATGCCGTGGCTACTGACAGGCTTTGGAGATGACATCTGCCTCCCTCTGTCCCTGGCAACAAGGAATTGCTGTCTTGCAACTGCTATCTTGTACAGGTCTTGGCTCCTGCTACTTTTAGACTCCACTGAGACCCAAAAAACAGGGTCAGGAGCACCTCTCTCTCCCAGGGATGAAATCCTGCTGTCAGCTGGTGTGTTGTGGTTCACCACTGACCATGTCAACATTTTGAGAACCAGCCTGCTCTGCTGTCATGCAGATTAGTGGTGTGCTGGGGATCTGCCTGACCTGTGAGGCCCCAGGTCTGCACATTCCCAAGAGCACATTGCAGCTGAAATCCTGACCTGACTCCCCAGTCTGAAGGCCAGAGATGCACAGGTGAGGAGGGATGCTGTACAAAGCTCATTCAATAATCAGTGGAGGAAAGCAGGCAACGCCAACAAGTCAGTTCAGTCTGCCTCAGATTTAAATTGCCTATCAGTAGAAGACTCCATCGACAGTGTGAAATGATGAGTTTCCAACCTTAAGGCTCACTGGAAGTGCATGGTTGTTTACCTAAGTCAAATGCCAAGTACAAAAATTATGTTTATGCCAACACAGTTTTATTTATGGCACTTCTATTTATCTTGCAATCATGAATGGTCCTAATGAAAATGAGGATGAGCTCCAGCATATTGAGGAAAGTAGGTTATAATGTTCTCTTCTTAAAAGTACAGAAAGATTTCAGTATTAAACAAGAAGTACTTAATGGTTTGGGACAGCATTTTGGTGCAGTGATGCAACTCTTGATTGCTCCACCTCCTGGCACTGTATCCCATCACTTCATAACCAGAACAGTACATGCGAATTCCTGCTATATTCTTGCGGTGGCTTTGCTTTTACATTTGTTTTCTGTTGCTAGATGAGTGGGAATTTGATTAGTCTACCAGATGTCCAACCAGCCTCTCTCTCACTCCCCTGCCTCAACAAGACAGGAGGAAGAAAGTAGGATGGAAAAACTCATGGTCTGAGATAAGAGCAGAGAGATTATTCACCAGTTACTTTTATGGGCAAAAGAGACTCAACATAGAGAAAATCAATTTAATTAATTGCCAATTTGAATAGAATGGAATGGTGAGAGAGACTGAAACTCATACACCTTCCCCCTATTTTTCTTCTTCCTAGTTTCAACTTCACTCCTTCATTCTGAGCTCCTCTACCTCCTTTCCCAGGATTTGTTCAAGGGAATAGGGAACAACTCCTTCCTGCCACTCCTTTCTCCTCACACTTTTTCCTTCATCCAGCATGGATCCTTCCCATGGGCTGCAGTTCATTCCAGGAGCCTGTTCCAGTATGGTGCAGGGAAACACCTGCCCCACCATGTTCTCCCTGAGGGGGCCTAACTGCGGGGGAATCTCTGAGGGACCTCCTCCCCTCCTCCCACCTGGGAGTTCACTCTGTATTTCTCACTCTTTTCATTTCCTTCTCCACTCTCTGTTCTCTGTTTGTTTCCCCATTCTTATATATGTTTTCTGCAAGGTGCCATGACCTTGGCTGCAGGGTGGTTTGATTGGAGCTGTCTGGAACCATCTGCTTCTGGCATGGGTCAGCCCTGTGCACTCCTCACAGAGGCCCCTGCAGCCCCCACCACTAGTGCCTGAGCACCTGCACCGAGTGTGGCTTCACAAAGGCCCAGATCCACAGGAAGATTTCCTTTATCGGTCTCATCTGATCTAAATATTGCAGACAATTTTATCGATAGACAAATTTAATCACATGTGGTAACTGTCTCACCTGTTTATTCATCCAGAAGTCAGGTCTCTGGTCTACAGTTACTGATCAGGGCACCCCTACGGTCAGGAGAGAGAGAGAGAGAGAGGTATATTCAGTATGTATTTAACCATGGATGGATGGCAGGGCTGGACATCCAGCTTGGCTGAGCAGGGATCTTCTCTTGGAAATAAGGCAAAAATGGAAGGTGCATTACCAGTGAAAGCAAGGTCAAGTGACATGAGAAGAATACAGAGATGCTGCTTGCCACTGTAGGGAGAAAATCTGAGTGGCCAAAGCCCAGCTGAAGTTAAGTCGCCAGAAATGTGGGGGACAATAAAAAGGGTTTTTTCAAATCCATTAATGACAATAGGTAGTATAGAGATATCATTGGCCTAGTTACCTCAAAAACAGGGACAGAGACAAGGCAGAGAGATTTAACCCTTTCTTTGCCTCTGTCTTCAACACAGATGACAGACCAAGGGTGTGTCAGTGCCCTGAGTTGGAGGACCATGACTGTGAGAATGATCAACTCGCAGTTGTGCCTGAAATTGTGCGGAATCTGCTGCTCCAGCTGGATCCCTACAAATCCATGGGGCCTGGTGGGATTCATCCCAGAATCCTCAAAGAGCTGGCTGATGTCATTGCAAAACCTCCCTCAATTATTTTTGAGCACTCTTGGGAATCCAGAGAGGTCACAGCTGACTGGGAGCTGGCGAACATTGTCCAGATTTTCAGGAAGGGCAAGAAGGAGGATCCTGGAAACTACAGGCCTTTCAGTCTTTCTTCAGTGCCTGGTAAAGTTATGGAGAAGATTATTCTGGGAGGTATTGAAAAACACCTGAAAGCAAATGTTGTCATCAATCACAGCCAGCATGGCTTCATGGAGGAAAGTCCTTCTTTCCCTAATTTTGTTTTATGACAAAGTAACCCACCTAGTTGATCAAAGGGAAGCCTGTTGATGCAATCTTTTGGACCTCAGTTAAGCTTTCAATACTGTTTCTCATGGGATCCCTCTGGACAAAATATCCAGCAAGCAGCTAGGTAAACACATCATGCAGTGGGTGAGCAATTGGCTCATCAGTCAAACACAGAGGGTAATAGTGAATGGACCAACATCAGACTGGTGACCTGTCACTAGTGGGGTTCAGTAGGGCTCCATCTTAGGCCCTGTGCTCTTCAACACCTTCTAAAACTACTTGGACACATGACTAGAAGGGACACTAAGCAAG
>VYXB01005147.1:35875-71120 GCA_013397135.1 Pachyramphus minor | reverse complement strand
GTTCGGACCATCGGTTCAGAATGAAAACTTTATCTGTGAGAAGGGCTTGGCTGTCTGCACCAAGTAAAGGGCTTTGAACCTGGTGTGTAGGACTGTAAGCTGTTTTCAGAGCCTCATAGAATCCTCTGTAGTCACCTGTGTCTGCACATAATTGAGTTTTTTCTGCTAGATTGATCCACCACTTGTTCTGGATGTTGCGAAGTTTCTGCTGGAGCTTGCTACAAGCGAGTCAAAAGGCTGCTTTACTTACATGACAAGACGGTTGAGCAAAGTGTGCTTGGTGAGCTGTTCTCTAGGCAGATTATAAAGTTAAATACTCTGGTGAAATTTTCTGCTTACATGATCAATGAGTAGGACCTCTTTTACTCTCACTCCAGAATGGAAAAAAAATTCCTATTTAACAGAAAATATTGATGAAGGTGGAACTTTATGTAAAAAAGTAGTGTCTTTGTTAGTTTGATATGGATTCCACCCTCTTTTACACATCTCAAAGGTCCTGGATATTCTAAGTAAGTTCAGGAGTCACTGTAACTTGTACTCCTTCATGACCTGTGTTTTTTTCCTGAAATAAACTGTGCATGTACCACTCTTTGTAAATTTACTTTTTAAAATACACAACAAATTCACATTTTGTATTGAAAAAAATTATATTAAACTGTTAATTTTTACAAGAAATAGCTCTTTCCATCTGAAAACCTTTTCTTCAGTGGTAAAAAGCATCTTTTTTGTCTACTTCAAAGAAAAATTATTCCTCTTTCTGGTCTCTAAGATTTAGACTATGTATTCATAAAAAGTCTGGAGAGGAACAGCATTTTGATGGTTTCAAGCAAATATGTGGCCACTTATGGTTTGCTATCTTAGTCTGGTTTTCTTACATCTGAAAATGCCAGTGTTCAAATACAAGGGCATATCTTACATTTCTCAGCGCTACCCATGAGATCAAAGGAAGAAGAATGAGATGCGAATCACCAAAAGATAATGAATGCTTAAAACCCCTGTGACGCTACATTGGAGAGAGATTGATCTAATATCAGTGAATAACCAACAAATATATTCATTTCAGTGAAGTCAGTTACAAATTACATTTACACCAAGAAACTTATTTATCAAAAATGAGACATTTTTATTCTTAATATTTGTCTTTGTTTCTAAAAGCATTGCGTTACTGCATGAACCAACAACCTATTTTATTGCTTCCATGAAATACCTCTGCCACAATTCCCACATGTTTAGAGGAATGTTGTTGGACAGAAATTGCATACAGGAAGCTTTTTGGCCTTTCTGATTCCTGCCTATCTGAATTCAACTGTTCATAAATAAACTCTAAATGACACCAGCACAGTATTTTCCACTTGTCCCATCAGATGTCACTATTGGATATATTACTTCTTTAATGCCAAGAGGATATCTTTGAGGTTGCACATTTTTCTGTTACATAGGCTAGCTAACACAAGGAGTTATATTTATTGCTCACTGTTTAAACACTTTAAGCAAGTTGGTAATAAAGCAGGATGTTGTTAGAAGCAATGAGATTACTGTAAAGTTAGACCATATTTTTAGTAGAGCGGGTGATATAGTTAGGAAAAGCAGTCAAACTTTTGTATAAATTGCCATTTTTTTTGTTAAAATAAATATTCTAGAATATCAGATTGCACTAGTTTCTCTTAGTATAAAATTAGATGCATTTGTATATTCCTAATGATGGTTTCCGAAATCCATTTGTTCCTGTCTTACATATGGCTTTTTATCTGTTTCTTTCCCTGATTTCTGAAATGTCCATAGTAATGCTAGGAGATTTATTGATCCGTTTTGAAGGATAATTAATGTTCACACAATCACTGATCATTTTATATTTCTTTCATATTAATTTTAAAATTTGCCCTCATGTAAAATGATTTTCGCAAATTTCAGTAAAGGATACATTGTGGGATTAAAAAGGTTGTGCTTTACTCATTTCTCTTCTGGCATACCTAACATAAGAGCTATTTTAATATGGTCAAAATATGAATTAGGCCTGAAGTCCTTTCTTTAATGATATAAAGAAAAAATGCAGAGACATTGTTATATTTTACAATGAAACTATTTCCTTATCTTGCCCGTTAGGGTGAATTTAATTTACAGGTGAACTAAAACTCGATATATACACCTGTATACAGTACCTGCATACATTATCTTCCTCATATCATAAAACTGCATTGCATCATTTCTGGAAATGCTGCCCCCAAGGGTAATAATATAGTGACTGCTGCTTAGTATCAGATATTAATTTTCTCTCTCATTCAGAATGCAACTTTTTGAGCATCATTTTCAGGATGACATAACTGTAGGAGTCTAATAAAAGTAAACATACTCAGAAAGAATATTTTTACTGCAGTTTAGTGTACTGAAGGGAGAGCTAACCTGAACCACTGTAATTCATATCACAAAACAATGCAGCAAGCACTCTTTCATCAGAATCTGTATGGTGGAGTGACACATTTGCAGCTTCACTCCTTCAGTATACTAACACAAAATAATAGCATATGAGAGAGCTGGAAAGAAAATCTCAAGGAGTTTGCAATCTACAGCAGACCATTAAGATAGATAGCAAATCAGTTCACAAGAAAGTAAACATTATGTCAGACAGAATCTTGTAATAAAATTTGTAATATATATATAGAGAGAGTATAGGTGCTTAACTCTCTTCCCAATCAAGTTATCAACTGTTAGAACACATCGAATGTCAGATAATGCATTTACACTGAGCTACATGTACCTGATGCACGTAGCAGACAGACAAACAGATCAGAAAAAATAGAAACATTGTTGAAATATATTCTGTCTTTACTCTTGCCACCACATTTCTACATCATCACCAAAAACTGGCAAGAGCAAAGCTTAATAATGACGTATTCCTTATTCTGTGCTGAGAAGAGAGCTTGCAAAATATCTGCACTGACATAAAAATAAATTCTGAAACTTTTCTTTGTGTTTCATAATTTTTGTTTGCTCTCTTGTAATTTTTTTCTTTCATTTTCTTCCCAGTTCTCCTGTTTTGATTAGCAAATAAATAAATAAATATTTTAGAAGGAGAAAAAGAAAGAAAGAAGGAAAGAACAAACTCATGTGGGAAAGACTATAAATAGAAAAGAAAACTTAAATCTTGAACTTAAAACTAAGGATATAATAAAATTTGTTACACTTTCTTTGCTATAAAAGTGGAAAACATCCCTAAAACACTTTGTTTCTTTTTAGAGTTTTCCCTCTAGAGTGTCAAATATTTTTATTTTTTTAGTCACTTGAATAATAACTTTAAAAGCTATATTTATACTTGTTAATCCAGTTGATTACCGCTTTTTCTATAGAGGACAAGAGGAATTTTCATAGTTAAAGTTTACATATTTTTTTGTACTCAAATTTAGTCATGTGGTAGTTTTACTTTTTGCTTTCTTTGTTCTTCAATAACAGAATGAGATTCAATAATTTCTTTTAGATAACTTTTACACTTGCAAGCTTAGTTTTCTTTCTGTTTGGTAGCTGTACTACCAAATGACTTCTCAAATATTCTTTATTTCCACTTGATATTCTTTCCATCATAGCTTAATTTGCAATACGTTCTTGACCATGAACTTGCACATGAGTTATTACACTGTAATGCAGAGATACAGTATCATAGTGGGCAGATTCATTTAAGCAGCCAAGATATCTTTAAATAAAGATAAGTCTGTTCAGTGAAACTACTGACTCATAAGCTTCAGCAGAAGCCTTACAAGCCTGCCTGAGATCCCAGCTATCGCTGGCTGACTGTAGAAAATACCTTTTTTAAAGTATCGGATTTTTTTGATACTTAATATATGAGGCCTATCTATATTTACAGCTATAGAAACTGAGATAAAGCTAATACTAAAACATGTGATTTCAGAGATTTCAGTTACACCATTACCATACCCAAATTGTAATTTTGGCAGGCTTTTAAGGCTGAGACCACTTACTTGAAGCAATAGTTATTGGAGGAATAAAACATCTTGAGATTGTACATTCTGGACTTATCCTAGAACAACTTGTTTGACTGTTTTGTTTGCAGAAGGTAAAATGTGCATTTTCATTCCACAGATGTTTCTTCATTGTACCCCATTTTACTATGGAAAATGGAAAAAGAAAGCTACAGAAAAAGGGAAGGAAGAGAAATAGAGTCAGAATTTTTTCTTTCAATTTGATGAGAATCTTTGTAAATTATTTTTCCCTGCAATATTCATAAAAGTCTGCTCTGAGTATTTGTGATTATATCCTCCCTGTGAAACTATCTGTGATTCCTTACATCAAAAAAAGAGACACACATAAATATGTTAGGGCATATGAACTTCCTCTAGATTCAGGTATCTTTTGCATTGCCCTATGTGTTAAATTTCTCCATGGTCACATATAAAACTTTATAGAATAATTACATTTATTCCAGGTGTCTTTGCTCCTCCTCCCCCCACACCTTTTCTTCAATTCTGTAAGTTTACCATCATTATTTAGATAGCATATTATGTCAGTAGAATATGAACTCCATCATCTAAACTAATATATCAGGTAAAGTGCTGGAGTAAGTGTTCCTATTAATTTTTTTCCATCATGAATTTAGACTAATGTGTTCTCTGTACTTTTAATCTAGTCTAATGAGATTTACAACTGTTGAAATTTGTAATGGTGACATCTAATGCCACTGTGGAAGCATTAGGCTCATAATATTGTGAAGTGACCAAGTGATACCAATCAATCTCCAAATGAAGATGAACTGACATCAAGTTAAGAAGATAAGTCCTCACTCATTTCTAACCCTTTATTACAGTTCCTTATTTCTTGTCAAAGGCACTGGTGAAGTAGGGGTCAGTCTCTTCTCCCAAGCAACAAGCAATATGAAGAGAGGATATTGTCTCAAGCTGTGACAGGGGCAGTTTAGATTGGAAAAAATTTTCATCAAAAGGACTGTCAAGCACTGAAACAGACTGTGCAGGGTAGTGTTTAAGTCACCATCTCTGGTGGTATTTAAAAGGGTGACAATTAGGGACATTTTTTAGTAGGGGTCTTGGCAGTCCTGGGTTTGCANCATATCAAGCAAAAATTTAACGTTACCTTCTTTACTGACACTGAGGTCGGACTTCTTATTTAATACCCTCAAACATGTCAGGATAAGTTATTCTGATAGCAAAAGTTCAAGAAATAATATTGAGAAGTTTTTCACATTTATTACAAACATTGAAATGATATTCAATATTTTATAGTAAAAATATATTCTATTTCTTATACTCATAATATTAATACATTTACAGTAGCTAGCCATGATTTCTACAGAAAGATCTTAAGATGACATAACTATGCTTCTAATGAAAAATGGTTCTAATGATGACAAGACTATGATAAAGTTATGGTAAAATAAAAGAGTGATACAGAAATGGTATTTTTTCCCCCAACAGTATGTGTCAGTCATGTACCCAGTGTGGCAGAAAATGTCTGTAACACAGAGCTCTGGAAGGCATCAGAGGCAGAATTCTGTGATAAGAATTCTTTGCCATCAGACCTGGGAGGGCACACATAATGTCATTCCTGATTCTTCTTTAGTCCATAGGAGGCCTATCATCTTATTCTTCACAGTGTCACAAATGTTACAGTTCACCCTCTCTGCACAGAACTACAAGAGCTCCATAGCCATTAAACTAACAAGCCCTTTATTTCTTGAACTACTTATTACTATCTGTATAAAACTGTGCTTGTACCGTGAAAAGATAAGGAAAAGCAAAACAGGAGAAAAGTGCCTGTTACACCTAAAGCAAACCCATAGAAAGCAACAGGCAGGTAAATAAAAGTTCAGAGCTAAGGTCTTGCAAACTCAATGCAAAGCCTCTAGACTGCTTTTAGCAATGGCAGTGCTGTAGTGTGGGGCTGTAGGGCTACATTAACAAACATATTGCTCCCCCCCCTTCAACCACCCTTCTGTTAAAGAAAATCCTGCACCTTCACCATCACTACTGCAAAATACCTCAATATGATTATTTATTTATTTTAGCAAGAGAAGACAGTTCGTCATTATTATTAGTGGTTCTTGCGAAGTATTGTGGACTTTTTATAACTGAAGGAGAACTTGTCTTGGCAGTCCCACTCATTATAAGAATTACAAGCCAATGGAGTGGGTATGCTCATATGATCAGCCTCCTGATTTCACAGATTTGTGTGTTTGCATTTTATTGTTAAGTTGATCTAAAGTTGTCTGAGTCCTTTTTTATTGAATTCAATGAGCACCATACTAAGCTTTAGGACAGGTCCAGGTTTGATGTAGCTCTGCTCAACACTAATTGAATAAGATTTTCCATTTGACAAGTTTGACAAAAACGATCTCTATACATGAACAAAAGGGGTTTTTTTAATGAACGTTTATTAGCTGTTGTAAATTAGGAAAGCTTTAGAATGGATCCATGACTTGCAACACACGTTCATTAATCACTTTGTTTTCTTCATGTGTTTGAGAACAAATTCTCAATGGTTTTTAGCAGTCAATCAAAAGACATACAATTGAACTTGATTTCACAAAAGTCTTTTTCTTCCTTCTTAATTGGAGAAACATTGTAGAATACTGATGATAATCTCATATTCAATCCATGGTATATGGTAATCACGGAGCTGGAGCCATTTTATTCTGAGGCATCTATCTCATGAGACAAGGAAGTTATTACAAATAAACATAAAGTATTTTTAAAAATTTGTTTAGTAATTCTCTTTCTGGCCAAAATTATTGTCAGGAAATAGTTCTTGGAAAAGACACTAAAGGAAAGGATTTTTTTCCTTTCTGAGGGTTTCTTATAAGAGATTTGCTGAAAAAAAATCCATAGGTGGACAAGTCCTGATGTTTTTTCACCCCAATTAGACCTAACAATGTAAAATTCTTTGTAAGTTTGAGTCCAGCTGGTCTCTCAGTTCCTCTGGTTCATAGGTGCTTATTCTGTCATATCTTCTGCATCTGCCAGTTTGGCAATGCCTCCCTCAAACTGTAAGTACCCTGACTGTTCTAAAATGTTTTGCTAAACTCATATCAGTAGGAGTTGGTATTGGAAAGGCCAGGAAAGTATTCTATAATGAAAACTATTACAACAAAGGCTTCCAAATAGCAGAAATCCCCCAATAAACCATCAGAACATGATTTTTTCCCTCCATATTAAAATTTTCTTTCATGTGGTTAGTTTACATACAGTGTCTACCCAGGGATATTCTTTACAATTAGTTGACATATTGTTTGTGTTCTTGTTGCTACCCTGTATGTATAATGATCTAAAATCAGATGAAAGAAGTTTTATCCCCCCAATACCTGAGAGATTGCAACCCCCCTCCAAGTTTGCCATTTAAATCCCAACTGTGTTGTTGCCTTTAACTGTGTAAGACAGCAAGACAGCACATTTTGTAGATTAAACCAATAAACTAGTAAACATAAAAGAAACAAATCTCATAATTGTGGATTTCAATTAAAGGAAGGAAGATCAAAGCAAACATTCTGCTTGAAATTGCACAGCTGCTATCTACACAAAATGAGAAAAAAACACCCTTCTCTAGCTAGCCATAATTTTTGGGTTGGGGGAAGGAGGAGGGAGAGCTCAAACCCTGCAGTAGAACAGATTGCTTATGCTTCTCACGTCCCAATCAGTAATACAGAAATATTGAGTAATAAATTCCCTGCCTCTCCTGATCTGAGAAGCTCCCACCATCTGTGAAAGACAATTTGTAACAGCTTTAGTATTAAGATTCAGTAAACAGACAATCACAAGCATTGTGCCAAACAGTGCCAACATTTGGAGAAAAAACATAAAACCAAAGCATGAGTAACATCACAACCTTTGTATTGCAAAATTGCAGCAACCAAAACACTTTCAATTGCAGATTTCTTTTCTTCTTTCCCCAGTCAGCAAGGAGTGCTGGAACCTGCACATAACTTGGCTACATCTGTGGGCTGTGTACGTAGGCCTTGTTCTAATGCACTGAATTATTATTGATGGCTGGGACAGTTCTGCTCTGCTGGTGAACCAATAATGTCAGGGCAGTACCTGCAAGATTAATTACAGGAGAGAATGGGCTCTGGTTTCTAGGGACCGAGACATTAATAGAGACTGAGCATTAGTTTCAGGGGATTCAACAGACAGCTGAACAAATGCCTCAGACAACGCTATACATGCTAAATCCTGGCACTTACCTCTTAACAGTACCGAAAGAAAAGTTTGGAACAATTGTGTTTAAACTGGGAAAAACAAGGCTCTATAAACCAAATGAAAACAAGCCAATACCAAGGTTGCTGAAACAAGCTAGTTTCTATAAACCTGTGTGAGCCTATCCCCCCTGCAATACAACAAAGAGAAAGGAGACAGTAACAAATGACTCTAACATTAGCAGAAAAAGAAATGGCTTCTGGTGACTGAGAGTACCCAGGTTTTCAAAATACGTATAACATTCTACACATGGAAATATAAGCTGGATCAAAAAGCAGAATATTTTATGCTGTTTCTTCTGCACCATTGCAGTGGAAATTTGTACTCCACAGGGCATTTTAGCTGTAGAGAACTGAAAATATGCAGTGGATGAAGCTGCAGCCATAGCAACAGCTACATAAATTTTCAGGCAATGGCAAGGCACACAGTACACAATTTAAGCAGTATAACTCCTACACTGACTACCAAAAAAAAGAATGAGAAGAAGAAGGTGTCAAACATGGATTATTACAAAGTAATCATGCCTTCCAACTTATCAAGACCCTGAGCTTGCTCTGTTTTGCTCGTGTGACCAGAGGGGCAGCTGAGAGCTCACCTGTATCTCTGTCTGGTACTTTAGCTTTGGCAGATAATATTTGTCTTTCTCTCTTTCATTATCTCCTAAGCCTAACATTTTTGAAAAATCCCTGAGAATATTGAGGCCAAATTTTCAATATGTTGTCTAATTACCCACCCTTTGTGTCTTTTGACAAAATAATCCCCAAAATGAGTAAGACCTGGAGGCTGGTGTGGCTCAGCACACCAAAGGGTAGGCCTATGAAACTAATCTCAAAATGGAATGAAATAACTTCACACTTTACTGATTTTCCAGTTTCACAACTGCTAAGTGCTTTACTGGTTCTCTTCAAACTTGAATCAGCAGCAGAATGATTAAACAAATGCACTTGATGTTGAAAGACCTACAGTAGGATGATATATTCAAGCTTCAATCTTCACTTTGTGTCCTTAGGTTGCGGGTAATTTCTTTCACAACGTCCTGTGAAACTCCACCACCAAATTTCCGTTGGTCACAAGTAGAGGAAAGAAGGCCCTGAGGAACTTTGCTCATCTCAAACTATCTGGGAGCTTTGCCAGCCTAAAGAGTGGTTTAGGGTTTGACTAAAGGGATTAAAATCCTGCTCTGAAATGAAACAGTGAGGCTACCAAAAATTTTTACTTCATGAATGACTAATTTTAAAATATGCTTTTCATGCCTCAGAGGTTTTTTGATTTTTTAACTGTTGTAGATTTTAGAAGTAGTTGTATAGTAAATATAGATTTTAATGTAGCTGTATTACATCCCTTACCCTTAGCATAATAGTTACACATACCCAACCCTGTTACCCCATTTCATATCAATCCCTCTAAATTCCATTAGCGTGTTTAGTCTTCTTTTCAAGGTAGAATTGTAGAAAAACACCTCTGTTTAAGAACATCGTACCCTAGGCCTGTACCAGGAGATATCACACAGACACAGCAACCTTCAAGCCCAGAACTTTGGAGGAGCTCCAAGGACTGTACATGCTGTGAAGAAGATGAAGATGAGGAAGAAGGGGTCCCAAATGCCCCCAAACCCAATTCCCAAAGGGATGTGTTGGGGGGGCAGAACTGGGCAGAACCGGAGGTGGACATATTTGGGTTTGGATGCACCTTACTATAAAACCATAGAACCACTGTCTGAGCGTGCGTGTGTCATTTGTATTCCCTGGGCCTAGGCCTGAGATTAAAGGACCTACTCCCTTTATCTTATCTTATACACTAAATTGGCCTTTTTCTCTGTGGTCTCTTTAGGTAACACTTTCAAGACCAAATGATGTTAAAACTGTCATTTCAGTTGGAACACATGACTTTTTTTTTTTTTCAGATCTATATTTCAGTGACTGAATCAATGGTAAATCTTAAGGATGTTTTTTTGAAACAGATACAACTTCACAAAGTTCTCTGTTGTTCCAACAAATTGGAGAATGCCAGTGAAATTATATTAATCTGAAAAAGATATGACCAACTTGAACCAAATGAAGCTCGTTTTCTCCCTCTTAAGTTCAACTCATTTTAGCCAAGAGCAATTTAGTGCAGACTGAATAAATAAAAGTACAAAATTTACATCTAGGACCTGAGTGCAGGAAAGCATTACATTGTGCCCAGGTGAATCTTGGGAAGGAATGGACGGACGATGAAAAAGGATAGTTTGGAATATATCAGTTTGTCTCTGTTTCTTTTCTATTCTGATATTAATTTAAACTGCTCAGCAGTCTCACAAATAATGTTCAGTTTCCTGTCATATGTCATAGAGAAGTCAAAAGACATTAGAAGAGTGACTGACAGTAGATTACAATACCACCCTGAAGACAATCTTTTGCAAGAGTGGTTAGCTAAAATGTCACTTTATTCTCAACCATATTTGAATAAAGCGAGGTCTCATGGCTTCACTCTGTCTTTATCACACAGTGTTTTGTGGAGGTGTGAAAAAACATGACAAAATTCTGTTATATGAGAGCATCATTCTATTTGATGTTCTATTTGATCTTGTAGTCAAAAGTTCTCATGTTTCTGCTTAAATATCAGCTGGTATTTTTCTTACTTGTGGTCTGTGTTTTGGAATGAAAGACAAGTTGAACTCAACAGTCCAGACCTGGATATTTTTTTTCCCAAACATTAGAAAGTTTTAAAATAGGAAATAAAATGTCTTAAACATTATGATTTTTTTTCTTAATTTTGTGTAGATACTTCAGAAGTGTTTAAATTGGAATAAATTTATAGTCATTATAAAATCTAAGCTCCCACCATGAGCGATAAAGTTGGCTCAAAGAAGGTGAACTCAAAGAAAAGACATGTACATTCAATCCAGAGCAAATCATAGGTAAGGTGGGATATTTTAAAATAATTAAGCCTGCTAACAATCAGATTTAGCATTTTTTCCAAATGGTACCATACATCAGTGAATGCTGTTGACATGCAAAATCACCTGAATTTAACAAGAAACAGACTTATGTCAAAACTCCAGAGCAAAACCTCTAAACATTTATATCACATTTGAAGTCACAGGCTTCTCATATTTTACTGTGATCCAACTCTCATAAAATTGCTTCTCTCCCTCTCAGGGGAAAATAAGTTGTACAAATTTATCAGACACATTTTTAGTCAGTTGATAGGGTTTTGGAAACAGTAGGAAAAAGGTGAAGTCTAGATACTTTCTCCTGTGGTGTGGAAGGTGTTATGTGCATATTATGACCAGATCAACTTCAATTTGCACTGCAGTGCAATGCATCATGATAATATGATGTCCTGTCTGAGTTTTCAACCATCCAAATGTTACTGAATCCCGAAACTCTGTTCACAAGGTAAGCAGCCTTTGAATAATATTAGCCAAGATAACTTATCTACACAAACAGTAAACTAAGAAGGCAAGGAATTAAAAAACAAAACAGTCATTCCTAAATGAGATAATTCATCAAATAAAAATTATTTATTTAGTGCAGTGGACATTATTACCAGTTTGTCAGAACTGAGAAAAAAAAAAAAGTAATATTCCAAGCTAGGTTTGAAGTATCTTTTAAGTGTTCAGCGAATAACAGCTGTATCACTTTTACCTCATATTAAAGTGGCTGCTTTGCCTCAGCACCGATACTAACACCTGCACTTCTTGTGCTGTATGAAAAAGTTGTTGAATTCAGTTTAAAAGTGACTTTTATTTTTTTCTGAACATTAACTTTGTGAAGTACAGTACATTGTTATTTGAATCCATGATAAAAAGAAGCATATTTTCCTAAGACAAAGTCAATTTCTGACAAAAGATTTAATAGAAATTTACAGCACAAAAAAGCATTAACAGAATAAAATAGCTTTTAATCTCTACCGATTTTCTTTCCCTCAGAGAATAATTAGAGTCCCAACAACACAACTGCCACATCAGCTATCATGATGTGTCTTGGCTTCTCAGTAAATATTCACTATTTTTAATTAATTAAAAGAACAAATTATTTATACTGGGGTTTTGAACTTCTAGGGAAAAAAAAACCCACCTGCATTTCTGTGCAATATTTTTACACCAATATTTAATGTGGAGTTCACTGAGTGATTTTACAGCTTTGTAACTATTCATAAATTTTGCCTCATGGAAAATAAAGTGACTTCAAAAATTTTTCTGTCTATACTTGCCATTGTCAAGTGCTGTAACTCAGGGAAGGTTATTCTAGATAGAAAGCTGTTCATCAAATAAAAGTGAAACACTTACCTTCAGTAACATGTGACAAGTGCCCCACAGCCTCTGTCTGTGCTCTTCATCATGGAGCCCAGAGCCAGTATTGTAAAACAGATGTCTGTAGGGATGAATGGGGGCTGCAGTCCTCCCTGAAAAGCCCTCCCCCACTGTGTGTGGGAAGGAAAGGAAGGGACTAGGAACTAGAATTTTTTTACTTCACCATTCTCTTTTCTAATAATGCTGCAGGTTTTTTTCTGAAAGTCATGTACACAGCATTGGTGGGAGTCAGAGACAAAGAACTAGTAAGAGTGTGCAGGAAACCATGCTGCACCTATCTATTATCAGTATTAGGAATGTGCTTGGTTTCAGTGTTTTGAGCCAGGAAGGGAAATGGTACCTGAAGGAATACTTCTGGTTCTTCTACAAGACTGAATTAATTTTGTCATTATTCTTAGGCTTATAAAATTCAATTTTGCTTGTAGTATTTAGAAGCTTTGAGCTATCTATGCTACCACCTTACCAGAAAGGAAAGATAATTATTTTTGTGGGAATGCCCTTCTGTGACCCAGGTATCCTAGATTTTTCCCTATCTAGGTAAACTTCTACGGTAGTCATAAACAATTCAACATAATTACAGGTCTTAAAGTGGCTTGTGTCTTCATTTGGATATGCCAAAATCAAGGAAATAAGAAGCAAAATAATGAACAATAAAATCAGGGCAAGAAATAATATCATTTGCAGTGAAAACCCATGTGGAATAAACAATCAGAAATTACGTTTTATTTCTTTATTTCCTTTTAAAACGGAAAGAGGTTTGTAGAAATATGAGACCTCCCAATTAATTTTCTAATTTTACAGACTCACAGAATATGCTGAGTTGGAAGGGACCCACAAGGATCACCAAGTCCAACTCCTGGCCCTGCACAGGACCATCCCCAAGAATCACACCATGTGCCTGAGAGTATCATCCAAATGCTTCTTGAACTCTGTCAGGCTTGGTGCTCTGACCACTTCCCTGAGGAGCCTGTTCCACTCCCCAGCCATCGTCTGGGTGAACAACCTCTTTCTAATATCCAACTTAAACCTCCACTAACACAACTTCAGGCCATTCCCTCGTGTTCTGTCACTAGTCACCACAGAGAAGAGATCAGTGCCTGCCTCTCCTCTTCACCTCATGAAGAAGTTGGAGATTGCAATGAGGTCTCCCCTCAGTCTCCTCTTCTCCAAGCTGAACAGATCAAGTGACCTCAGACACTCCTCATATGGCTTTCCCCCTAGACACTTCACCATCTTTGTTGCCCTTCTTTGGACTCTCTCTAAGAGAGTTTAATATCTTTCTTGTATTGTGGTGACCAAAACTGCACACAATATTTAAGATGACGCCACACCAGTGCAGAGCAGAGCAGGACAATCACCTCTCTTGACCAGCTGGTCTGATGCCCCCCAGGACCTGGTTGGCCCTCCTGGCTGCCAGGGCACTACTGACTCATATTCAACTTACTCTTCACCAAGACCCCCAGGTTCCTTTCCTTGTCACTGTCTCTTCCAGTCTCTCATTCCCCAGTCTGCATCCGGGGTTGCTCTGTCCGAGTTGGAATGTGCAGACTCCAGCACCTTCTTTTCTTGAACTTCATATGATTGGTGATTACCTGTGGGAGCTGAGGGTACTTCCAGAGCTTAGGAGTAGTCCTTCTGGCTGGAGGGAGAAGGCCCCGCTTTGTTCCCCCAGCCACATGGCATCCAGAGCCCCAAACCGGGAACACAGAGACCACACAGGGAGACACAGGAGGGCTAGGAGAAAGAGCAAGAGAGAGATTTACTGCCTTCGGGTTCAGGTACTTAAAGGTCTGGGGAAATTAGCATACACCCAATCAAGGGGCTAAGGGGACCTTAACCACCGCCCACAGGGGCCAGATTTCACAACCAATGGGGAAAGGTAACAAGGGTCAAATATACATAGAAGTGGTCCAAAGGGATTTTGGGAAACAGAGTCTTAGGTATAGAAGGACTGACTTATACAGCTTTACCGTCAGTTTGTACAACAGCTCTGCTAATTCCTTTATCATCCTCAGAAGTCCACTCTTGGAAGGACTTCTTCCACTTTACATATTGTTGGTCAATTGCTACAATTACTCACTCCCCTAATTTGTTGAGGTCTCTCTGCAGGGCCTCCCTGCCTTCGAGGGAGTCAACAGATCCTCTGAGTTTTTCGTTCTCTGCAAACTTGCTTAGTATCCCTTCCAGTCCTGTGTCCAAGTAATTTATGAAGATGTTGAAGTGTACAGGGCCCAAGGTGGAGCCCTGTGGAACCCCATTAGTGAAAGGTCACCAGTCTGATGTCACCCCATTCACTGTTACCCTCTGTGCTTGACCCTTGAGCCAATTGCTCACCCACCACAACATGTGTTTATCCAACTGTGTGCTGGACATTTTGTCCAGAAGGATCCTCTAAGAAACAGTATTGAAAGCTCTACTGAAATCCAAAAAGATTACATCAATTGGTCTCCCTTGATGAACTAGCTGGGTTACCTTGTCATGGAAGGAAATCAGGTTTGATAAGCAGGACCTTCCTCTCACAAAGCAGTGCTGTCTGTGACCAATGACTGCATTGTCTTTCAGGCGTTTTTCAGCAGCTCCCAGAACAATTTTCTCCATAACTATACCATGCACTGAAGTGAGACTGATAGGCTTGTAGTTTCTGGGGTCCTTCTTCTTGCCCTTCCTGAAAACTGAGGCAATGTTTAGCAGCTTCCAGTCAGCTTGGACCTCTCCATATTCCCAAGACTGCTCAAAAATCATTGCAGAACATTTTGCGATGACATCACTCAGCTCTTTGAGAATTCTAGGATGAATCCCATCAGGTCCCATAGATCTGTGGGAATCCAGCTGGAGCAGCAGATCTCACACAGTCTTGGGCTCTACTGGGAGTTGATAATTCTCACAGTCATGGTACTGCAGTTAAGGGCACCAAGGACACCCTTGGTCTGTCATTCGTGTTGAAGACAGAGGCAAAGAAAGCATTAAACATCTCTGCCTTGTCTCAATCCCTGTTTGTGAGGTGACCATCCTCACCCTGTAACAGGCCAATGATATTTCTATACTAACTACTGCCATTAATATATTTGAAAAAACTCTTTTTATTGTCCCCACATTTCTGGCCAGCTTCAACACCAGTTGAGCTTTGGCTACACAAATTTTCTCTTTACAGTGGCAAGCAGCATCTCTGAATTATGCCCATGTGCCTTGACCTTGCTTCCACTGGGCATACACTTTCCTTTTTTGCTTTATTTCTGAGAGAAAATTCCTGCAAGTTGGCCTTCTGCCTTGCCTGCTTGACTTCCGACATTTGGGAATTGTCTGCTCCTGTGCCCTTGGGAGATGATATTTGAAAAGTGAGCAGCACTGATGGACCCCAGGACTTGCAAAAATGTTTTTCCAGAGGTCCTTACTTACCAATTCCCTGAGGAGTTTGAGTTATTCTCATAGAACATTTGACCGTGAAACTGCATACTCGAGAAATTTCTTTCTTTGCAGCTTCCTATTTCTAGGCCAAATGAGATTGAATTTAATGATTTTACAAAAGGTGCCATGTTCTAAATAGATTTTCTTCAGAAATTCATCATCTGTTGAGATCTTTCAGCAGTTCACAAGCTCTTCTCATTGCAGATCAGATGAGAGACCTCCTTTTCAAAAACTCTTTTTTCTTGCATTCTCTTATTTATGGACCAAATGAAATTTAAAAAAAAATAATAGCTTTTGATTTGATCACCCAAGCAATCAAAAATTCTCTAATTAACATGTCACTGATCACACCAGCTTATCTCCTAACTGCTATAACTTGCATTAATTTTCCTCTTTAGAGCGGTCAGCAAGCACAGTGAATCTAAGTTTTTTAAAAAACAGAGGAACTCAGTGTATGGTAAAATAGACAATACATCAAATTCAAATACCAAAAATGAAGAAATCAATTGTAATCCTTTTCTTAAAAAAAATATGGATCAAACTTATTTTCAATTAAAATTACAAAATCAACATCAAACATATACAAGTAATGAAGCATGACTACTTTCAGTAGCAGAAGTGATTACATTCTTTTGGTCTTAATATTATGCACTATGGTATAACCATTTGGGAACAGATTTTTATCAAACAGAAGCTGCCATAATTACACTAGGAAGTTAAGACACATTACACTATCTGAGAATTTTCTTTGAATGTCGTCCTCATTTGCACCTGGTTTCAGCTACTCCTCTGTTAGTTGTTTTTTTTTTCTAATATGAGGACATTTAGATAACTGTAGAAAAAAAAAGAATTTCTTTTGGAGCTTTACAAAGACAGCCTTTGAAACATACAATGATGTACAGAGTATAATCTACCAATCATGTCGACAGAGTTTATTTCCTTTGAACACTATAGCTCTAGGCATCTGCTACAGCAAATAGAAGCAGCTTTTGATAGCTCACTGAAGATATCATAGCACCAAATGACTTAAAAAAAGGGCTAGCAGATTTTGTAAAAACAAAAAGAGGGGAGAAAATAATAGCAAAAGAGAAACACAAAGCTGACTTGTGCCAAAACAAAACATGAAGCTAGACCTGAAACAGTCTTCAGTAGTGAAGAGATCACAAATGTGTATTGCCCAGTACTCTTAATCTTGTCATATAAAGTAATGTATAGTGGCAGAGAATGTGAGAAATGATTGTCAATTGGAATGATAAGACCAGTTTCTCATCATCTTCCTGTCTTTCTGGGACATAATAAACTTTGTCCTTACTACATAGAAATTCTGCGTTGTCAAAAAGCCTATAAATTCTGCTGGTATAATTGGAAATTATTTTGATTCACTTTAGGAAATGGGATTGTGGTTGATTTATTTTGTTAGATATCAGAATCTGATATTCTGGCAATAGTATCAAGCTTTGAATTTCCTCAACATTAAAAGAACCTGGTTCCATAGCCCACTTACTGGTTTAAAGAGAGAATCACCTGAAAAGCATTAATTTATCATACTTACAGTGCAACTTTGTCTGACCTGCTAAAATGTTAACCATATATAACTAAAATATAACTAAAATGTTACCTTGTCATGGAAGGGAATCAGGTTTGATAAGCAGGACCTTCCTCTCGCAAAGCAGTGCTGGTTCTGTATTTTCAGAAAAATTCTGTACTACATGCTTCAGACTGTAAAAGATGAGGATGACAAAAAGGTAAAACAAAAACTAATATATTAAAATGTTATTGTGAAACAACTGATTAGATCTGGAATGTCAACACGGCCCAGAGAGAGGGGAGATGGGAATGATAGGATGTTCTTTCCAGTGACTCGTATCCACATACCTAGTAAGGGCTGCACTGAAGTAACACTGTCTGTCAGTGGGTTTGTTTACACTCTAGTTTTAGTTGTTCTGCATTCCATTAAGCAGCAGGGAAACAATTTGTTTAGTGTGGTTTGAAGTTAATGAAGAGTCTTTTTTTGTTGTTTGTCAGTGGGTTTTTTGTTTTTTTTTTTTTGGCGGGGGGGGAACATGCTTTGGTGAGATCACATTTAAGAAACTTTCTCTCCAAATGAGTGTTTACATGAAGAAGAGTCATGATGTAGTAGGGCAGAAAAATTCTATTTGCCAATAGACTTACACTTAATAGACTACCTTCTCGTATACTGAACTCTGTATATGAGAAAAATATTGCTTTGTAACTAGCACTGACAGATGTGAGGGGACACAAGGTTGCCTGTTTCAGATGTTGTGCAAACTATAGTTAAAAAACAAGCAGTTGGAAGTAGCTTTGCTTGAGCATCCTGCCATCATTTTTTAGAGGGGGTGGAGATGGAATGATTCTGAACAGCTTCTCAGTACAGCTGTCACTACTTGTCAGTATTACTTGAGCCACCACTGTGATAACTTGAACTCCCACCACCACTGCATGATTCACTATGCTGCTTGATCCTGGGAAACCCTGATGCTATGCTGTGACTTCAAAGCTGCTGCTGTAGCTGCATGTGTGGAAAGTTATCATCTACTGTAACTAACAAAAAGTACTGACAGTAATTAATCCTTCTGTAATAGATCAAATTTCTATTTCTTAGAACTAAATCCTGAATCAATGTATTTTTAAGTTCCTAAATAAGCCCAGTATACACAGGTCTCACTCTCTGGGACTAGACTTTTAGTTTGGTGTTCATTATTGGAAGTTTCATATTTGGTATAATATTGGTCTGTTTCCTAGAGTCTCCAAATTACTACTTCCTGTCCATACATTAACTACAAGATTAACTAATACCACCTCTACCCAAACTAGAGATATCCCTTTGAAAAATATATCAAACAAATATATCAAACAAATATCCCCCTCAAATAATAAATAAATATCAAGTATGCATGCACAAAATATGTACTTAAGCATATGTGATTCCCCCTCCCCATGTAAAGGAGCCTTTGGGTTGAGGCCAATGCCATGACTTCTCATAGAGACATTGGGAAAATTGCAGCCCTGAGTACCACTCTACAATATGATAGGGAATAATGGCAAAATACTGGGACACTTCATCATGTACTAGACCTACTAGACCCAAAGAGAAGAATCATTGCATGTTAGTCATGTAGCTGTTGTAAGGGTGATATGACTCATATAGAAACATACTGGATTATGCTTTATATTTATAACTTTTCTTTATAGTGAAGTGCTACAGTAATCATGAGAAGTGCGCTTTTCTGATTCATGGAATTAAAGAATGTATTAGGACTTCTTCGGATGTAATGCCTTGAGTGCTCAGTGATGTGTCAGAGGTATACCCTAAATAGTGTGATGACACAGATGCCAGATCAGAAGATTGTGATGGAGTTACAGGACTGGGCTGCTTTTTTGATAAATGTTGCAAGAATCATTAGCCATCAGCCATGGTTTAGTTCAACAACTGCATGTACCCTGCACACATCACTTGATCGAGTCCATACTTGAAGGTCAAGAAAGGCAGATAAATACAAATAGAAAAGTAGTCCTGAGATAAAAATGACCCTATTACTGAATGACAAAGACATGGTTCAATAAAATGATAGCCTTTACGTACTCCTGGCAGGATCATGCAGCTATAGCTATTTCCATTTGTCTGTTTAGGAACAGGAAGTTATTCAGTAATTTGGATTTTACACCACTTACAAGGCATTGATCAGGAAAAGTAATTATATAGATTTTTACACTCAGAAAAACTGAGACAGGCGTTTTTCTGTCCAGATAACTTTCTTGGCATTAACAAAATAATAAACACAGCATGAGTTAACATGAAGCTATCAGTAGGTGGAGGCAGATCCAGATACCACAAAGTTCCAGAGGTGTGGGATATATGGCAATAATTTCTCATTTCAGTCAGAGTTTTGAGAAGTCATTGTAATGTCTCATAAAATTTTAATGATACAGTGACATCAGTTTATATAGCATATGAATTATCAGTTTATATGACATATGCATGCAGGAGAACAGTAGCTTAGAACTTCCTCAGAGTCATTTTGTGTTTGCCAAATCCCAAGCCAGGAACCACACTTTGAGCTTTTTCACATATGTAAAACCAAATTGACAGAACCTTTCATTTACACAATGACTTTGCATTCCCAATATCTTTTTTTCCCTCTTCTTCATTTCAGCACATCCTCATCAGCTTCCTCTCTAATTTTCAGTATTTTATTCTCAAGCCATGTTCTCATGCAATATTTTGTCAATATTTCCTTTTTATTAAAAAAAAATTCTCATTCTTTTAAAAATTATTTTATTATTTGAGTCTTTTCATAATCCTTGTTTAACTTGAAGTTTTTTCTTTCCACTTTATCTGCTTTAATCTTAATTTCTCTGTTTGGGTTTCTTCTTTTTGTGTTGTTATTTCAATTTGTTTTTCTTTATTTCTGCAAGATCCCTTTCCTCTTTTCTCTCCACTTTTTCTTTCTCCTTCTCTCATTTTTTCTTAATTGTTTCCACACTTTCATTCTTTCTATTATTTTTTTCTTTTCATTTCAAGTATTTCTCCTAAACATGAACTCATCTACATCCTTTTTTTTAAACCTATTTAAAAGTTGAGTTCTTCTCTCAGTTGCTAACAAAGTCTTCGCTAACAAGATCTCTTCCTCTCTCTTTGTACAGAACATAGCTAATAAAGCAAATCCAATATAGGGCTCTACTGGTGAGCTCTATCAAACCCATCATTCTATTAGTGAAATGATTGGGAAAGCTGTGTTACTTTCCTGTTTTTCACATATAAAACAAAGGAACTCTTTATGAGAAGATGAGAAGGTAGGACAAACCTCAAAGGAGTAAAACACCCTGAAACTGCTGGAAAAAGAAGTATTCCATTGAGACAGAACATAATAAATTTCTTAAGATTCCGATCCAAGTAATTTAAAACATTTGAAATTTAGTTTAAGAAGTCATAGTCATGTTTTAAGCCAGTAAAGAAAAGCTCCATGTTGCCTAATAGTTGTAAAAATCATGTTTTGCTGTGGTGTCATGGTGCTGGCACAGCCAGGGAAGTCAGACCGGAGTCTGACTGCAGTTAAGAGTCTGCTTTTGTTGAGTTTTGATCTATTGGAAAAAGTTTGCATCTACTGCCCTAGGACAATGGCTACATGGACAAACACAGGTCGGAAAGCAGTTGCTGTTTTGTCTTGCCATAGGAACAATTAGCTATCCAGCAGTGTAGATGAAAAAGGTAAATCAGAATGCATGCAAAATATATATCAGGATGCATACAGAAAGCTGAGCCAACTAGACTGAAGTTCCTATTTTTTCTGTGTCAGTTTTGCACAGTAGAAAACAAAAGTGGTCTGGTGATAACATCTTCATTTTCAGTGCCTTAAATGTCTTAAAATATCCTCATAGTTAAGTGACCATGAATAAACTTACACATCTGAAGGATCTGAAGGATCTGAAGGATCCTGGAATATGATAAGCCTTATATATAGAAAGTTTCATCCTATGCTTTCCAAGTACTGAAATCTTTTAATCTTTAATATAAATATCTTCCCCACTGAAAACACAGAAGCACTGCATCAGCAACTGTCAGGGGAAATGCCAGTACCCAGCAAGCCACACAGGTCATTCACTGAAGAGCAGTCAGTGTACTGGACTATGACACTTTAGCAGTGTTAACATTAGCAGAGCATTGCCAGAAGTGTGTCTGTATGTTTTTGTTGGATGATACTACAAGTTGCGGGATGTAAAAAGCTGACAATGAAAGAAAAGATGAAAGTTAAAAGCTGTGATATAACAATAATAAAACTCTTGGCAAGTCAAATTACTGAGAGTCTCATATCAAAAGCAACTTTGAAAATAATGGGATTCCAGAGTCCATAAAATTAGTCATGATTCAAGGACAAAAACATCAACAATTTGCATAAAAGCTTTCCTTTAAAGATGTAGTACTGTGTACTAAATGAAGAAAAAAATCACTACCATAACAGTAACACTTTAATATAGGTATCTATTATCTAATGCTTATATAATGGAAGCCAAATTGAGCTCATTATTATCAGTGCTATTATGCTGAATACTAAATTAACTCATCATAGAAACACACTTGTTTAAAAACTACTATCACAACATCAGTGACAAGGAAAAAAACTGCATGCAAACTTCCTAAGATGACTAATTTGATTTCTGTGTTAACTTCTAATGCATTATTAATCAATAGTTCATTATACTTTAAGATAGCACTTTGTTTATTTGTGGTTTATTTGTATACATTTAATTCCTGTAATCTTTTACAGTATTGCACTTTATTCCTATGTAAATAATGCCAGTTGGGCTGATGATGGGTTGGAAGTATGATATGTTTGTGTGTAAATTCATATTTGTTCAGTTTTGCAAAACCAGGATAGTACAAAAAGAGTGATGTAATCCAATGTAAACAATAACTTAATGTGATGAGAAAATTAGACATTTTTAAATGGCTTGAATAAATTTATTGCTAAAAGATGTACAAATATGGTCATATATATATTATATGATATATAATATATGTTGTATGTTAGGCAATATATAATATATAATAAATAAATATTGTATAAGTGTGCATGTATCATACACACATATCACACATTAAAAATAGGTACTCATACCGTAAAAATGTAATCTCAAAGAGTGTGATATTCTTATCTATTATTCATATTTATACATGACTATTTATATGTAGATGTTTTAATGTACCAAATTCATGTATATGAAACTTACCATGTTACTTGGAGCCTGCAAGTGTTGTGAATTTTTTTGTTTGTGTCAAAATAAAATGCAATATTTTCATGATGAAAAATTAATATTCCATCTGTCATGACTGGCTAAAGCATGACTTCCATTAAAAGCAGCATTTCAGAGTAATTTCAGAACTCTGACATGATTTTCTGGTAACAGAGTTTATAAGCAGCAGAATAAAGGAAAGTTAGGATTCCTGGAAGGCAGTAAAGTCCTCTTGTCTGCAGGACTGTTTTATCACTTTCAGAAGTAACTGAATAGCTCCTTTTCCCAAGTTTCTCCCCCAAAAAGGCTATAATTTTTATTAATTTTCTTCAGTGTTTTCATTTACATTCACATTAAAAATTCAACTAATTGTCTAAAAATCACATTGTTTAAAATGAAATTGAAAATTAAAAGTAAATTGAAAAATATTTTCAGACATAGTTTCAAAACATTCAAGTCATTATTCTAAAATGAGTTTTGTAATAAAGATTCAGAAACAAATTTGAAAACTAGCTCTCCTGCCATAAAGTTGTTGGGTATGATATAGCCTTTCTCTGGTGATATCTTATTTACAGATGAAGAACACTAATCATTTTTGCTTCCTAGTAATATCTAGAGAGTAAATAATATATAGGAAAAATTTAAAAATATTGGAGCTGGTTGCCAAGGAAAACAAATAAATAGTCCTGAGGAAACATTTTTCCTCTGTTATTAGGTAGTACAGTGTCCTTAACTTATAGGTTGATTCACACAATGGCATTCCCTTCATCCTTTTTATTGAAGGCTTGATATACAGGATAAAGGAAATGAGCTGAAAAAAAGAATTAGGTGATATGATTTCTGTGGAAATATTTCAAATTTAAGTGTCATCTTTCTTTTTGTGCTATGGTGCTTTGCTGTGAGACCGTTCATTGAATCCTACATTTTTTCGTTCTTTATTATTTATTAATTCCAAAATCTTAAACCAAAGAATTTGTAGTTTAATGGAAAATCTGGAAAAAGTTCTACTCAGGTCAACTTGAAAAACATTTTAAATATTTATTTTGGAGTTTAGTATTTAATGATTTCTTTTGGTGATACAAAACCCAAACAATTCAGAAGCATGTTGATCACTCTGAGATGAAATATTTTATTTCACTCTCTACTTACTTCATCTGTTCACTTAACTTCTTTTCTGAGAGGAAATATTTGACAAAATGCCTTTGTGAAAGCAAAAAACTAAAAAGGAAATATTTTGACAGTTTTGAAATGTGAATAGCTTCAGTCTCTCTCAAGCACAGAATTTTAGGAGGTGAATTCAAATTCATCCAAAAATAAGAAGAAAAATACTACCCAACTGTAAATTCTAATAATTGAATTGGCTAAGGTGGTAATTGCCCTATTTATACTTTTCTAGTAAGGAAAATAGGTATATATTTATTTTTCTGAATAAACTTGGATGCTTTCTTCTCTCTTCCCACTCCAGGATCTTGAGGTCAAAGACAAGTACGAACAATTATCTTAAAGCTTTTAGACAATAAACACTTACTGCAAAAGTATTATAAGCCAAAACCATTATTGAGTTAGTCACAAAGTTTGTAAGCTGGATAATCTTAGCCTGAACACTAAAATGCATTTTTGAGCTTTATTTCTTTTGAAATGTCTTCAGTATCTAAACTGCAATTAGCTGCATTTAAACATGGCACATAGAGCTTTCACCTACTCCTATAATTTATTCGGAGATTCAAAAAAATTAATTTTGAATCGACTATTTTTTTTTAATTTTACCTCAGTTTAATTACTATAGCAAAAATGTAAATTCTCTGAAGAAGAACATTTCAAGAAAAAGAAACATGATCAACATACCATAAAATCATGATATTTTTTTCTCCAACTTCAAGGTTTTTTTGGTCCTGGATTGACCTGATGAATTGAATACTTAAGTGATCTGCACTATTTCATTTCAAAAGGCCACAAATTTATTTCTTTTTATTTTGGAAAGAGCATTTGCTTCCTTTGCATTTTATGTGTTTGCTAGTGACCACTATTTGCTCAGTAGAAGAGATCCAATGTTTTAATCATCAGTGTCATAACATGTCAAAATAAACAAGATGGATATGATGTCACCCAGAAAAAGTGAGCATTCTTTCCTTCATTCTTTGTAGGTGAAGTTTTTTACTTCAATACTTCTGCCAATAGATGTCTTTCAGAATATGAACTTTCATATACGACTCAGTAGCATCAAGGAGATATCTAATTCTAGAGCTGTCTTGCACTTCATAGGTTTGCTCTTTGAAGTGCAAAGTTCTATTGGTGTAAATTTGGAATAATTCCTTGTCAAAATTCATTCTGAGCTTATGTAGATAGAATATTCATCTAAAACTCTTCT
The DNA here is from genome assembly GCA_013397135.1 of Pachyramphus minor. Classification (NCBI taxonomy): domain Eukaryota; kingdom Metazoa; phylum Chordata; class Aves; order Passeriformes; family Tyrannidae; genus Pachyramphus; species Pachyramphus minor. The sequence continues at coordinate 46,087 of VYXB01005147.1, read as the reverse complement.
GCATTGTTTCAAGTTCCTGACCATAAACCAAGTTCCATGCTTGATTGGTTATGCTTAGATAATTCTATAAGCAACAATAACCACAAATTAAATGAGGTTGTTTGGCTCTGTGACAAACTCATTGATCAAGTCTCCAAAGTATGATACAAGACATGCATAACTTGAACTCAGTGCCCATTGAGAAGAGACATTACACATCATCAGCCACTGCATCAGAGCTGCATCTTGTAATGAAGCACTCTTCATAAAACATTAATTTCTCACATTATGGTGTAACATCTGATTTTATAGCCAAAGAAGTCTAATGTGTTTACAAATGTATGATAGTTATGGTGCTGTGTTGGTGTACAATGATGCACATTTATACCAAGAATTTGGGGTAACAATGTAGGGATTGGTACCATCAATACAATAAGTTATAGGTTATATTTTGTGAGTTTTGGTTTCTCATTTCTTAACCAAAAAAATTTATCTTCTTATCTCTTAACAAAAAAAAAAAAAAAAATCTTCTTTTACAATCATACCATAAGGTCATAGTTACCACTCAATAGTCTTCAATGTTAAGACCTTGCCAGACTTGCAGCATTTTCAAGGTTGTATTCCAGTAGTTAGCCTATATGTCAAGTATATCAACACTAATGTTTGGAGTGGCTGAAACATTACCGAAGCACATTTTTGAGACATTGTTTTGCCAATTAAAAATGCCCTCTAACAACAGGTTATATGGCTATATATATGTGTGTGTATGAAAGCATTACAGCATACAATAGGTTGAAATAAAAGTGTCACTCATCTTGATAATTTGTTAAGTGATCTGTATTTTGCAGCCAGGATACGCAGTTACAGGTGCTAATTGAGAGGTTGTTCATTTTCCATTAAGCTGACTCACTACTTCTCTCCTAGTGGGAAAATAATCAAAAACCAGAAGTGATGTCCTAAGTTAAACAAAAAGCTCATGAATAGGGAAGTCATAGTTAATCTGATATAGATATCTGTAAATAAAATATGTCTGGAAACAGGACTGGTACAATGCCTATGCTGTTATCATCTTTCTGGCCTCAACAGTTCACAATTCCTGGCTCAACAGCTCAATCAATTTGTTTGTTTGATGCATAAGGGCTAGGAAGAATATTTCCTGGGTAGTGGGGAGTTTCCAATACTTGACCATACTTGATCCAATTTAACCAGATTCCATTTTTCTTTACTTTACTTGTCTAAAGGGTATCATCACTAAGCTAGTAAATTACAGACAGAGCAATCCCAGAGGGTGTTTCATCATATTTATCTTGCATACCTTTAGTAGGTGAAGATGAATTCCTATTTAAAAGAATCTCTATTTCTTCACTGACAATAGAGGTATCCCAGACAACTAGCAGACATAACTTTTCAGTTGCTGAAGTTAGGTAAGATAAATCTCATCTTTAATTTTGGAACCTAAAATTTATTATTTGCCAGTATTTTTATTGATTAAATTAATTTTCCTGAATTTGAGTTTTATATAGGCATCCAAACCTATCACCACTCCAATCCCTAAAGCATCCTGGCTAAAGGCATTATAGTAACCTCCATTCCCTACATTTTGTTAGGATAGCCATTGCTCAGATGTTGTTCTTTTTTTGTCATACCATGTTGTATTTAGCAACAGCTGTTCAAAAACAACCTCACATTTTTTTATGTTGCAATAACCACCAGATGGCGACTTTACAACTGCATAAATAAAACACAAAACAACGGGAATGTGTATTGGTTTATATTTAGATGTTTGTGTTTTTTTTTAACAAAACACTTGAATAGCATTAACTGTTTCCAGGCATTTTAATTGGCTGCAGGTTTTATTAGAACTTATTCTTTCTAGTGAATACTTAGAGAATTTCATTAGAGTGAATTCCTTAAATTCTTCACTTTTCCTTTTTCCACTGGAATACATTGCAGTTCTAGTCTTATTAAGTCTCTGATTTCTGTAACACACAATGCTAGCACAGTGGGGATTCCCACAGAGAATGCAGTGCTGCATGTATCAATGAAATTATGGTCAGTATGTCACTTCTTCCCATTTTGTATAGCAGCAAAGCCTTTTTAAAGACTGTTTAGTTTGCATAGCCAGGCTCATAAATTGATCTGTCTATCAAAGTGATGCAGGTGCCAGACTGATGCAAGTGCCAGACATATACTAAGAGCCTTATCCAAAGTCTGAAGCCTCAGCTGGGAGGCTTTCTACTGCTTAGAATAAGCTTTGGGCCAATCCCCTATTTTCTCCTTCAGACTCCGTTCGATATATATCTAGGAAATATTTGATGTAGAAAGCAATTTCCTGTTAAAACTATGTCCACAGAATATGCTATTCTCCATCAATTTAAAATAGCAAAGACAGATATTTTAAAATAATTTTGGCAAAATATTCTAGTACTCCGACAAGCAGTGTTTGATTGCTCAGTGTTTGATTACGTAATTAAAAAGAATAAAATGAGGGGGAGTTTGCAAACCAGGCAGACTAACTTTGATGCCAAAAAAAGATAGTGGAACAAATTGCTAAACAATCAATTTTTGAAACCCTAGAGGAAAACATGATGATAACAAATAGCCAACATAGATTTGTCAAAAAGAAATCAAGTCAAACCAGCCAAATTTCCTTTCCTAAAGGGATAACTGGTCTAGTAGATAAGGTAGAAGGTAATAAATGTGGTATATTTTGATGTTGGAATGAAAAGTTGCACTTAGCATTTGTGCAGGCAAATGTTACAATGGAATCATCACATCGGTACAAAACCAATTAAAAATCATACTTAAAGATTAATTAACATGGGTTCATTGTCTGACTAGGGAGTCTGTCTTGAATCCTGTTCCAGTCAGCACTTTCATCACTAGTTTGAACGATGAAATAAAACATAATTAGCTCAGTTGGCTACAACATGATGCTAATAACACCAAGGTTTGTGGGTTCAATCCCTGTATGGACCATTCACTTAAGAGTTGGACCCTATGATCCTTGTGAGTCCCTTCCAACTCACAATCTTCTAGGGTTCACTACGATTCTTTTATAAGTTCTCATGAACTGCAGACACCCAGGTTAGAACAGCTGATACACTACTGAAAAGAGAAATTGAAAGTAATCTCAATAGACCAGAGAAATAATATAAAATCAAGACAATGGAATTCAGTTAGAGGAGAACAAAGTAATCCTCTTAGATAAGGGAAAGCAGATGCATATAAGACGGGAAATAAGCAGTTGGAAATGGGAAATAATTCTGGAAGGATAAATTCCTTGTGTAACACATTTAGGAACACTCACTTATTGTGGGGAAATAGAATTTAAGCATACAAATCATTCTCTTCTGCTTTATTTGACGTTGATAAGGTCTCATAGAGTGTTTGAGCCAGTTTTGGGAATAATGCTTTTGGGTACAGAATAACTGGGGTCAGTTCTGAGGAAAATAGTTAGGAGAACAAGTTATTTATAAAATATGACTGACAGAAAGGTCGAAAGAACTGTTTTTTGGGGTTAGAGAAGGCTTTGGAAACATAAGTGTTATTCAGTATCAAATAAAAAGTTTTTGTAAAGACAGCAATAGTCTACTGGATAGGGAAAGAAATAATGATTCTAGTTTACAGAAAGGCTTTTTTACTATAAGGACAGTAAAATATACAAACTAGTTAATAAGCAAGCTTGTGAAATCTCTCTTCTTGGTAGTACATAAAACCAAATTCAATAAACCTATCTGCAAGAGGCTATTCAATGCAGCCTCAGGAGAAAAAATTAATGGAGGGTATTTTTTTCAAACTTTGAAAAAGCTTAAGTTAAATAGCCATTTCTACCTTCATCAGAGGTAAAATCCTTAAAGAAGCTCATCCATCACTCCTTTTCAAATGGTTCCATTCCCTGTTATTCTAAATGAGATTCAGTTAAGGTGAGGCGCTCTTTTTCAAAATGCTGATTGTTTCCAGAGAAAAGGCAGCAGATATCTTTCTTAAGAACAAATTGAAAACAATGGGGGGCAGATAACCATTTCAGCATAATTACCTAGAAGTTGGCAAGCTTTGAAAGAAGATAGTGCTGTGTGGAATATTTTGCAGTATTCATCAGTCCTGTGAAAGAACCAACTCCAGGAATGAGACTATGAGGGGAAAATTCCTTTTTACCCTTTAAGACATGAGATACAGGCTGTACCAAAGAATCCTACTAAGGGGTTTCAACCAAGGGACATGGAAAATTTTTACCTTTTTCATTCTGAGCATAACTGAAGATGAAGCACCAGTATTTATTAAGCCCAAGTAACTAGTGATCAATTTTTAAATTTTAAAATTCAGCACATAAGTATTATCCAACATAGTCAGACGAAAGCCAAAACATGGTAAGAATCATCAAAAATTCAGAACAAGCACATATTTAAAAACATCTAGGGCTTCTCTGTAGATGCACTAATTTATTTTGTTAATTTCATTTTTTCAAATTATGATTACTGACTTAAATTTTTTCAATGCTTACTTTGAAATTTTCAGAAAATCTATGAATATAGCTGTGTAACAAAAGAAGATCATTTGATATTTTGCTTTGTGTTCAAAAGTTAGATTATTCTTAACTCTAGAACTGCAATCAGTGCTTCCACAGCATATGTTAAGATAGTAGCATATTTAACAAAGAAAAAACAATAATTTCTGATTGTACCTTCCAATGGAGTTAAAATGGAAAAAACCCAAAAACAGAATAATGAAAAATGTCAAGAACATGTAAAAATAGAAACAGCATAGATAATAATTTTAGATTTCCATAGTGGGCCATAGTGTAGGAGAAAGACTCCCACAGTCTTGGCATTTTTAATTCATAACCCTTTCTTCAAGATTATTTTGTGATAATAGAGTGAAAATAATACAAACCTGTGTGGGTCTTAACTGGGCATTTACTTCATTATGAGTAAGATTTTATCCAACTGGTAAACTTGGCATAGAATGAAGATTACAGAGTCAGCAGTCCAGTGGAATGTCTTTTACATACTCTTACTATCTTCAGTATGTATACATCTTGATCATGTCCAAGGGAAGCTACCTAAGAGGATGCAGGGCTTTTATTTTCTCACTGAAAAATTACACTGCCTATTTTTGCTATAATTTTTATATACTTATTACTAAGGACCAAATAAAGATAAATTTCCTGATCCCATAAAATTGTGGAGCACAAAAATCACAGACATTACTTTGATCTTTTTAACTTCTTATGTTCCCAGGGAGGGGTGCAGGTAGGGGTGTCATAGTTCAACCCCAGCCAGTAACCAAACTCCACACAGCTGCTTGCTCACTCCCCCACCTGCAGGATCGGGGAGAGAACCAGAAAGGTAGAAGTTAGAGAACTCAGGGATTGATAGAAAAACAGTTTAATAGGGAAACCAAAAAGTCATGTGCACAAGCAAAGCAAAACAAAGAATTAATTCCCTGCTTCCCATGGGCAGGCAGGTGTTCAGCCATCTCCAGGACAGCAGGGCTCCATCATGGTTAACTTTATATACTGAGCATGATGTCATACAGTATGGAATTTCACTTTGGTGAGTTGAGGTCACATGTCCCATCTCTGTCTCCTCCCAACCTCCCATGTACCCCCAGCCTCCTTGACAGTGTGGCAGTACAAAAAGAGAAAAGTCCTTGGCTCTGTATAAGCTCTGCTCAGCAATAACAAAAGCATCTCTATTATTATCAACTGTGTCCAGCACAAATCCAAAACACAGCCTCATACTAGCTACTGTGAGAAAAATTAGCGCTACCCCATGGAAGAATCCAAATGCTACAGGCTGAAAGTTTCATGTTGCTTTGAAAAAGATTTACACAGTGTGAATATCCTGTTGCACATGTTTCAGTTTTGAAACAATCACTACTTACTACTTTTTCACATCTTATGTTATACTCAGAGAGCTGATAATTTTCAGTTATGACTACTAAGTAAAAACTTGAAAGATTCTCTGCGATTTTGAAAGGAGACACTGTTTTCCAATTACTTTACCATCTGCAACACTGTCATCGAAATAGACTGAGGACTGCAAACCCTTCCCAAATCAATGATCCTGGAATCTCTGGAGGAATTTTTGAATTTGAGGATAAACTTTCCATCTGTTAAAGAGGAAAATGCCTAATCTCTAAACAGTTGAATAGATTTGCCTCCATGCATCGATTAACAGTAAATCTTGTTAGATCTATTTCAGCTTCATTGTTCCCTTGTCATTTGAGTTGGCCCAGAAATATGTCATTCAAAATACTCAGTATTCAGTTGAGAACTGCACTTTAAATAATATTCTCACCATGCAGAATAGTGACTATCATATAGGTAATATTTTAACCATATTAGAAGAATTCTAACTGTGCAGTAACTCCCATTTTGTGCTGCAGTATTAACAGTGGGCATGATAGCAAGTCCAAGCATGCAGTTGTAAGGAATAGAATCTTGAACTCCAGACAAAATTTTATTATATGCTTTTACCATTGCCACCACATATATTTGAACAAAATGAGTAACAAAAAATACAAACTTGGTAATTTCAAGACAGGTTTAAAACTACTTATTGTTTTTCTTTCTTGCAACTGTAAAATGTAATTTTTAATTCTAGTGAATTTGTCAATTGTCCAATTAAGATTAGCATTTTCTGAAGGAATAGAAACATCTCATGTACTGTAACATAAAAACAAGGAAAGAGGATTAAGTAGTTTGATAAACCCTTAGGTCAAAGAACACTTTTAATCTGGTCACCTAGAGTCGTTTCAGAGCTCTGTGAAGCACTTCTCTTTCTAATAAAAGATGATTTTTCCGACAGTTTGAGAATGTAAAACTGGGATGTGTCTTAAGAGAAGGGAGGCTTGAATTGAATTGCTCAGCACATAAGTATTATCCAACATAGTCAGATGAAAGCCAAAACATGGTAAGAATCATCAAAAATTCAGAACAAGCACATATTTAAAAACATCTAGGGCTTCTCTGTAGATGCACTAATTTATTTTGTTAATTTCATTTTTTCAAATTATGATTACTGACTTAAATTTTTTCAAATGTATTTTGAATACTGATTATTTTAATTTGAGTTTTTTGGACAGCTTGAGAATCCTCTGATGAAACCAAGAAATAACCCTCACTGAATTATATTAAAAAAAAAAATAAATTTTTGTTTGTTTATGTTTTTTTTGGCTGCAGAATACAATGAGGAATTGATTGTTTTACTCCTGGTTACTGCTGTTACAGGGACCTTAAAAGCTATAACTGTAATATACTGTCCTTTTATTCAGAAAAAAAAGGCACTATAAGTGGCTTGCATTCATCTATGAACATTTGTCCATCTGTCATTTTTTTGTCTGATGTGGTGTCCAGGGTTCTGAGGGTGCGCTACCTGGGTTTTGAGGGGGTATCTTTTTTTTTTTAGATAAGTTTTCCCTGCTCTGGAGGGAATATCTCTTCCTATGCAAACTTCCTATGAGTTATCAGGCAGAGTTTATTTTTTCAGACCTTACTATAAATGGGCTGGAGAGCTTCAGGAGGCTTTGGTGATCCTCCATCTCCCACTATTGACCACCTTTGGTCAACAGTCCTTGCCCAGTTCTCAACCTCACTCCTGTGCCCGCACTGTACTGCATGGTGTTTATTTCCAGAAGCCAGAACAAAGACTTTTGTCCCATGCTGTCCCAAGAACATGCTGCCCTACCTCTGTATGGCCCCCTTCTCCAGGCACATCCTGTTCTTTCTCTCAGTGTGTTCTTGTCAGTAGTCCTTGGTTGGCTCCACAGTTTTACGGCACTTGGTGTTTGAGGCGTACATATTAGCTCCTTATCTTCTGGGCTCATCCTTCTGGATGAACCAAATATTTTTGGTATCATGGCTAAACTGAAAGAGAATAATCTCTGTACATCAAAGAAAATAACCATAATTTAGTTTTTTGCTAAAATGCCGATTGTAAGATTATATTACTTTTAATCTCGTAAACTTTAAATTTCTTTTTGAGGTAGTTATTCTAAATGTTACCAGAATAGTCTGCTAGTAAGAAAAAATAGTAATTGATCTTTATTGACAGAACTATTCGTGGTAAAACTGTATTAAGAAAGACGTTTATCCACATGGTTTTCTTTTGCAGAGTATGTATGAAAATACCTTTAACTTTTGGGCAACCTTATGAAATAAAATCTACTGGGCATAAATTTTACTTTGAAATAATTATAAAATCAGCTAGCTACAAATAACTATAAGTTTTTACAAGACCTATTGTAGAATATCTTACAGTTATTTAATATCCCTCAGATTTTCAGAACTTACTGCAATGTGAATCTTGTACTAACTTTTTGCTTTTTCAGAAAGTAGTAAAATATTTTCCTGAAGAGTTAGGAAATAGTTCTACTATCAAAAAGAGAAAGGCAGATTATCATAGTATTTCATTTACATAAGATAGATTGGGTAAATTAAAGAAAAAAATTACTTGTTGCAGAAACAAAAGGGAATTAATTTTAAGAGTGAAAATATTATTAACTTGAAGAAAAAGGAGCAAAAATTTGATGTCCAGAACCTAATATTTCACCATACTAGAGTTCTGTGTGTCCTCTTTCAACTATTGAAACTAAATGCTCACTTACTGTATGACTAAGCCTGTATGCACATAAAAGAAGGGCACTAAATATTTGGTCCTCTACAACTGAATGAGAAAAAGAGAAAAAGGAAAAGAAAGGAAAGAAAAGGGGAAGTATGCTTAAGTTCTTGAAAATAAGAGCAATTACCCCAGATAATAACCTTCATTATATTAAATTGTAGTCAAGATTTTATATATAGCATCATGAAGTGGAACAAAAAGAGACATCAAGAGTTAAACCATAAATGTTTACAGTATTGGGAACCCTTTCTTTTAGCACAAATATATTCTGAAGAGTACTGTGCTCTCCCAATTAGCTAAGGTTCCAGCATTTTTTAAAATCAGGCTACAAGAATGATCCAAACAATATTATAGTATGCAATTAAGCTCAGATATTACTTAGATTGCATATTTCATATAATGTATTTCATATAAAACCCCTTTTTTACTCATTAACTACATTTTAATAATTTGAATCATAAGAAACAGATACTATGCATTGAATAAGGTGTAATACTTTGTAAAGAACATCAGAAAATGCAGTCCTCAATTTTTTTCGGTTAAGTATTATTGTCACCCTTGTTTAGATGCTCTTAAAATGTCCATTCAACGTTCCTTCAACATTACACTTCAAAATGACCTGGATAACTGTAATTTTGGGATAAATCATGAGTCTCAAAATAGGTGGAATTGTAAGATATGTTCAAAATGAGGAAGTATCATAAATCTAATGCCTGGATTCTTCTGGCTCTGCTGTTTAGTAGTGGTTCCAGATAGTCCATAATTAACAACAAATATTTTCTGTTAAAAACATTTGCCAATTACTTTGATTATATTGTTGTTGTTCAAGTTGAATGAAGTTCATAGTACAAGGAAAGTCCACTGAAGTAATTTAAACTTTTCAATTAACAAAAAAAGAACATTAATAAGAATAAAAAAAATTTCATTTACTAAACCAAAAACTGGATTTCACACTTATGAAAGGTACTAGGAATCTGCATTGAGTGACATTATCCATCTGCAGGTGGATGATGTAAGTGAGAAATAGTCTCAATTTACTGTCCACATAAATCCTCTATAATCTCATTCCCAGATAATGGAGATTAACTGAAAGTTTGCTAGTGTGAGCATGAGAGCATATTTCTATACCATAGTTCTTCCTACAGTTAGGTTGTTGGTTCAGATTATGAGCCACCTTCTACCCCATGGTTGTTCCTTTTCTACCTGTTGAAAACAAATTACCCATCCTTAAAGGAAACAATCTCTCAATCCTGAAGGGATAGCAGTATGTTCTCCTATAAATCAAGTTTTCCCACCAATATGTACCTCTTGAAACAAGTGTAAATTGCTATTCCTAGAAAAAAAGGAAAATGTCCTTATAACATGCAGCATTCTGTAGAACATTCAGTGAATTTGTTCTACACTGTTCTGAAATATCATTAATCACAACTTCTAATATTAAAACAAATTAGTCTGTTACTGATAGTCCCCCAATTAATCTGATACACATGAAATTAGAACTCTTTTAGTAGAAGCATTACCTATGGAATACTGAGGTTTTTGCATTGTGTATAAATCAAGAAATCTCCAGGTTCTTTGATACTCTTTTAACACATAATCCATATGAAAC
>VYXB01005147.1:796-35866 GCA_013397135.1 Pachyramphus minor | reverse complement strand
ATCCATATGAAACTGAGAGGTGATAAGCTCCCAGCTTCTCATGGGCACACTTAAGTACACCCATGGGTTCATTTTCATCAAATAAAGAAATGAGCTTACCCCAAGAATACTTGACATTAACTAATTCAATGTAGTCTCGTTTCAAGTTTCGATATTACAAACCTGGGATTTGGAAGTAACTTCTTTACCATTGAAGTCAACTTTTTTTTCTTCTTATTCAAACTCAAAGAACATTTAACTTCGATTTCAATGAATAGAATGTTTCATTAGCAAGATGTTCTGTTATGAATGCAACAGTAGGTAGGGTGTTTTTTTAATAATTTCCATTATTACTGCTCTTTGTTGTCAATAGTCAAGCTACCTGAATAAATAGCAAAACTTTATCTTTTCATGTCATTAAAATGAGGGGTTTTTTCTGTGTAAAGGTATGTGAAAAATCTTTTATAATTTCAACTGAATTTATGAACTAATAAATAAAATGTCAAGGGGCTGTCTCCTGAACAAAATAATTTTTTTCAACTTGAACTATATCAATAGAATGAAAAGATAGAGTAGATTGTAATAAATGCATTCCTAATGAAATAACTGAAAATAACTAAGCTAGTGCTAGAAAGCATAAAATAAAGAGGTGAAAAACTCAAGGTGTCCATGAGAGGACTACATCTAACAAATCAGATTAGTAGAATTAAATAGACAGGATTTTTGGAGTACCTCTGTTCACTTTTCGTCTCAGCAGTTTCCTCTATTGTAGGTTTTTATACAGTACTTTTGTAATATAATGGCTAATGTTGATAAAGCAATCCATGTGCAGAATTGCAGAATTACAGAATTATGCAAAGTATGAAATTTTTAATAAATTTTATAAAAAAACACATCCTGTGGGAGTGAAAAGTAGGTGATGCTGGTGATCATGAGAGGAGGAAGTTGTACCAAGGCGGACATTAGAAATAGTTAATTTTATTTAAATTCTTGGAATTTTCAAGGTGTGGCTGAGAAAGGTTCCTTGAATTGAAGCAGTCAAATGTCTGTGATGACTTACAAGTATTAAACATTTAATAAAATACAAGAATTTTTGCAAGCAGAACAGACTGAGAATCTGGAAGTCCTAAATTTGCTATTATGTTTTTACCATTACTTTAGCATTAAGACAATGAGAGTAAGACTAGACACCTTGCTGTTTTGCCTGTTTACATGAGGGATCCAGAGGATTTGGTAGATCTTTCTGCTAATTTTTTTTGTTGGTATTCATTCTCGGTGAACATAGTGCTCCTAGGTTAATGGTAGGACTTGATGATCTTAGAGGGGCATTTGACAAAAAACTACTGAGATTATTTCTGTTACTCTGACTTTATTTTTTCATTTATTTGTAAAAATTAAGATCTCTAAAGAATAGAAGTGAATGTTCTTGGTCTACATGCTTATTTTTATTACTTGTATTTTCAAGAAATATTTGCAAAGAAAACATACTTGAATTCTTTCTGTGCAAAGGCATTAAGTGTTCCAATAACCTGCTCTCTGAGAACTCTAGACAATTCACTGTGTCTTCACCCAATCAGTGCTTTTATATGTTTATGTACTCTTACATTGTAATTGCAGTTTCCTAACACAAAAATGCAAAATAGTCCAGCATACAAAAAATGGTCTCACTTGGTTGCCTGGTAAAAAGAAAGCAAGAACTTAATTAAAAAAAAAAACCAGTTAAAATATTGCACAAAACTATGCAATTTATGTGTTCCGAATTATCCCCTTGAGGATATCCACTGACTATAGGACAAGCTCAAAGAAATTAGTCTTCAGAAAATAATGGTAATTTTAAGAATACTCATCTTCCTCTCAAGGTGAAGGAGTTCTTGAGAACAGATCCATTTGTATATTCTTACTCTATATTTTTTTTATTTATACACATACAATTCATTAATGCATCAGCATCTGAGAGAGCAGACACTCTGATTTTCAGCTTTATGTTGAACAAATGTCAGTGGGTGACAACCCAAGTTTTACTGGTGCCATGATCTAATTGAGCAGTACTGTATATTGCTGAAATTCCAAAAGCCTTTGTAGCGAGCACTTTATCATTTTGACACTCTTTTCTTCCAAGACGTGGGGACCAGTAGTGGCATGTCTAAACCTGTTTTTCACTGTAAGACACCAAACTACTGATCAGTAAAAACCTGACCCAGACCTTTAATATCCAATAAGAATTAATAAACTGAGTCACATATTTACTACGTTGCTTGTCAGGATAAGCATTTTAGCAGTTGTTTTTTGGATGAAACCATCCAAACAGCAATGTTTTCATTATAAAAGTATTTAGATGTGACTTTTCCAAAGGGAAAGCTATGTGAATGTCTGCATGTTAATATGTCTATATATAGATATATATTCTGCTCAGAAAGGGCATCTATTGAAATATCTTGAAATATCTTATTTCAATATCTTGAAATAGCATGGTTCTGAAAATATATTCTGTTCTTGATGAAATCATAAGATACATAGGAGAAATGCCTGTATATTGTCAAGAATCATGGCCATAGGCTAGATAAACCAGAGGAGACTGGGGAGGGAACCCACTAAAGAAGGAAATCCTTAGGCCTATGCAGGCTTACAGAATGGAAAGTTTCCACATTCAACATAATAAACTAGTAAAAATGGCATTAATATACTAATGGATTGTGAAAGTCTATTCAGATCTCTTAAATTTACTGGACAAAGTGCTCTGTGATTTAAACCTTATTTAATGAGTTCATTAAGAAGCATAATAAACAAACATGACAAGCAGGGGCTCAAGCCCCTTTTTGCCCAGACTATCCTGTCACATTAATTCACTTATTAACCAAGTAATAAGATTTCATGATTTATAACCTGTAACTCTTAATATCATGCACTGTCGTGGTTGGGGTGGTCAAATGACAAGTCTTCTTCTGAAAACAGGACCTTTTATTGTACATCCACTGTGACTTTTATACACTTTTCTGACCATACATGTCAAGGCACAATTGTTCTCTCGTTAACATAAATAATTTATAATTGGACACATAAACCGTGCATGTCTGACAACAATGACTCAGCACAACAGACAGGAAAGTCATTCTGTGTTACATCTTTCCGGTCTGTGTTTGCCACCTTGCCATGTGCAATAGTTCCATCTTCAGTTTTCGCAGTTCTCGCAGAGACCCCAGACCAGCTGGGGGTCCCCCACAATGCACCTGTGAACAAAAGAAAGGAATTTTTTAACTAGCTGATGTTGAGAGTGCTCATTCTTCTTCCTCTATCTCAGTGCAGGTGTTCCCTATATCTCATTGAAAAGCAGGAAAGACTCAGTAGTCCAGCTGCTGTTGCTTTCACTTCAAAATCTCTTTTGGGTAAACCAGTGTTTTGTACGCTGCAGCTTGAAATTTTGGTCTATACTATTTCCATATGTTAGTGGATTCTAGGAAACTAGCAGAAAAAAAGATAATGGCTGCAGGAGTCATCAATTTTCAGGTGTCCATGGCTGCATAATGGCCCCTAGCTCTTCCTGGCCACCTCTCCTACCTACCTGGTGCGTTTCATTTGACCTAGTGGCGTGGCTTCCATCTTAGCATGAGCTGGGTTAACCAAAATCTAAGCAGGAATTTAGTGAACAGTCACATCAATGAAATAAAATACTTTAAGAAATACCTTAACAGATGTAAAACTATTCTTTCAACTTTTTAACTATACATGATATACCGTTCAAGGTTAAAAGGATGTAAGTTGTCAAGCAGCACAGATTAAAGGTCTCCAGGTCTCCTTACACCTATCAGTGAGATATAAATTTTCTTTTGCAGTAGCCTAGTAGCAATTAAGGAGACTAAGAATTTTTATGTCTATTGTTCTGCATAATTCTCTGTCCATTTTGTAACAGTATTGCACTTATGGCACTTCTATTAGAAATCAAAGATCACAGTAAATCACTATGATACTGAGTAGCTGCATAATACAGTAGTCAGACATCTATGATCTAAAAAACTAGCCTGACATTACCCAGATAAGATCTTTAAAATAGACCTTTCTATTCTTTTACAACTTAAATAACTATGTCAACCTTTAGATACCTTGATAGCAGAAGAAACTATATTAGCTAGAGACAGTCTAAAGAAAAGCATGTAAAAATTGTTTTACAAAAAATAGATATAAAGTTTTGTATACAATTCCTTTGCTTGATTCTTTCGTTCATGCAGATGATTTCTCTAAACTAATTTATCCCTGTCAAGTGATTCTAGAGTAATCCACAGAAAAATCTAAGAGTCCTACCAAGACTCTGCCTATCCCTGGAGCAGAAGGTGGAAGATAAGCTTATTGAGATCACTTATCTACAAATAAGTGAAACATAGTTGGGTTCTGGTTTAAGGGAACTGGTGCTGCAGTAGGAAAGAACATGTAGCTGAAGCCTGAGAGACAAGGCTATAGATTGAGGAGACATAACTGAATGCACAGAGATGGAAGCAAACCATGGGTTTGGGATGGTGTGGGACCTGGTCACAGAACCTTAGTTCAGATGATAAAAGTACTCTGAAAGAAGGTAAGGAAGCTGCAGAGGACTTTCAGTGGAGAGACATGTCAGGTTCTGTCTTAGTGAAGGTTATGGGTTTGATGTCATAGTAGGTGAGAAAATGATAGAGAGTGTAAAGTAAGAGAGCCATCAACATGTTTCTGTGTACATCAATACATATGGAAGAGACATATCTGCCTCTATTATTTCCAGTGTCACCAATGGTGCTTAAATGAATTCAACTGTGGCTCACGTGATGTTCCTAGGGAGTAAGTCTGAATTAAGGAGGATAAAATTTCTCCCAACATCTGTCTTTTGTTTACAACAGACATGCTTCTGAGAACTTTTAATAATATCTTTCTAAGTAATTGTAATTAATGAAAATCTTAAAAAAAATATAATTTAGAAACTAATACACTATTTAATATACATCATTCAATTATCTGTTATGAATTGAGGCTGTTCTTTGCTTCCATGTTATGAGTATCACCTTAATTTTCTTCTCTTCCTGCAACACATATCTAGACTTTAGCAGTGAAAATGAAACTTCTAAAAGAAAGTTATATTTTGCCTATTCTGAGGCCTATTTTCAGAAGGGTATTAAGAATGTTGTGCTCATGGGAAAATACACTTTTATTACTCTGTAACTGATCCCTTTGAAAATTCAGAGATTATTCTACAAGTTTTTGCATATGAAGAAGTTAGAGATCATACTGCTTCAGACAGGGAAAAAAATGTTGATGATAGATTTTTTTTAAACTCTTGGCTCCCAAGGGTCTTTTTAAAATGTATCTGCCAAATCTTAAAAGATTTTGCTTTAGGAAATTAGAACAGCTCTGCATTTAATTTTAAATACCATTATTTCAAATAAGTCCCAAGAAAGGTAGGGCTGCAAAGAATTAATAGAGAAAAATCTTCTTTTCCTTTTTCTTAGGAAAATATTACATTAGCAGTAAAATAATAAAAGCTGAAAAGAAATGCAAACCACATAAAATCCATTTTTATACTATGCCCTTGGGCTGCCACTGTCTTCCGAATTGCAGAGGACCAGTCCAAAAGAAAATCAAGGTTACTGAACTAGAATATATAATCTGTCAAATATCTTTAGTTGAATTTGTGAATGAGAAGTTTGTTATGAGGGGAATAAAATTAAATTTTCATTACTTACAGTTAATTTTCTTCTTGTATGAGAATATAAAAGTTTATATCTCAAACACAGAATAAGAATTGAGGATGAAGGTGATGGCAAATTTGTGATTCTGTGTTTTCTACTGTTTCTTAGTATGTACATTGGGCTAATCCAAAGGCTATGTAATAGAATTATTGCAACTTGTGAAAAACAAATTTCTAATACTTTTCATTACAGAACCATTTCCAAATAACTACCAGCAAAGTTGTCTGCCTATGTGCATTCGCCTCCACCAAGGTAATCACAATCACGATCATGGTGCCTTTTGTCAGTTTTCTTTTTTTTGTGTCTGAGAATTAGAACTTTCTCCTGTGTGTTTTGCTTGTATCACTAGTTTGAAAATGAAAACAATTTTAATGACAATGTTTAAATTATGATGTGCAGACCTTTTTTATTGAACAGTTTTCTCTATTTTTCTGCAGAAATATTTTGAATGTTAGTGTACGCAGTAACTGGAATGAGATTTTCTGGTCAATCAATGATGTCATCAGAATTATTTTTCTCAAATTCAACTAATCTGAAAAGGAGTGTCTGTGCCTTTTCTTTTCCTAATGGATCTCACAGGAATCGATAATTATTCATATAATTTCACTTTAAAGATCTTTGTTCTTCTGAGACCCCACCTAGAGTGCTGCGTCCAGCTCTGGGTTCCTCAGCACCTGTTGGAGCAAGTCCAGAGGAGCACCATGAAAATGATTAGGGGAATTGAACACCTCTCCTATGAGGAAAGGCTGATAGAGTTAGGATTGTTCAGCCTGGAGAAGAGCAGGTTTTGGGCTGACCTTACAGCAGTCTTCCAGTATCTGAAGGGAGCCTACAAGACAGATGGAGAGGGGTAATTACAGGCCGTGTAGTGACAGGTCAAGGCGGAATGGCTTTAAACTGAAAGATCAGATTGAATACTAGGAAGAAATTCTTTACTGTGAGGGCACTAGCACAGGTTGATCAGAGAAGTTGTGGTTGCCTCATCCACGGGGTGTTCAAGGCCAGACTGGGTGAGGCTTTGAACAACCTGGTCTTGTGGAAGGTATCCCTGCCCAAGGCAGGGGGACTAGAACTAGGTGATCTTTGAGGTTCCTTCAAACCCAAACCATCCTACGATTCTATGATCTAAGTTAGGAATGAACAGTCTCTTCCTGTCCAAATTTTGGAATTTATACAATACTATTTGATACCCCATGGGATATTCTACAAAAAATCCTAAAGGTGAGTAGGTACAGCAATATGACCAGCTTCTTAGGAAAAACATGATGCTTAACCAAACCACATGTCAGATGAAAAACTCCAGTTGTACTGCTCTCACTTCAAATCCCCTCCTCATGAAGGTAAATAAACTCCTTGAGCCACAAGGAAATTTTAAGAGTAAATATCAGGGGATATTTCATATTTTTGTTACACTTACAAAACCAGAAAACTGAATGGTGAGTGAAACCAAAATGAAAAAACCCAAAACCACACAAAAAAAGAGGCAATATTGGAGACCTTTATGTAAATCAAATTGTGGAAAAAGCAGCTCACAAATTAAATGACCCCCACTTCATAAGTAAACAGAAAAAACCTGAGTATTAGCTTTTGGCATGGTGAGTAGCATCAGAGGTTTTTGTTTTCATCCTTATTTGCTGTACAACATTAGGTCATTGACTCATTTTAAATGGGAAGTTCATTAGAGGATGAGGAATGAAAGATTTGATACTGAAAAGTGCTGTGTTTCTCTGTATTCACAATAGAATGAAAAAGTGATCTATTAAAAAAGTAAAAATTTTTTTGGGCAGATGTGAGAAATGATATCTATTTTGTTATTGTTAATGATATTTTCTGCAAAAACAATGTATCAAAAGTCAGTGGTGCAGGAGAAAGACATGAGAATAATAACTCAGTGAAAAACTCCATTTGAGTTGGTAAAGATTTGTTATAGACAGAAGTCTATAGACGGAAGTTCTATTTAGAGGAGGATTTTTACCAAATTTCTCATACCTTATGTAAGATTTATCACATATTAGATGTATGTTTCTCACACCTTATGTAAGTAAATTTTTATGTAAAAATTAAAATAAATAATTGATTAAAGTCATGTTAAATATAATTAAAATATATAATTATGAAATTTTAATTTCAGAAATGCAGTCTGGTGAGTTTTGCTCATTTGTGTTGAGGGTTGTAATTAATTAGTTTTGCTAAGGTGAGTGAAACTGAAAATTACCAGATTCTTAATGTCACGTCACACATCGGGGTTGTCAGAGGTCTTTTTCTGCGGGTTGATTTCTCCAAACTCCAAAATAGCATTTATTTTCACTTTTCATACATGGTTTTTAAACTTTCACTCTCCACTAGCCATAGCTGTGACTCCAAATGTACTTATTTCAAGTCAGGAAGCAAAATGCTCAGGAAGCATTACGTCAGGAAGCTGACGTAACAGAACTGAGAACACCAAAAAGTGCTTTAACACTAAAACATGCTCAGTAGAAATTAAGTCTTAGGTGATTTTACCTGTTATACTCTAATACATTTCTACCAGACTTATGTAAATGGGGAGTCTTTAAAGAATTCCATCTTGGTGTTTTCTCTCCAGTTGGTAATAAAATATAGGTTATAACCCTGACAGTGAGGGTGAGTGTTTTGATAGATTTTAAATTCCTATTCTAAACTATGGGGCTGCTACAATGTCTTATTTAAACTTCTGTAACAATCAATTTTAACAGAAAACTTTTTTAAAAAAGAAAACTTTTCATTATTTTATTTTCAGGAGTAGTTCTTGATGAAACTTTGAAAAAATCCACTCTAAATGTTCAAGCAGCTTTCTGAAAAATCTTGTAATAGAAACTGTGAGCCAGTTCATCACTGAACTCTTATTACCTGCTTCTGATGTCACATTAAAACTAATTCCTTATATTTACATAAAGAAAAATATTAAGCTCCCAGGGATTTATAGAAAATTATTCCATCAATATGGATGGAATAGTGACAGGGCTACAGGACTGGCAGAATTAAGAATTGCACATACAAGAGAACATGTTCAAATGACGTTGAAGACTGACTTCACAAAAAAAAAAAAATCCTTAAAAAGTCAGCTTTCTAAAAAAAAAGCTGTTTTATGTTGTCATTCCGCATAAAGTGCTGGGTCCTGCACTTTGGCCACAACAACCCCCTGCAGCTCTACAGGCTGGGGACAGAGTGGCTGGAGAGCAACCAGGCAGAAAGGGACCTGGGGGTACTAATTGACAGGAAGCTCAACATGAGGCAACAGTGTGCCCAGGTGGCCAAGAAGGCCAATGGTATCCTGTCCTGTATCAAAAATAGTGTGGTCAGCAGGACAAGGGAAGTGATCCATCCCCTGTACTCTGCATTGGTGAGGTCACACCTGGAGTATTGTGTTCAATTCTGGGCCCCTCAGTTCAGGAAAGATATTGAAGTGCTGGAGCAGGTGCAGAGAACAGCAACAAGACTGGTGAAGGGACTGGAACACGAGGCCTATGGGGAGAGGCTGAGGGAGCTGGGGTTGTTTAGTCTGGAGAAGAGGAGGCTTAGAGGTGACCTCATCACTCTCTAGAACTACCTGAAGGGAAGTTACAGCCAGGTGGGGATTGGTCTCCTCTCCCAGGCAGTTAGCAATAGGACAAGGGGGCACAGACTTAAGTTCTGCCAGGGGAAATTTAGGTTGGATATTAGAAAGAAATTCTTTACAGAGAGGGTGGTCAGGCATTGGAATGGCCTGCCCAGGGAGGTGGTGGATTCATCGTCCCTGGAGGTTTTTAAACTGAGATTGGACATAGCACTTCGTGTCATGATCTAGTAAACAGACTGGAGTTGGACCAAGGGTTGGACTTGATGATCTCTGAGGTCTTTTCCAACCCAATCGATTCTATGATTCTACAATTTTCTGGATGAAAACCTTCATACGTTTTTGAATTTGTGCTAATGACTCTTCTAATACAGTCCCAGTACATTTACAAAGTTGGAACAAAAGGTTAGAAAGCTGTAGTCCATCCCCTGTGTAGTACATGACTTCAGGAACCAGGATCTGCCAGATAGGCACTTAACCAATTATTGTTCCAGAAAGCCACATTTACCTAATTCTTTTGACAAGCTTAGATTATTTGAATTAGGCAATAATTCAACTTGCATGTTAGCATGAGATGAATTAAACAGCACAGTGTCATTATATCAATTAAGGATATGTGATACTGTACTTCTGAGAGTGAAATGTGCAGAGCCATTGGGTTCTAGCAGAAACCATGCTCCCTAGAGAAATTGGTCCTTATGAATATGGATGACGATTGTTAGAGAAAAAGAATCTACATATGACTCTAGTTAAGGCTGTAACTTTTTTAAGACCCTGTGGTTGAGTAAAAAGGAAAGTCAAAAGACTAAGAGGATGCAGTGTGTCACCTGTTGCAATTCCCTCATTCCCAAAATCTTTTACTTGCATATGCAAAGCTGCTCCATTTGCATCATTAGAATTATTTTTAATTATTCAGGACCTAAACTTTCTTCAAATCAGGTTTTTTTTAGGATCAGCTCCTAGATCATGACACTTGCAAATGTCTCTTGGTTATTTGCAAAGAATGGCTAGTTTTACTTAATGGTTTTAACTGAAGAACAAAACTGATCGGAATCAACGTTATTATGCAAGTGTTAGGCACCAATAAAGGCCAGTTTGCATTGACCTTTTTATCTCCCTCTTCCTTCCCATTTTTCTCCTATCTATACCTCCCTGCTATTTAATTTATATAAAAGAAATTCATTTTACATAGTGTTTATAGAGTATCATTTACAATAAGTCCTAAACTCGTGGTATGAATTTTTGACTGTATTCCATTCTAATAACAATTCTTCATGTTCAGTAAACACTTTAAGGTATGAAATCTCCACGGTTCAAAAAACAAACCAAATCAAACCAAACCCCATGCAGGATCCTGCTTATCTGTCCCTGTTACTTTCTGAACTGTGACACCTTAAGATTTGACTACAGCTGGAGAAGAGCTTCTTAGCTTTTTAATATTTGCAGGATGACCACTGACTTGTGCAATCAGACACAATTTCTTCTCAGAAGAAGAAGAAAAATCTTTGTTTTCTGAGTCCACTAAGCTTTTTTTGAGAGTTCTTAATTCTCACTGTATTTGGATTTGCAATATCCAAGTGCAATGAGCACTGCAAATTTCCACCTCCATTCACAATCTATCTGAAATATCTGTCAAACTTAATCATAAAATGACTTGAAATTTTAGTCAACTTGTCTTCATGCTTCTGACTACATGAATGACAGAAATGTTTTCAAATGAAACCAGTGTAATATTGTATTCCAATTCCATGTTTAACAACTAGAGTTTTGTTAGCCTCTGTTATGCATGAGTCCCCAGTCCAACCATTAGGGT
Organism: Pachyramphus minor; assembly: GCA_013397135.1. NCBI lineage: Eukaryota > Metazoa > Chordata > Aves > Passeriformes > Tyrannidae > Pachyramphus > Pachyramphus minor. The sequence continues at coordinate 24,792 of VYXB01005147.1, read as the reverse complement.
CATGGGTTCAAATTTCATAATGAAATATTCTCTTCTATACTCCAGTTACGAATCCATTCTTTCTATTTCTGTTATATAAAAATTTCAAGAATCAAGCTGTTTGCTTTTACAGCATAGCCCCTCACTTCTAAAGAGTTATATATGGGAATACTACATCTATGAAGCTGCTAGCTTACATGTTTTCTGAATTGGGGCTTTGAAACTACACTTGAGGACTTTACCTGCAGACTAGTTCCTTTATGCTTGAAAATAATTGCTTACTGCAGCTCCCAAGTCACCAGTTGAGGCATCTGTGATCTGTACAAATGTGCATGAGGGATTCTTGGGTCCTTAACTCTTACCACTATTTTTTAGTTCATTTGCTTCACCCCTTTTGTATTTTATCTGTGTTCAAGACTTGACTGAACCTCCCCACATGTTTAGGAGATTTGGTCAGGTATTAGCTTTCTATTACTCATTACAACCAGATGCACGACTTAGTGTTTGAACACTCTTTTGAGAATGAGATCACTTTAGTACCTTTAAGAACTTCAAGTATCTCCTTATCTGTAGTTCATAATTCTCTAGCTGAGTGACTGAATTAACACTTGTTTCTCCTGAAAAAATGATTAGTTCAAAAAGAAGTGGTCAGCTAGGAGAAATGGGGTGAATCTTGCTGATTCTGGGCTATCTCTACATAAAATTTGTCATGAATACAGCCAAATGTTTTATTATTGCTAAAAGTAAGAAAATAAAAAAGGTCATATATTTATTTATCATAATCACTAAAGGCAAATCCTCCAAAATCAAGAAGCTGTACCAGATTCCATTCCAGGAGAGACATTTTGAGAGAGAGGACAAAAAATTCATTTAAGCAAGTAGCATTCCCTGCATGACTCTTCCTTCAAGTCTGTGCTTAGAATTAAGAGCAGGGAGGGATAGACAGAAAGAAATCCCATCCATATCTTTTCATGCAGAAAAAGCAGAGTAATTGTTTCAGAACTACATTATTATATGGTATCAGCTAGGATGATCCTCTTTTTAACAACAGAATATCTCAATGTCATAATCAGCTCATATGGTTTGATGCAGGCCACACAGTGCTGCTTTCAGAAACGCTAAATGATTTATCCAGTTCTGCTGGGAGGCGGGAGGGGCTGAAGTAGTCTTCTGGGTTCTGTAATGTGAATGTGGAACACAAACACCAAAGATAACATCAGATATTTAGACTGAGCAGCTACAATCCAGGTAAGCTATTTGGATAGGCACCTTCTCTGACTCTAATTGCATCCAGCAAGGGCTTGTGACCATAGACCTACTGTGAAGTAGTGGGAGAGGTATTCAATCAATTTTAGTTGTTCTGATTAATGAAAACCTGATCTTTTTGAACTTACTGGAAAAATGTACTGATCCAAGAGGTAAGTTCTTTAGTGTACCACTTTTCCCACACATCGAACTTGTAATTTAAACATTGACATATCCTGGTAGTTCTAAAGCTGTTGTGTTAGGCATCCAGTGTTAGGAATCCGATGTTCAAATAATCTGTGAATTTGCACTAAGCAAGTTCACATTTAGTCACTTTGTGGCTTATGTCATGTTTTGTTGTGTGCTTGACAGTGAATTTCTGCCTCTAGTGTCTGCTGACTAGTTTCTTCTTCTAAGCAAAACAAAACAAAACTAAACCAAACCAAAAACAAACCAAAAAGCCAAATCAAACCAAAGAAAAACAAAAAAAACCCAACCAAGCAAACAAAAAATAAAATTTAAAAAATAAAATTAAAAAGAAAAAAAAAAGAAAGCCTGTACAATAACAAAGGTGAGAGTTAAATCCATCACTTTCACTAAACACAAAACTGAGTTGAGTAGATAATCACTGGTAACAATCCCACCCATTATCTGACACAGTGCATCAGTCAGAATTCATCTGGATGGGATCTGCTTCACATGCTATATCTCTTCTCTTTATTGCCTGTTCTTCAGGCATGAAGAAAAAAAACACTTCCAAAGAGCTCATTCACACATTAATGGAACATAAACTTCATAATACTGTTTAGCAGCATGAACATTCAGGATGCAAGTCAACCTCAGGGCACCTTGGATAGTCTTTAATGCTTTTTTTTTTATTTTTTGCAAGAATGTCACCTGCTGCTGCACATCACGTAACGTTAAAGAACAAACCAGAAGCTATACCTGATATATTTTTTTTTGTTTGCATAAAATTAAAATTACACACGAGTTTTTTTGTTTGACATATCATCAGAAAATACAGACTAGAACTCAAATAAAAAACCAATTTATTTCCTGTTGTTTAATGATGTCTACCTTCTAGGAATCAAAAACTCAAGTTCATTTTGTATCCTAATGACCAAATAAAATCTAAATGACCAAACACAATGAGTCAGTAGGAATGCTAGTTCTCCAAACTATCTCCATTCTATTAATGTGCTATATATCTATCACATATCTGTTTCTGGGTTTTTAACTTGAGTATGGGAAAAAAAAAAAAAGACAAGGCCAATACAACACTCATGCCTTACTTAACTCAGAAGCCTTAGCTCAAAAGCTAAGGGTACTCTGTAGTATTGGAACTGAGTGAGCATCTAAGGATCTTTGAAGATAGGGTCTCAAGTTCCTGTTGCAAGATATATTTCAATTATTGATCCCAGAGAATAGGAGACATTTGACAAACAGATGATGCTAGATTTATGAACCAGGCAGTTGTCCAAAAAGGACCACACTAATTTTAAAATAAATGTCTTAAGAACTTAACTAGGTACTGTTTCATTTAACATGACATTATAATTTAAAGTGAATGCACAAATGACTTCACATAGGCTGTTGCCAGCTGAACAAGCAGTGAAATATATGTGCTCTTCACAGTTTTGGGACATGCTCCAAGCCTCCTCACTGCTTCACTTGCTGCTAGATTCTAGTACAAAATATCTGATGAGACCTGTCACTCTAATAAAGATGCGTTACTTATCTTGCAGATTACATCCAAGAGAGGGAATTGCAAGTGATGTTCACTGTCATTTCCCAGAGGAAATCTGGTACAGATACGGGCATTATTTGAAAAACAGAGCTCTTTGGATCCTCACTGGTAACATCAAAACATTTATACAACCATAATCTCCTGACCTTCTAAGCAGCTGACAGAGGTTAGATGGTTGGCAACTGTCCAGCATTAACTTGGCATTTTTAAGAACTAATAGTAGATCAGGTCAAACCTTGACGTAGGAGAGTGAAGAAAGAAAGAGAGGGGGAGAAATAGTAGCAAAAAACTATAATTTTTTAAACTAAAAATGTATATAAGGAACTCAAATCTCTGTGGAAGAGACCAGTTTTTATAACAGATTTATCTGACTTATCACAGAGATTTTGGTAGGCACTGAAATGTCATTGATATGTATGTCAAGACCAGTTCATATGAAGAGCCGAGAAGAAAATAGAAATGTAAATAAGTCAGATTTGTGAGTTATGATTTGGAAACATGATGATAGGAAAGATAGTAGAAATCTAAGCAATCTAAAAGAGTGCAGGCAGAATAAAGCACTAATCTCAAGGAAAATGTTCATGATCACAGTGTGGAAACAGAAAGAAAAGAATAAATAAGGTTCCTCTCAAAAACAATGGTAGTAAAAATTATAAATTAATTTCAAGAGAAGAATTTAATCCCTTCCAACACTTTGATCCTATTGTGTCAAAGGTCGCTGCCTCATAAAGCAGTACCATACTCTGAATAACTGCCTAACTACAGGAGAATAGCATAAGAACCTTGATTTACATTTTTCCTTTAGCCCATTCAATGAAATATTAGATTACATTAAGTGATCCTTTAAGAGCTGGATTTCTCTTGTTCTCAGAAATTAAAAGCTCAGGCTGAAGAAGAAATTATTATTTTATTGGCTGATTAATTTAAGTAAAGATGAAACATCTTCTTGATCAAGGAAGTTCCTCAATTTCCTTACTATTTTGGAAACTGGTTGTATTTGAGTTATGTGGCAAGATTTCGATAGCAGGGAGGGCTGCAGGAGTGGCCTCTGTAAGAAAAGAGCCTGTCTTGAACAAAGTGAATTCCACCTGGCTCCAAACTGTACCCACTGCTGGCCAAAACTGAGCCTATCAATGCAGCTAGTGGTACCTCTGTGAAAACAGATTTCAGAAGGGGTAAAAAACCACTTTGTAGCAGCTGCAAGAGAGAAGAGTGAGGAAAAAAATGAAACAACCCTGAAGACACCAATGTCAGGGAGGCAGGAGGTGAAGGAAGTGGTTCAGGCTGGAAATTCCTCTGCAGCCTGAGGAGGTGACCATGGTGAAGCAGCTTGTCTGCCTTTAGCCTGTATAAGACTGTGTCAGATAAGATATCTACACTGCAGCCCATGGAGAAAACTGTGCTGCAGCATATGGATGTGCCCTGAAGGAAGTTGCACATCTTGGTGAGCCCACTCTGAATCAGACTCTTGGAAGAAACTACAGACCATGGAGGGAAGCCCATACACAATCATATTTTTTTATCAGAGCTGTGGTCCACGGGGGATCTATGCTGGAACATTCAGTTCCTGAAAGACTGTGTCCTATGGAAAGGACCCATTATGGAGCCACTCTGGAAGAACTGCAGCCCGTGGGAAGGACTGAAGTTGGTGAGCTTAATGGAGGAATGTATCCTGGGGTGGGGTGGGGGATGGGGAGGGTAGGAAGGAGGAGGACATATTGGAGCAGGGGAAAAGTGTGAAGAGGAAGGAGCAGCAGTGTTGTGGTGTTATGAATTGACTGCAACCACCATTTTCCATACCCTAGCAGCACTGAAGATGAAGTAGAACAGTTGGGAATGAGGGAGTGAAGTTGCGCTTGGGAAGAAGTGGGTGGTAGGAGGAAGGTGTTTTTAGTTTTGTTTTCTTTCTAAATATTCTACTATATTGTTAATTATCAAAACATTAAATTAACATTCCAAAAGTCAATTCTGTTTTTCTTGTACAGTAACTGGTGAGTGATCTTCCTGTTGTTATCTCAAGAGATGAGCCTTTCTATTTTATTTTCTCTCTGAGATGAAGGAAGAGAGTTGCTGATTTGACATCCAGCCTGGATTGAGTCACCCAAGTGGTTGTTTCCAGTATCTTAGGAGGAAAAAAAACCCCAAAAGTTGAGGACTTCTTGATCAACTGATATAAAATGAACACAAGAAAAATCATTGTGTACAGTAAAAGAGTAATAAATGGAATTAATCTCTTCATACTGCATATTAATTTATTTACTCATTTATTCACCTTTGTGATGATAGGTTAGATGCTCATAAGATATTAGTTGAAAATAAAAGGAGAAAAAATCACAGAATCATTTGCTTGGAAAACACCTCAATATCGGGGGCTGAAAATTGTTAACTCTATATTTTAATTATTGTGTATTACATGTACTATGTTTTATTCCTTATGTATGTAAACCCTATGGTCTCATTGGTTGTCTCACCTGTCCATCCCGGGTTCCTGGGTTCCCATGGTTACTCTACTGTCTCCTCTCACTGGCTGGCCGAGCGGCAAAACCCGTCCCTCCCGGCAGCCTTATAAGCTGCGGGAAAATTAAATAAATCTCTCTTCGCTGCTGGACTCCCTGCGTGCTGCTTGCTCTTTGTTTGTTGGCATTGGTGCTTCCGCTGCCTGTCTCTGCCCTCGAGAGATGGGTGGCGGGGGGGCGATTCCTCCCCCCAAACCCCCACACCTCAAAAGTCATCAAGTCCAACCGTAAACCTGACATCTCCAAGTCCCATTATTCCATATCCTTAAATGCCACATCCACACACCTTTTAAACACCCCCAGGGATTTTGACTCCACCACTTCCCTGGGAAGTCTTTTCCAGTGCTTGTAAACCCTTTCACTGAAGGCATTTTTCCTAAGATCCAATCTAAGCTCCCCTGATGCAACTTGAGGGTGCTTCCTCTTGTCCTATCCCTTGTTACTTGGGAAAAGAGACCAACTACAACCTCCTTTTAGGTAGTTGTAGAGTGATAAGGTCCTCTCTGAGCTTTCTTTTCCCCAGGTTAAACAACCCCAGCTCCCTCAGCTGCTCCTCATAAAACTTGTGCTCCAGAGCCCTCACCATCTTCTTTGCCCTTCTCTGGATGTGCTCTAACACCTCAATGTCTTTCTCTCAATGTGTGAGGGCACAAAACCCAACACAGGATTTGAGGCGAACCGTCATGATTGCTAAGTAGAGAGATAATCACTGCCTGGGCACAGCTGTACTATCCGTTGTTGATACAAGCTTGATACAAGTGATGACACCTGGACACACTGTTAGTTCATGTTCAGCTGGCTATTGACCAGCAATCCTAGGTCCTTTTTCAACAGGCAGCTTTCCAGACACTCTTCCCCCAGCCTGTAATAGGACATGGGGTTGTTGTGACCCAGTTGCAGGACCCAGTACCTGGCCTTGTTGAATCTCATACCATTGGCCTTGGCCCATTGATTCAGCCTGATTTCTCTGCAGATTCCTCTGCAAAGCCTTCCAGCAGATCAACACTCCTACCCAACTTGACATTGTATGCAAACTGACTACGAGTGCACTTGGTACACCTCATCCAGATGATTGATAAAAATATTAAACAAGTCTGGCCCCAATACTGAGCCCCAGGGAATACCACTTGTGACCAGCTGTCAGGTGGATTTGACTCCATTCACTACCATTCTCTGAGTCTGACCATCCGGACAGTTTTTTTGCCAGCTAAGTACATCCACCCAAGCTATGAGAAAACAGTTTCTTCAGGAGTTAGTAGACTGATATACTGTAATAATAACATGAAAGGTCGTGTCCTTAAATTGTATTCAGTTTTCTACAGTATAACATTAATTTTACTCAAAATCAAAAAGGATTGTAATACAGATGTATTTCTAAGGATGAGCTTAGTCTGACAAAACAAAGACAACTTGACACAAGAAAACAATCAGATTCTGGAATTCATCTCAGGTAAGAGAGACATACTGGTATTACCTACTTAAACCTCATGAGACCTGGTATATAACCCAAATTTCAGTGACAAGATAATAACCTGGTTTTGCTAAATAAAAGAAAGACACTTTACATATTACAAGGCAGAACTGTATCGGGGATGCACTGAAATGAATGTTTTTTGTTAATGCTCAGTAAAAAATTTCCTCATGGCAGAATATAAACCAGGAATGTAGCCGTGCACAGCAGGGGATTTTATAGGCACAAAGTATCACAATAAAAAACAGAAAATATTACAGAAGGAAGCCCTTGTTAATGATTTCTTGAAGTTAGAATTTCTGGAGGACATTCAGGCAAGAACTTTACTGGTTAAAGCAATTTTACAATTATGTCATAGATAATGTACTCCTAACAAAAAACGTACATTGTTTCAACTTTGTTCTGCATACTGGTTACAACTTAAGAAGTCATAGACATGTAGGAATCTGAATATTAATTCTTCCTGCACACACCCACAGAGACTAGAAATAGCTATTTGGTAACACTAGCTGCTGAAGCATTGATAACAATGGCAAAATAGACAACCGAACCATTTCTCTGTCAGTGTTTCACCATAGCTAAGGGGATGAAATAGAAGCAGATGAAGCACTGATGACAGCACAGGCAGAAGATAGGGAAGTCTGTCCTCATAACATCATGATACATGGTGGGAAGAGGGATGTCAGTGATGTTCCTGCATGTTCCTGCAGGATCATGTTCCTGCACTTCCAGAGCGTGGACAAGGATAACCAAAGGCTGCTTCATGTCCCTGTACTTGACATCTAAACATTCTGCAAATTGACTTTAAAATCCTAAGAAAAGTTAGAGTTGAGGGCAAATGAAGCTTGATTATCCTGCTCAGTAAATCTGTACCTACTGACACAAAAGTTTCTTGTGAGATATTAACTTCTGCTGCCTGGAAAAAGAGAAAGTGTAAGGAAATGCTTAGGTGGGACACTGGAACAACAGAACAGAGGATTACAGTTCACTAGGAATAGGTGAGCAGGCCTAGATTGAATGTTAATTTGACACAAAACACCATGAAAAAAGGCGATAAACAAAGGTGTGTTCAAACACAGGTGAGATGAGATCAGAGACAGACAGGTGAAAGTAAAACCAACTCCCAAGCAGTAACCCTACACTGGCGCACTAAAACACACTCAGCATAAGCCAGAATAAGGATGCCATTAAGCCCCTTAATAATTATTGGATTTATCGAAGAAAGATCCAAAGAAACAGTTGGGATAAATTAGAAGTGACACTGAAGTTATAACATTAGAATGCTTGAAGAACATTGAGGCCCAAGAAGTCACATTCACTTGTTAAATAGCCATTGTTAATACCGGGAACCATAGATAACAACCCTTGTCTGTAGCAAATCAGAAATTTTGTACAAAAGGTAGGTCCTAGTTATTGTTAGAATATAATGTAGCAAGCACAGAACCTGAAAAAAAAAAAAAAAAAGAGAAAAAACCCATAGAACAGAATAATTTGCAGAAATTTCCAGGAAATTAATCTCTTTTAACTTTTCTGAAAGATTAATTTTTGGTTTAGAAGTGTTCGTGGTTGACTTGTGTTGGTTTTCTCCACACAGTATATGAAATGCTATAGGAGGTAAAATATTGAACATACTGTTCAAAAGAGATGTTGCAAAAATAAGGATTAACGGAAAATTGAATTATTTCCTCTGAACTGTAACAAGCACTGCTGGGTACTTCTGAAAAGAAGTGTCCTAGATATTTAGTATTTAATTAGTTGTCATCTTTTTTGGAGCTCTGACTGCATAAGAACTTTGGTAATAACAGTTTTTTGTATTCCATTAAGACCTTCCTCCTTTTTTTTTTTTTTTTGTTTTTTTTGTAAAAAAAAATAGTTAAACAGGTTAGAGGCAATTGTTAAGTTAGCTATCATTTAGACTTTGTTATTGATTATATCTACGGATATCAAGTATTTATTATTTTCCTACCTACCTAACATATATAAAAAAAAAAGATAACTACATCATTCAGATTATCTCAGAAGGGTAATAGATGCCCATAGAGCCAAAGGGAGGTTAAAAAAAGTGTGGAAGAAGAGAAGGCAATGGTTATTGCAGAAAGAAAAGAGGAAGGTAGTGTATGTTCATATACATTGTTAGTTTGCTCAAATGTTAAGGTACACTGTAACTTTTTACAAAAAGCCACAGAAGAAACTATGAGAATATATATGGCTATCATAATTTCATAGGCTGGGAAAAAAGCAGGTGCTGCTAATACGTTAAATCTTAAAAGTTTTCCCTTCTTGAAGGATTGAGATTGGGTCTAGCTTTCTTGGCTCTTCATTGTACATGAGATGAAATAGTCATCAGTTAGAGTCAAAATCAAAAGATTGTTAAATAGTCAGTTGCCTAGGTACAGAATAAAAATTCTTGGCTTCTATTTTGCACAAACCTTATTTTTTGTCCTTAATTAGAGGATATATAAACCACTGCAAATGTGAATGACTGATTACATTATATCATTATCAGACATTAATAGAGCATACATGAGCATTTAATTTGGATGACTGAGACTGTAAGAGTCATATGCTTAGATGGGATAATAGCACTTCCTGAAATTCTTATTCTTCTCTTCCAAGACATGTCAGTCAGTCTTTGATCAGCTCTGTAAGAAATACATTGACCTAGAAAGTACACAATCATAGAGCATGCAGCAGTCTTTCTGGTAAAACAAGACGTGCTGTGATCTCATAAAAACATGCCAGAATGATTTAATTCATGTGACAAATCCAACTGCTTAGTTATGGTAGATGTGCCAGGGCCTGATATATAACAAGAATTCATAAGAGTTCAAAGGGTGAAAAAAGGTGAAAAGATTCATGATTAAGAAACAGTTTGTCGTATTTTTTCTTTTATTTTTTTTTTTTAATTTTATTATAAAGAAAATGTATGAAGCATTGTACTGGGTCTGTTTTGATGCTTGGAAGATTTCTTATTAGTCAAAAGATGTTTATTTTACAGTTCCAATAAATGTATTGGAAGCACAGTCAATTAAATATGACAATTCACAGAAGTCCACTCAAAGACAATTCATTAAAGGTGTGGTAAGGTTTTGTCTGACCTGTTACTAAGTCAATCTATCAATGAATGCTGATACCCATGACATTTCATTAGGTCTGTTCTATTCAATACTAAATACTTCCTTGGCACTGCAGCAAATCCCGTGAAGACCCTTCTGTCATGCATAGGGTATCATTTCATTTTCTTCAAAGGCCTTTGTTTCTATCAGCTCATGTATATGTGTGTGTATGTATATTTTAGTTTTCTTAAGAAGATATCAAATTTCCTATAAATAAAGGTTATGTCACATATCTGAGATATACAGCTATTTCAGCAAAGATGCAATTGCTGAATAAGAACAAACAGCAATTACATTACAGCTAATCGAGTGTTAGGACTATACCTGAAAATAAGAATATATGTTTATTTATAAGCAACCTGCTATAAAAGAAAACAGGGAGGTATTTGTACAGTCTCACTATAATGTATTTTTATTGTGCATGTGATTGAATAATATGGAAATTTTAGCAATTTTTCATGAGTTCATAACAGTGACCGTCATTTCTCATGAACTAAGATTAAACTGTAGCTGATAAATATGTAGACTTTGCTTGAATACATTAACAACATATGAGCCCAAGATCGTAGAAAAGGCAAGGGATCTCCAATGTAAGTTGCCACCTACACTTTACGATTTTCAGATACATTGCTCATAAACACCATTTTGTGGGTTTGTTTTTTAAATGTTACTTACTGTGCTCTGCATAAATACTGCTGTGCCTTTCTATTGCAAGATCTTGGATCAAAAACACATACTAACTCTTTTAAATATTTGATATACTGCGGTATTTTTTTAGCAATGGCAGCCGATAGGTCTTCAGGTGTCAGTTTTTTAAAACTATGTAACTAAAAAAAACTCTCTGAGCTAAAGTAGGCTGACATTCTCTTCATAATCTTTGAGATAACGACAAAAATGGAAGAGTATTACCTTTCTTTCTTAGTCTAGCTTATCCTTGGAGATTTCCTTCGTTATTACTAGGCTTATATACCAGGCATTATATACCAGGCTTAATCTTAATTAGTTTGTCAGATCTGATAGAATCAGAGCACAAATGAGTGTTACTGCCTTTCAAGGCACCCTGCTACATATTTCTGTACTACTAAACCAGTTTATTTTTGAACTCCTGAAAAACTAGACATTGTTAAAATGAGGTATGTGGTCAGAGGTTGAGTTAGAGGTCAAACCTCAACACAGACTAGATCTGATGCCTGGTAATTAAGATCAACACAGTGAAATCCAGCTCTGTCAGAATAAAAGAAAAGAGAAATTGAAGTATTAATCTAAACTTCACCATGGGAACAAAGGCAATCCATATATTGATAATAGCTGCTTAGAATGAGCTATCAGAAAATAAAAAGGATTTGTATTAATTTTTTGAGCCGGAACAAATGAATAATGTAGTTATTGTTGCAGTTGTCTGGCAATAACAAAAAAGGTCCTTTTTGCTAAGGTGACGGGATGATGTCCTTCCAATAGATACACACAACATTGAAAAAGATAATGTAGTAGCTGAAATATTTCTGGAATTTTGGAAGAACTTTCTTACTGAAATTGGAACAATTTAATAGGTGATTGCTGCTCCTATTGAACCAGCATACATCCACATTAACAAAACCAGGGCATTAATTCTAAAATTTCTATCATTATGAGTTGATTAGTTTAGTATCTCATGTGTTTTCAAATGCATCATTCAGAGGCAGTATTGCTGTACCTAAATTGATTTCCCTCAGAGCAGTACATGATGTGTTATTTGATGCCCTTCAAAGGACACTATTAGCCAAGCTATAAAGTGTCTGATTTTATTAGCTTTGGTGGGTTTTATCAGTTTGTAAATGTGTTATTTTCTCCATTTATTGTGCCTATGGGATCCAGAGATAGAGTGAGCTTCAACTTAATATGTTGTTGGAAGGTAGCAGTGGTCTTACTTTAGCACTCTGCACTGTGATGCGATGACATTGAAGGTAGAATCATGAAAACGCTAATGTCAGGGCCATTTATCAAGGCAGTTCCTGACTGCTATAAAACTCTTCTGTGACATTGAATTCAACAATAGGTCTTTGTCTTAAATAGAGTGTTCCTGTGCTGAATAACTACAGAATAAGATGTTGTTGATAATAAGAAAGTAGGTCACACCGGTGTTTGACAAAGGAAATGTCGTGGGTTTACCAGCCCCCCTGAACTGAAGTAGTCAGGCCCAGATGGATTTCCGGTACAAAGCCAATCAAAAGTTTTAGTAACACCTCTGCTAATGACCTATTTAAGAAAACAGAAGAGAAGGGAATTGTGCAGAAGAAATTAAGCAGCCACGTGAGGAGGGAGGCAGCAGTCCCCCTGAAGTGGGGAGCCTCTCTCTCCTGACCTTGGGCCAGGGGCAGGCATGGCACTGAAGTTTTCCTTGGCCGAGATGTGTAACAGACTGGGACTGGAGAAAAAAACTCCAGACAGAAGCTGTCTGCCTGAAACATGCTGCAAAAGAATTCCAGCTTGGAGGAGAGCAGAGGAGGACTTGAGATAACAGAATCTACTCGAAGAGAGAGTAGGCAGGAGAGAGCAGAGAAGCACGGAGGGAGCTTCCCCCCCCACCCCCCTTCAGCAGGGGAAAGATTGAAAGTTAAAAAACCCCTGCTACCTGTAGAAGATTATTGGGTTGCAAAAGACCCCCTGGCAGCTCATTTGTGACCCTAAAGGACAGCAGAGAACAGAAGAGCTGTTGTCCTGGGTGGACACACAAGGAGAGGTCTATTTAAGACTATCTCTGGTAGGAAGGGACCTCTACGCAGCAGAGGAAGGACTCAAAGCCATTCTTTGTAGCTGTGGCTGAAGACTATGGTAAAGTAGGTGTCCTTTTGCAAGCCATAGAAAGGACCCCACAGGAACAGGGGAAAGGACTCAAAGCCATTATCCTCTACAACTGTGGTACATACAGACTATAGTGGAGTAAGTGTCCCCTTTACTAGCCATGGAAGACCTCAGGAACCCGGGTGTGGCCCCTCGCCTTTGGTCCTGGCCGGAATGGAGGAGGGACAAGCCCAACACCGAGGTCATCATGCAGCAGAGCTGGCCAAGAGAGAGAGAGAGAGAGAGAAAGAAATCTTCAGCCACAACACATTGAAGCTGTTGTGCTAAAGATAACAGAAGAGGAACTTCATAGTACTACTGAATTGCTTGAGACAGAAGAAACCCTCTCCTCCTGGACTGACACAGTGGGAAGAGAGATACTTTTGTAAATACCTGTGGTGGTTTGGACCTGGCACCCAGCCGAATACTGAATTGCTTCAAAAGAAGAACCTTTCTCCCCCTGGACTGATACAGGGGGGAGAGAAATGCTTTTGTAAATAACTTAACTTTCTCTTCATGAGATAAGCAAGCTTAATTAGAACTGCTGTAGCATATATTATTCCTTAGTTTTTATCTTACTAGTAATAAATCTCAGTATTATACCCCTTACATCAAGCCTCTGCTTTGTCTGTATAACTTATAGTATTACTATAACTTATAGTAATTGTGTAGAGGGGGAGTTTGAAAAAATTAGCCCTGGTAAACCATAACAGGAAAGAAGGTAAGTTGTTAGCATGGAATTCTGGGAGGTTGCAGCTTTAGGAAAGGAAAGGTATAGTCATCAGCTTTACTTAACTTTTGGAGAGTAATATACTGCAGTGGACCACAGTTTTCCTTGGAACCCTTATAAATACCACAAGTATTTGCTGGAGTGATCAGCAGGAAACATATTTTTTGCAATGTGCTGGTGTAAATGGCCCATCTAGTACAATTTAATGCCATGCCTAGTATTTTCTCAAAGCCCTCTTAGAGCAGTTGCCAGATGCAAATATAAGTTTGTACTACAAATTTCATGCAGTCTTCTTTTCACATCAGGCTGTCTTCTCACTGTATTCTTGCTTGTTACATGAGTCATATTACAACAATACATATTTTAAAGATTTTCTGATCTATTCAAGATTTATCTGAAAACTAAAAAGATATCACTTGAATAACATGTCTACAAAAATGGAATGACCAGAACTCTGAAGTATAGTCTCAAGTTTGATTAGAAATAGTTTCTTCATAACAACATAAAAAGAACTACAAAGGACAACAATCGTATGAGTAAGGAGTTGTCTTTATGTTATTACATAAAGAATATATTAGAGATGGAGGGTTTTTTAATGTACTTGCACATATATAATACATTATATGTTTTAATTAATTTAATTAATTCTCTGTTTAGCTCAGTGACTGTAGCTCTCAATGACAGTAATTTCCCTCATTTAAATAAATATTTTCTGTCTTTTTAGATACTTGGATTTACTCCTGTGTTTAGGTACAGGAATTAAATTCAGAAATAAGAGTATTGATGTAATATTAAGGCATATTCAAGAGATGAACTATAAGAGTGAATAATTTAATATGATGCAGCTAAAAGTCTTAGAATGGACATTCTAAACAGTAATATCTCAAAGACAAAAGTTTGCATAACACTTGAATAGATTTAGAAAAATTGCTAGAACAAAATGGAAAACATGAATACCAAAATTATTTAAGGTCTGTAAGACAAGTTTCAATATACTAAGTTTTTACTACATACATCAGTGTACAAAGGAAAAAAAAAAGTAAGTTGATGACTACAGGTAGTAATTATCATTGATGTTTGTTTCTCCTTTAGAGAGAGCTTTATTTTTTTTTTTTAAAGTAATACAAAATTTCTAGAAACAAGAGAATATCTATTTACTATCCCTAAAAAAAGTTCCCCAAGCTTGTTTCTATACTAGCATAATCACAGAGTCAGCGAGTCACAGAATATGCCAAGTTGGAAGGGACTCGTCTTGGAGTTCACAAGACTCTTTCACCTACCCAAAGGAAATGGGCAGTACTAAGGGGCAAGGACACTTACTGTCAGAAATAAATGAATGAAGTACAGACTTAGATTCTCTAATCATTCTCTGATATCATAGTTCAGGGGTGAATGCACTTAGGAGCTTTCTGCAGCAGCAGCACTTATCATCTCCAAGATTTCCCATATATCTCTACTCCTTTGCTCTATCCAGTGGAAGTAACACCAAAAACTGAGTCTTCAGAACTCTCTGCTATGTGCAACTCTTTCTGGCTTTATTCTTATTGTGATCAAGATAAGGAAGGTACCCCCACTCTTAGAGAAACAAAACGTGCTTTTGCCTTCATCTCTGACAAGCCTTGAGCTGTCTTTCTGAGTATCCCAGTTTTGCTATGGTCGAACATATCCAAATTTGTACAACACGCTTAGTACCATCTACTTTCCTTTTCTTCCTTTTTTATAAATGCCTATTCTTTTCGTAGGCAGTCTACAGCTACACAGAAATTTACCTCCCTGCTGAGGAGGGCAAACAAGAAATCTGAATAAGTTCATTTTTCAGTAGAAAGATATTTCCTAGGAATTTTATGAAAACTTTTGATTAAGTAACATTAAAATATACATGGCTTTCACACATATATTAGTCTCAGTGACCATACGATAATGGTATACTATAACCTGCCCCTGCTTAGAAATGTGGAGATATAGAAACGATGGTAAGAAAAATGGAAAACAGATTTCTTATAATTGAAGAAAATAAAAGTATTTCAGGAACATTTCTTGAACAATATTTTGTAAAATTTTATAGTACTTCTAAAGAAATCAGACTTTATATATATTTTTTTATGGATTCACAAACACTTAAAAACATCTTGCCAGTATGAGTAAACTGATAGAAATAATATACATATTATTGTATGTATACAGACTGAGGAATATGCCTAGTAACTAGAAAATACATTCTTACAACAGTTCCCTTTGGATTTTCTTTTACTTAATAATGAAATCAAAGTAAATCCACATTACAGTGAAAATTATCTGTTGATTAAACGCAAAAAAACTCATTTCTTTTTGCTGACCAAGAGAAATTTCAAGGACACAGGACTCTACTCTTTAACTGAAGTGATGACATGAGTATATTTTTTACAGAATTCAATTTCTTTATAAAAAGTCTATAACTATATATTTTCTGATGTTTTAGTACTTCCCCTCGATTTAATGTATCATACAGTTCAGCTAACTTTTTATAACCAAGGAGGGAGGAATATGTATGTTCAGATTATATTTATACAGCAGACACAGAAGATTTGGAGGAAAAGTCACATCTTTCAACAACAGAAGACTATCAAAGACCATAAAGATCAACATGGGTGTTTCAGGAAATACAAAAATGTTAGAAGCATCTTGTGAAATTTGTTATGAAGAAACTGTGTAATTACGTTTTCTTATTACCTAGTAAGATAACATACTTTTCTCCAATACTAAAATTTTGATTGACTAGAAGAATGAGTATTTTTTAATGTTAATTAATTTTTAATAAATCCTCCTGTTACTATTATGATAGTATCTTATGATAGCAGTGATATCACTCTTTTAAAAATAATCCTTTCTAATTTCTATATCTCAGGAAAAGAAATCAGGGAACTCTAGAAATTGAGGAACTGTTGAGGTTGAAAGGGACCTCTTAGGATCATTCAATCCAATCTCCCTGCTCAAACGGGGTCAGCTAGAGCGGGTTTTCTTGAGCCATGTCCAGATGGAGATCTGATCTGCCTGATCTAAATAGAATCCTGCAGAAACTCATTGGGCAACCTGTTCCAGAGTTTGACCACACACATAGTAAAACTGTGTATTCTTGTGTTCAGAAGGAATTTCTTGTATTTTAATTTATGCACATTTCCTCTTGCTCTGTCAGTGGGCACTACTGCCTCCAGTGTCTTTGTTCTTTCCTATCATGTCCCTATTGATAAAATCATATCAATGATCTGACCCCAGCCTGAGCAATCCCCCAGCCTGAGCAATCTCTTCTGCATGCTGAACAGAACCAGCTCTTTCAGCTTCTCCTCGTAAAAGAGATGCTCCTGTTCCTTAACCAACTTTGTGGCCCTTTGCTGGACTCTCTAGAGTAGCTCCATGCCTCTTTTCTACCAAGAAGCCCATAACTGGACACAGTGCTCCAGATGTGGACTCACCAATGCAGAGAGGAACAATTATCTCCTTTGACCTGCTGGGAACAAAGATCAACGTATATGTGCTGTATATATAGTATATATATAAATAAATATACATACTTATATACAGTACTGAAACATAACAAAACAGATTGCAGTGCAATTCTTTGTTTCACACACTGCAGCCGGTAACAATGTCTGTTTCCCAGGAGCAGCTCACAAGATCTCTTTTCACTAAAAAGAGGAGAGTAAACTTTTCAGTTGTTAACACAGATTCTCTTCAAATGAACTCCATGGGAAAAAATTAGAAATCTGAATAACCTGGTATTCTTCTCAAGAAAAATATCGTACTTCAAATCTTGTTTGATTGTTTTTTTTCTTTTTTTTTTTTTCCAAATAAGAACAATGAGTTATACATTTTTTTAATATATATAAAAAATTATTTTCTTTCATAAATAGACTTTTTAAAGATTTGGGGAAAACAACAACCAGACAATCAAATCTGTCAGCAGAATGTAGTCATTAATATAAAAAGTAATAAAATCTAGAATTCAGAACTTGATATAATACTTACCCAAGAACCGAGATTTATTCATGTATCATTAAAATAACTTGCAAAGCTAGACATATCAGAAATCAGTAATATTATATATGTATAGGATTAATATTTTCTTGGTAGCTGAAGAAGGCTTATTTTTCTTACAGCATTATTTAAAGCAGATTACCATAATTGCTTCAGAATACCCTAAAATTTGCAACCCTAAGCAAACTACTGTAAAAGTTATCATGATAAAATATTACCTATGAGCAGTTCCTCTGAAGAAATGCCTTTCATTAGGAAATCCTGGTACTGAGAATTTTTAAATGTCAATACATTTTATATACATTTTTATATAAATTATAAGATCAAAATAGGATCTTTTTGTAACTGAACACCATATTTTTATTTACATCCAAATTTGTTTCTCATTTAAATTTATATTAATTAATATTCTGACAAAAGCAGAATGCTTTATTTTAATTAAATAAAATTGAATCTTTATCCACACACAAATGTTTTTTCCTTTGAGAAGAAAAACAAAGTCATTTTGATAGGAAATCCAGTATGCATCTGATCTAGTTAACAAATCTAAAGAGAATATCTTATATTTCTGATTAATTGTTCATGTCTTAAGCCTATCTCAAGTTTCACATTATTAAAAATCAGAAGAATCAGTGTAATTGGTGTATTGAAACACATTGTTAAAAAGGCAGTAGAAGTAAAGTAATAGAAGAATGTATTAAGATAAAAGTAAACTTGGAGGGACAAATAAAATATGTCCACAAATTTTGCTTTGTAGAAACTTGCTGCCTATTAACTCTTTTTTTTCATATGGAGTATCTATCTACTTGAATTTCAGTGTGGAGAAAAGAAGGTTTTGAGGAGACCTTATAGCAGCCTTCCAGAACATAAAGGAAGCATACAAGAATGTTGGAGAGGCACTTTTTGCAAGGGCAGGAAGCGATAGGAAAGAGGGAACAGTTTTAAGCTGAAGCAGGGTAAATTCAGATTAGATGTTAGGAAGAAATTTTTTACTGGAAGTGGTGAAACACTGGAACAGGTTGCCCAGAGAAGTTGTGCATGTCCCATCCCTAGAAGTATTCAAGGCCAGGTTGAATGAGGCTCTGAGTAACCCAGTCTAGTGGAAGGTGGTCCTACTCATGGTGGAGGGGTTAGAATTAGATGATCTTTAAGGCCTTCCAACCCAACACATTCTATGATTCTATGACTTGATTTGTGTATATCACAAGTTTAAACAGTGAGGAATTCCCTACACACACTTCAGGAGCAGTTGCCATAAGTTATAATAAAGTTTCCTAGAAGAGGATGTTACTTTTCCATGGAGATTTTACTTTTTGTTATTGTTATTTTGTCATTCTCAAGGCAAACTTAAGGTTACCTTGAAAAAGGGATATGCTTGCACTTCTTTCATTGAAAGCTGAAACATGCTGAATGCTGGGCACAGGAGTCAAAACTCTCAATTGCAAACAGCGGGGGAGGCAGTACTCTATTCCAAAACATTAGAGGTAAGTGTTTTATCATCTGTGAGGTCAGATGTGATGTGGAATATTATGTGACCCAATAATTAACTCTCTTTATACAAGCTAGAGGATGGAGCAACATAATATACAGGATGAATTTATGTCAAGTTTAGATAAACAATGTACATACAACTTTTTATTTTATTGGGTGGGAAAAACCCAGCCCTATTTATAAGAGAATCACATTATTTTTTGAAAGAACTTTCAATCTTTTCTAAGGAAACTATACAGCAATTTTCAAAGCAAAAAACCACCATAATACATTTAAAAATAAAAACATTTTGTTTAAATATCTCCAAATGAAAAATTTTGAAAAGTCTCAATTTAAGCAAGTGATGTCGGTGTATCTCTTCCCCGTGACTGTACCGTTATCCTCATTCAGGACATGTTCCTAAACTACGTATTTTATTGTTTTAAAATAGACAGAAGAGGGAAGAAAATATAGAAGAAGGACACTAAAACATATCTAGCAGTCAAACAGCCACAAAGTTGTTAGAAATAAAATAAGTTCTTCTTCATAAAGAAGGAAACAATACATTTTATTGAAATCCTGCAGTAATGTTTTAAACAAAATTAAAACAGTGGAATATTAAGAACTTCAGTAGTGTTTCTGTGTAGGATTGGACATCCAAAGCACACTGTGAAGATTACTGTTTCTTCAATAATCCAACTCTGCAAGCTGCTTTTACAGAGACTTCAAGTTATCCTGTTGATATTAGATATTAATATTTCCTGATAAATAGTTTTCTTGTGAGTCAGTAAATCATACAGCTGGATTGCCAAGGTTCAATTTTCACAAAAACAAGGTCTGACAACAGTTTTGGGGACTGTGGTCTCTGATTAGGGAAGTTTCAAAGATTGGTGGACAATGAACTCTGCAGTAGCAATTGGGATCTCCAGATCCATGTGAAATAGTTCTCTTACTCTTAACCTGGAAGCAGGATCCCTAAACAACTCAAGGGTTATGGGACTGTCAGCAACACATTTGTCTGTGTTAATATGCAATTGTAATTTGGCATTGTAAGTAGTTCATATGTAATTGTAATTTGTATACTAAATTGTGGGGAAAAAAGTTGGAAAATATAGGTAGTTTAATCCCACCTAATTGTCTGATTCATACCTTTCTTTTTTTTTTTTTTTTGGATGCCTATGTTGGTTGTGTTATCTGTGCTATACTCTGCTTCTTGTTTCTGTTAGTAAAACAACAAAAATACAGCAATGTGTTGTTGAGGTTTCTCTTACCGTAGGTGTTTTAGTCTACAGCATGTTAATGTGTTTAAGGATATTGAAGAGTTAAGAAATACAAGCTACCACACTTAAAGAAAAAACGTAATTTGTGGTGACTAAATTGTGACTTTTAATTACGAAAAAAATGTTTGTTCTCTAAGCTATTAATTTTGTATAATCTTTCTATTATCTGTTACTCTGAGTTTAAAAGTTGTTTTCTGGTAGAAGTGATAACTACAGAGCAGAAACATAGTCTACTTCAATTTATTTTCACTAAGAAAAAGATGTTTTCATATTAAGTTTGAGTTTTAATACTTTTCTCTTTGCTATGTCTGTAGTTAAATCCTTTTGCTTGAGGTTATATTAGAGAGAATAATCCAGCAGACACACTAGCAACCTACGTAATTAAAGCACCATGAAAATGAAATCGCTTAACACTGTCCTTGCCTGAAGAAAAAGATCGGTAAATTACTTCTTTTTATTACCATATCCTTTATACAGTCATGTACGTATTTTCTAAAGGTCTGTCTGCTTTTGTGTGTTGTTATCAAGCCATGGTTCTTCTTCATTCCTTCTAAGATCAGTGCAAGAGAATCAATTTTAGAAGAGGAATAAGGTTTAAGCTGTCAAATTTCAAAATAAATTTTGTTGGTTGTTCTCGGTAACCGTTTAGTTCATCATAAAAGCAGTCAGCTTGAGGTACTTTTCCCTTGAGATAAATAATACTTGGCAAGTTTATTTTAGTTTTCTGCCTACAGGGCTACCATTCTGCCACTGGCCGTTTGCCTTGATGTCTGTCATCTGGTTTTGATCTCTTCCCCATTAGTGTACAAAGTACATCAAAACTAGGCAATAAGCCATTTGGACCCTGTAAGGTCAAACATTTTCACTGCAAAGGATATGAAGGCAACTGCTTGCCAAAAATTTTGACAAAATGTGAGAGATTTCAGAGCAAATACATCTTCAACTGGATTTTAGCCATGAAAGTACATAACCTCTACTACAGTGTTGTAAAATTTGGAAACAGATACCTAACAGAAGGCTTTATTGAGATTATAAAGAGACAACTGCTTGGCTCATTATAAAGTCAGACGTATTCTATGACATTTGAGTGGACAGCAGAGACCCTGACATTACACATGGCCCATTGGAAGTGAATTTGCATTTGGCATTTTTATTTGCATAAACAAAATAGCTAATATACTCAGCAATAATCCTGAAAATACCTGTGCCACCTCTTTAGTACATAAAGTCTTAATTTAAAATTAAAGTAATATCTATTTCACTTCGCAATTAGAAAAAAATTATGCTGGTTTAAAAAAAAACACAACAGGAATAGAAATGGCATGGCAAGAGGGAAAATCAAATACATATGCAAGTGCCCTGTCTCTAATGGTACATGCACTAGATAGTTCTTTCCTTGTCTTGCCACAGTTACAATGAGGAACACATAGCAAAGTGCTCTCATTGTAATAGCATTCAATGCATTATACGTAGTTAAGGGTGACTCGACATTTCATTTAAAAAGTCTGGCATTATAAATTTACTCTTCTAGTTTTCATTTTTCTGCAGCCAGGCATCCTGGACTATGATGAAAGCCACACTGATCTCAAAACTCTCACTGATTTAAGTAGGGCCAAAATTTAAATCAGAATTTTTGCAATAATGTAAGTCTCTTTCAGCTCGTCAAACATGCCTCTGTGGTGCTTTGAAAACACTGATTTGATGGAACAACAGTGTAAAATGTTTATGTGATGCTTCAATTTGACTGATGGAGTGTTTGTTTTCAAAAAGGAAGGGAAATTCAGCCACTGGAGTTCACATACAGGCAAAATTTTACTACTTTTGGTAGCAAGTATGTGTTGCCCATTCAGAAGATTCCATGCATGATCAAAACAGAGTGACTTATTTTCACTTATTGGTTAAAAACAAATGCAAACTAAACCTCTTAAGAACTAATATATTCTGATCGTCAGCAATAATTTCTTCAGCTACGTGATATGGTGTTACTTCTGGTAGAATTGGGTGGGGTGGGTGGGTGGCCCTTTATGTTAGAGATTCACTTGACTCTCTATAACTCAAGCTCAGTGATGATAAGGTTGAAGTGCTTATGGGTCGGAATCAGGGGGAAGGCCAACAAGGCCAACATCCCGGTGTGAGTCTATTATAGATCACCCAACCAGGATGAAAAGAGTGATGAATTATTCTACAAGCAGCTGGTGGAGATTTCAAAATCACCAACCCTTGTTCTTGTGGGTGACTTTAATCTGCCAGATGTCTGTTGGGAACTCAACACAGCAAGGAGGAGGCAGTCTAGGAGATTTCTAGAGATTATGGAGGATAATTTCCTGTTGTAGCTTATAAATGAACCTACCAGGGCTGGGGCCCCATTAGACCTGCTGTTTACAAATAGAGAAGGGCTGGTGGGAGATGTGGTGGTTGGAGGCCATCTGGGGCACAGTGACCATGAAATGGAGTTTCAATGCCCAGTGAAGTAAGGAAGGACATTAACGACCTCTGTCCTGACCTTCTGAAGGGCAGACTTTGGCCTATTCAGGAGGTTGGTTCGAAGAGTACATTGGGAAATGGCCCTTAAGAACAAACGGGTCCAGGAAGGATGGACATTCTTTAAGAAAGAAATCTTGAAGGTGCAGGAGCAGGCTGTCCTTATGTACCGAAAAGGGAGACAGTGGGGAAGATGACTGGCCTGGTTGAACAGGGAGATTCTGCAGGAAATTAGGGAAAAAAAGAGTCTATTGCCTTTGGAAAAAAGGGCAGGCAACTCATGAAGTGTTTAGGAATGGAGTTAAGTCATGTAGAAAATTAGAGAGGTAAAAGCACAATTTTAACTTAATCTGACCATTTCTATTAGGGACATCAAAAGGTGTTTTTATAGATACATCAATAGCAAAAGGAAAACCTCCATTCTTTGTTGGACACAGAGGGGAACATAGTTACCAAAGACAAGGATAAGGCTGAGGAACTTAACACCTTCTTTGCCTCAGTTTTCAACAAGAAGACAGGACAGCTGGCTTCCTGGGCTGGTAGGCAGCTATGGGGAGCTGAATAGTCCCTGTTATCTAGGAGGAAGAAGTTAGTGACCTGCTGAGCCACTTGGATCCTCACAGGTCTAGGGGACCAGATGGGATCCATTATAGGGTGATGAGGGAGCTGGTGGAAGAGCTCTCCAAACCGCTCTCCATCATTTATCACCAGTCCTGGCACACTGGGGAGGTCCCACATGATTGAAAACTGGTTAATGTGATGCCCATCCACAAGAAGGGCTGGAAGGAAGACCTGAAAAACTACAGGTTTATCAGCCTGACCTTGGTGCCTGGCAAGGTTATGGAGCAGATCATCCTGAGTGCAATCACACAGCACCTACAGGACGGACAAGGGACCAGACCCAGCCAGCACAGGTTTAGGAAGGGCAGGTCCTGTCTGACCAACCTGATCTCCTTTTATGATCAGGTCACCCACCTAGTGGATGTGTCTACCTGGACTTCAGCAAAGGCTTTGACACTGTCTCCCACAGCATACTCCTGGAAAAGCTGGTAGCCCATGGCTTGGACAGGGGCACTCTGTGCTGGGTTAGGAACTGGCTGGAGGGCCGGGCCCAGAGAGTGCTGGTGAAC
>VYXB01005146.1:0-59638 GCA_013397135.1 Pachyramphus minor | reverse complement strand
AAAAAAAAAAAAAAAAAAAGCTCACCAGAGAGACCTAGGAGGTGCCTGCGAACTGCAGTGCCATGCCCAGCCCTCACTGCCATGCCACACCCCTATTTGCCCGCTCCAGGTCACTGGTGCTCCCAGTGGCCGTTTAAATCCTGCTCCACCGAGTAGTGTCCGCCCTCTAGTCAGCTGATTCTCCTCCCAGGGCGGCTCTCGACAACTCGTAGACCTGATGCAGCTCCAAGCAGCTGTATCTGACGAGCGGGTATATTCTGACGGCTTAGGGGCAGACAGATGAGAGAGAGAGGATAGGACAAGAAGTAGTTAATGCCCATGGGTAGAAAATCAGGGAAGTCCTGGTCTCCAGGTTGGACACGTTTTTCCCATGTTCGGGAGGGAGAGATAATGATGGGCAACACTGCAGGGCTTGTTCAAGTGTTTCCTTTTCTCCCGTTCAAGGTTTGTTATGCTTTTTCTTTCATTCTGCAGTCTCCCACTAAGGCTACGTTGCTGAATTGCTGTCTGCCATGGACAGGTCACCTTAGAAGCCAGTCTAAATCACCCATTAATGCCTTTAGGGGTAATGACCACAGCCCAGTAAAATGATAACGTGTAACGTTCTCCAAGCGAAATGCCACTGCTTCTATCCCCTTTTATATGAGTTTCAGACATTTTGGTGTTCCTTGTAGTTTCATTGTAGGTGCATTGGCTGATCTGCACCACTGTAGTGTTGAAATGGGACAATTTCCATTATATTTGGCTTGGTTTCTTCATTAGATCATGGCCAAAAAAATGCTTCCTGTTCTTGCTCTTATGTACCATGAGTGATGGCAATGAAATTATGTATACAATTAGTAAGCACACTACAGGAGAGAACTGGATGTAGGTACCATCCATTAAATTATCTCTTTTGTTTTGTTTCCTTCTTAGGTGAAGCTAGTATGCACAGAAAATTAAAACAGTTTTCAGTAAGGCTATAAAAAAACCCCATATCAACCACTCTAGCAGAAGAAAAGAATGATGTTTCACTAGCGACTAGTTAGAATCAAGCACCCTCAGTGGCAACTCTTAACACATTTTGAATGGTGAAGGTTTCAGCAGAAAACTCAAGAGTAGATTCGTGCACAAGCTCAAATCCATGCACATATAACACAATTGATATTTCAGTGAGCAGCACAGCATAAAACAAAGACAGTGTATGCTGTCCCTAACAGAAATACAGTAATACTAAGAAAACAAGACTTACACTTCCCTGCTTTGGTAAGCAGAGAAAATAAACATTATGTTGTAAAAGGCCTTGTAATTTTCAGCTACAACCTTTTCGCAAGGACTGAATTGCCAGAGGCTCATCTTTGAAAGCTTGAGGATAGCCAAAAAATTTCTAATGAGGGATACTGTGTAGGTAAATAAATGCATGAAAACTATCTGATTCATTTAAGCACTGGTAAAAAAATATACATGTAGATATGTAACACACATGTTGGTACATGCTGTAACTTCTGTCGCCTTGAATTTGCTGTAGCATATTTCCTCTTAGTTACACTTTGTGTTGTGCTATGTTGGTTACCATTAAGATGGAATGACAAAGAAGGGTAGTAGTGAGATAGATGAAGTCTGACGGGATGCATGCCACTATTCCCAAGGCAAGAGTTGCTCCTGTTCTGTTTGTCTGGCTCAGCCTCATTCTCCTTGTCTACATCAGTTCCCTATAACAATTACAGTTCATCTGGGCATACTAGCAAAACAAAATTCTGGGGTTGCACTGAGACTGCTCAATGATTGACAAACATGTTTTATTTTCCTTCCTGGCCTGAGCATGCCCTTACAATTGTCATTAAGAAAAACCCACCAAAATTTAGAGCTAATATATGTTTGTGCATATGATTTGGCACAGGGTTAGCATATGAATCAAAAATAGTTTTGGGTCTGCCAGTTTAGATATAAACTTCACACTTCGGTGCATGTTATTCTTGACTGTATAACACTCCTACGTGCTCTTTAAAGAATAAATCAGCCTGGGGACTTTCTGGTAAGAAAACACTAGAATATCATAAACCTTTCTGCTGATTCATACTAAAACCATCCTTCACATATTCATGGGCAGAAGAAATAGTGCAGTTGTACTGCACATGGGGTTTATTAGAGAAGCAGCGCAGGGACTGTGGCAGCAGTAGGCGCAATAATGGGAAGTTCATAATGTACCAGTCCTTTTATTCTCCATTATTAAAGGAGACACTGTTTATATCACCCTGGGAATGAGGAAGATTCTGCAGCTTGCAGGAAGAATTTGCCCTTTCATTGGGAACAGGCCAAAAGTTCTCAGATAAAGGAGTTCTGCATAAAAAACCTTGGTATATGGGCCGTATTGGGATGGTTAGCTATAGCTGCAGAGTACCCAGGAATATTCAGCGGATGAACCTTCAACACAGCCAAAGGAGAATTGCTTTCACTAGGTAAAGTTCTGTATGGGAGTAAATAGACCTATGAAGCAAGTGCTGCAAATAAGCTGTCTTGTGAATATTCTAGGAAAATCACTTGAAAATGATTTTTTTATTGGAAGAGAAATTAATCATTACCATTTGTCTTTGGTACCTGCACAAGAGCATTCTGCAAAATAAACCTGTGTGTATTTGTCATAGCAGCTGATGAGTGTTTCTCTCACCTCTATGATGTTTTCCCTCTCATGTGATACAGACCTGAGTCTTACAAGCCTCATTTGCAACCAGTATAGGATATTTTAAACAATATAAAAATAATCTTCATCACAGCATACATTAAATGATTTTTGTAAGGCATCAAGTACTTGACAGTTTCAATAAAATTATGTGGGCCATCTTCACGATACTTTTAATAGAGCTTCCCCTCCAAAGAAATTCTTAATGTTTTATGTTCTAGTACAAGCAGGTTGAGTCACATTAAACAGAGAACATGTTGTTCGCTGTGATGATGTACTCTGAAGATGAATGTTAGCCTTTGTACTTAGAGAACATGTGAATTCACTTGATTTCTTTCAAACAAAGCTCAGTATGTGGAAAAACCTTGGCATCTTTGCTTGGAAACAGGCTAAATTGCAATAGCAACCTTTACTTGGCCTTGCACCATGGTGCCAATATACTAAACACATAGAAATAGAGTGTAGCAAAAGATGCATTAAAAAAAAATAAACAGTTTACTGTTATAAATTTGCTGTGTGCTTGACAAATAAGAGGGGTAACAGCCCTGCTGTCAGCAGGCTTCCAGGCTCCTGCCACACTCTGTACCTGCTGTGCTGTACCAGCTGAGGGGAAAGCATGGAGCAGTGTGCTGCTGTAGATTGTGCACAGCAATCGAACTGGTCAGCCAGGCTTCCACAAGCAGTTTTTGGCTGAACTCACCATTTCAAGTAAGTTTTTTTTCTTCACAAATTGACATAAATTTCAGCAATATTTTCCAGAAAGAACAGCCAAAAAAAAAAAAAAAAAAAAGACGACAAATGGTGCTTCATTGAATGGAAGTGTATTTGTTTTATAGAACTTTTGAAATTAATTCATGACATGTAGAATTGCATGATGTGGTATAATTTTTATGAAGATGTTTGGAACAGCAGTAATATGATATGGTATGAAATAATAAAAGTGGTACATCAAAAGTGCAATGCCTCTTTTTTTTTTATTAACTATTAGATGAAAGTATATTATCCTTTCTGTGAGAACAATATTTTAAAAATTGGCTTTGCTTCCACTTTAAAAAAAAAAAAAAAGACAGCATGAAAAAATTAATGAAATTTTAAAAAATCTGTCTTTTAACTGGGTTTATTACCAGTATTCCTTAAAAAGGAGCATTCATAAATAACTGTACAGAAAATTCTAATTAAGCCCTACAACACTCTGTAAAAAATATTATCCTGATTTGAAAACAAAGGAAAGTAAGACAAGTGAAATCTTATTTTTTCAAACAAGGATGAGCAACCGCTCCTTAAAAACAAGAAGAAATCTGTTACAAATAGCTCAGGAAAAATTAAATTCTCAAATAATACAGTGATATAACATGTTAATGGCTCTCAAATTTAGAATAATCACACTAACTGATGTTTGCTTTAACTGTAAAAGTTTATGTCTAGCATTAAGTATTATTCTTAAAGAAAAATTATTCTTTCTAAAGGAACAACAGTCCACATTTGTATATGTACACAAAAGATATTTGTGAACTGCTAGTTCATGTGAAAATTATTATTTCAGTTAGAACATTTTTTTAAAAGTCAATGTGAAGACTAGTTTCCATTATCCTGTGTTTTGTTACATTTCTTTTAAATGCCCCCTATTGATTTTCTGATAATATCTCTGAAACTAAAGAAAGATTTCTTTTACTGCAATTCCCATTAGGACTTCAGAGGAAATATTTTTGTTATAGGAACTTTGAATAAGTGTGTAGTCTTCTAATGTATTTGAGAGTTTGACAAACCCTCTGACTGTTTTTAAAATGTTATCTTCAATGAACACAGGAAAAAAAGAGGTGAAGATTTAAACTTCTGTAGGGGCAAAGCAAGTTGTTGCAGGTATTTCAAGTTATAAAAAAACCCTCCTAAATTAAGAGCTGTAAACCATACGAGATTACTCCAGTTTTGAATTAGAGATGTGCTGTTCCTTATGAAACCAATTTCTCTGCAAAAACCAATTTCTTTCCTTGAACCTCTGTAGAAGATCGTATCATCCCTGCATTTCAAATTCCCTACTTCTTCAATTAGCCAATTGCGTATCAACTAATTACAAATTGTAAAGTTTTTTCCGAAGTGTACTTTTTACACAAAGATTGTGACTGTTGAAGACAAAAGTCAGCCAATGCTATCAGAGAAACAGCTACTATGTACACTCTGCTAAATAATACATGGTAGGACTACTTTTCTTACTGATTTGATCTGTAGTAGGTGGAACACACCGAGAGAAATAATGCAAAATTTATCAGGGATATGATTTAGGCATTACTTGGAAGCCTTAGTTTCATGGTGGTAAGGGAAAAAGATGAGGTAAATTGGCACTAAGCAGCAAAAAGGACAAAATCATGTCCATGGATAAGTTTTAGTGCAAGGTTCTTTAGTTAATATCTTGATTATATATCTATATCTAGATATAAAAGTGCATAATAAGATGGATTTTCCTGCAACATAATTCTGCTATAAAATTGCCACACTTCTATATAATTACTATCTAGTCTTCATTTATGTTTGCTGCTCAGTAAAATGCAAGCAGTGAAGATGCCATCTGTCTTTGAAGGTGATAGGAAAATGTTCACTGCTAAAATATAGCAGGAATACTTTTCCAGAAAGAAATGTTTTGTCTGTGAGCATTGGCAAGGGTTGTATTGACTCACATAATGCATATTGAAGAATGTTTAAAGCATCCCACATAGATAAAAAAAATGAGTCAGGTTTCCAAGTGAGATAGACAAAACAGCAGAAGGAAGCACAGCCTTGCATCACTATGTGCATCATTGATATCAAATTGGTTTGGGGACCTTTTCTGACATGCTGAGTGTTCAAATGGTTTGACACTGACAACTTACTCCTGTCATTAAGGATCAAAACCCACCATGGGATACAATTGTATGCTTCGTGTTTTGTTTCAGAGGTTTGGAGAATGGTTCAGTATAGACAGAAGCCCACCTTTCATGTGAGTGTCTAAACAAGGAAATGACAGTTAAAACTAAACACCTTTGGAATAGTTCTATCAATTAAAAAGTATCAATAATGGATTATTTTCCTTAATTTCTAGAAAGCAAGATGGCTAAAACCCCTGAAGGTCACTGTCTCTTCCATTTGAGCCATTTCACTCTCATGCTTTAAAAGTGATAGTCGCTACAGGACTTACCTCTGCCTGTCCTACTCACTAGGAATGCTTCTGCTGGTCCTGAAGTAAATCTTAGGAAGACTCACAAGGAAAATTGATAGTAGCTGCTTCTCTCTCTGTAGAAGCTAGGCTACTTCTATATGAGGAGGCATAATTATTTTTCTCTTTCAATATACCCCTCTTTTGTAAGATACTCCTGTCATCAAACATTTACAGTATCAGAAAACAAGAGGCTAAATATTCAGATGTTGGGGTAAGTAGTTATGCTAAGTTTATAGATCAGCCTCTCCCTTTCCCTTGCCCAAGTCAAGGAGACCAAATATTGGACTATTGAATACCAGAAAATATCTTTGTGCTGTTCCCATGTGTGACAATGGAAATTCACTGGGAGCTGCCACTTTAGTAGACCAGACACTTTCCAAAATAAATTGAGTCAACATTTTTCAGTCAGATGAGGGAAGGAGATTTGCTCAATAGGCCTTTCCAAACTAAATCATACAAAAGTATTTTTTAGCATCATGGAAATTTAAAAGAAGGGGATCATTAATAAGCAAGAAACGCACTATCACTTTTTTTTTTTTCAGGTGGCTATAAAGATAGTGATCTTATCTCCTATGAATAGCTTGTACAAAACTCCTTCAAAAGTGCTAAAGTGTTGCACAATTTTCAGTATGTGCAAAGACATTCAACTAAGAAAATAACAGAAAAAAATGCTATGTCTTTTTCATGTCTAGCAAATGATTAAAATGTGCAGAACTCTAAAAAAATGTGATAACCGGATATACAAGCTGTGGTTTTGAACTCCCTTTTTTAGATACACAAAGAAATTTAATTAAATGAATCACTGTAGAAAGCATCAAATTCAAAAAGCATAGGCAGAAAAGAAGATTTCTGGTATTTTATTCAACTCAGAGCAGAAATAACTCATATAATGAGTATTTCTTAAATAATATTAGCTTAATATGTGGTTACAGAATTTACAGATCAATCACATCATATCTTCTCCATAGGGAGTGAGATTAAAGAGAGGGCTCACAGTGACCAACTTTAAATGCAGCAAACTGATCCTTATAAACTCTATCTTCATCCTTCCTTTACCATTCGCCTCTCCCTTTCTTCTTTCTCCTTTTCTTTCCCTTTCTCCTTCTCCTTTTCTCCTTTCCCTTACCCTTCCCTCTTATTCTTTCCCTTCCTCCTTCCCTCTCCCCTTCCCCCTGATTTATAAAGAACCATTTTAAAATAGACTCAGTTTTAGCTGTGTCTCCCATGCTGCCATGCTGCAGTTCACCAAAGAAGTCAAATTAAGAGATTAAGAAACCAGGGCAAAAGAATTCTAGCAAATCAAAGCACTCCTAGTTAGAATGTATTGCCAATAGCTCCCTGCTTGATTAAGTGTCTCTGTGTGAGCAGCATTCTGGGAATGGGTCTGCTGATTGCTGTATTATGACAGCGAGAGGGAAGGGGAAGACACTCACTTGGATAGATGATCCAAGACCCCACTATAGTCAGTCTAACCACTTACTTGGAAGACAGCAGAATTTAAAAGGAACCAAGATTCTAAAGTACGTAGACATTCATAGGTGTAATTAATATTTCCTACATGGTTATGTATTTTTCCTAAGTGCCCTCTTCAAAGATTAAAAAAGAAAGTCAAGTACTTCCTTAGAAAATATCCTTTACAATTGCCTACTCCTCAAATCACTCACTACCACACAAGCATATCAAGAGCTGTCTTGACACATCTTGACAGACCAAGCCAAGTAGGAAGGCAGCCACAAGTGTTTCAGTTACAACAGGTTGATAACATTTCAGGCATTGTAGTTTTGTTGCATTTTCAACTCCTTTTGAATTTATCATTGGAATTAACATGTATTATCAGGTTTAATTGCCAGAACCTACAATCTTATGCTGGATGGCTGGCTTTATTTGTGAGGAGAGAAGGCAGCCCACTAAGCAGCATCAGGGATCAGCATCAGCATATTAATGATGCAATTACTATAACCCAACTAACAAGTGAGAGTAATTATCAAGATGAGACCAAGCTGAAATTGGCATGTGGCAGCCAGAACTCCTGCTGCTATAATTCATGTTCATGAAAAATTCGTTAAACTGGAAACTGCAGAGGAAAATTAGGTGTGAGTCCTAAAAACATATTTTTTACAACATGAGAAGACAACATGATGAGGAAGAATGTCATCAAAATATCACCTTTGGTCCAATTTTGCTTTCAGTTGGGTAGATGAAAGCAACTAGACCAGTGGTGCCAGAAGGCAGCACCAAAATGAAGAAGTCCAGTGACTTTTGCATATTGCTGCTGAAACCACTGAACTCATGAACAGTAATCACACACCTGCTCACAGTGCTCCAGTTGGTGAACTGATACCACAAGCAAACACCAGTATTAGACATGTGTGCAGCAATGTTTATACACACACACACAAATGTTTTGCTTGAATAAAATAGAAAATGCAAAATAATAATTTGTGAATGAATTTCATATTACCGCTCATAGTTATAAAACAAGATATGAGGAAGATGTAAATTCTTTTTCAACAGCTTTCCGCTCTTTAGAAGGTGAAGGCTGGGGCAAACTGAGGCAGTCTTCCAATCATATATTTCTGGATTGAGGAAATTTCACAACTTCATTTCTTTAAAGCATGAGTACTCATCACTGGCTGTGAGTCTTGGCTTCAGAACAGCTCAGACTTAAACGAAAATTGAGAGTATAAAGCCTGCTCTCAGATTTTCATCATCTCTCAAATACAATATTTTTAAAACTTGGGAACAAGATTCGCTGTCAGTTTTGTGGGCAGTCAGATAACTACCGGCAATACATTCTTCCCTGCTTTTGAATGTACAGAAAGTGGAAAAAGTGAAGACCTTGCAACAAAGCAAGTCTCCTTTGTTACACCAAACTTCTCTTCAGTTTAAAGAACTTTGTTCCAGATATTTTGCAGAAACAAATAATTATATTTGTTTATTTTTTATGAGAATCCAGCTGCAAGCAGTGAAGGCTCCAGCAGTTTTTCAGTGCTAGGAATAAAGATAATTTATTGTGCACATAAACGTCAGTACTAGAATGACATTTTTACCATTTCAGCTCTGAAATATAATCCAGTGCCTTTACTATTTATGAAGACCATTGTTATTATGTTATCACCTATGAAAAAAAATCAGTTAATGTGGAATTCCAGAAGCTTCTGTATAAGCAAAAAATAATAGACTACCAATTCTTTAAATATGTTTTGGGACAAAAAACACGTAATGTCTCATAGAAACAGAAAGTAAAATTATGCTACTGCTGATTTTCAGATGGATTTGATTAAATACTAATTCCTTGGCTTTAAACAGTGAGGTGTTGACCCTTTAATGGATTCTACCCTTATATCTCACAGAATTACACATGTTTAGGCTGCAAATAAGTTTATAAAGTACTTTGTAGTCAAAGTACTTTATAGCTGTTTAAGAAATGGTTTAAAGCCTTCATTGTAGAGGTCACCCACTTTGCATGGAAACAATTTGTTGAT
This sequence comes from Pachyramphus minor, assembly GCA_013397135.1. Lineage (NCBI taxonomy): Eukaryota > Metazoa > Chordata > Aves > Passeriformes > Tyrannidae > Pachyramphus > Pachyramphus minor. Next base: position 50,304 of record VYXB01005146.1, on the reverse strand, counting down.
GAAAAGATTATCAGAATAGTTGAGCATTGCTAACTGAACCATGCTGGGGTTGAACAGGCCTGCCGCTTCCTGCCAGAAAGATTCCTTAGTCTTGCACAATTCTGCATTCTCCAAGGCAAGCTTTCCCTCAGCCATTCCTCAGCTGTCTTTGCAAGGAGATGTGCTTGATGAGAAGGACAACCCCAGGTCACCCATTGTGGGATATGGGCCAGTGTAGCCAAACCAGATAAAGGAAGAGCAGTCATTCATTTGAAACCTAGGAGACTGCAGCTGAATTTAATTTGATATCTATTAGGAAGAATATCGTTACATGAAGACTCTTTTTTTTAGAAAGCATGAAAACGAAACTGTTTATAAAAGAAAAGGTGGTTATCAGCAAAAAGATAAAATTCCTTGAGAGAGTTTAGAAGTAAGAAGTTATGTCAATGAAAAAGGCAAAGGAAAAGAACAAGGAAAAGAAAAAAAAGAGGAAAAGGAAAATGAGGGAAAGAAAAAGAAGAAGAAAAAGGAAAAGAGAAAGATAAAAATACCAGCTAATCACAACTTTTCTTGGAGGAATTTTATCTGTTTTTTTCAGAGTGTACTGAAGCCTTCAACAAATATCCTCTACATACCTTGATATAGCTCTACCATGAAAAATATAAAGACGTTTCTTTTCATATATACATTGACAGGAAAAGTAATTTCTCACAGTTATAAAAATGAATCATTTTGGAACTACCCTCCAGAAATATATTTTGCTGGTAAACAAAGCAAAAATACTCATCTGAAAGATAGATCTGTTGATTTTCAGACATCACATTACAGGAGGCAAACATACAGAGTAGGCAAGTAGTCTGGAATCTGTCCATGTAATACACTCTAATTATAACCTGTGTGTCATCTTTCCAATAGACCCTGTGTTTACAAGAAACCGTCACTGACTTTTGACATATGTGAGGGCAATTGAGTTGAACAGCGGTTTTAACCTGTGGGAACTTGAGAGGGTCCTATTTCTATTTATGTTTTTACTTCTCAGTATGGTGCATACCATCATTTGCTGTAGAGCTCTAACAGGAGTAAGTAGTCTAGTTCTCCTTGGTAGTCAGAAGAGAGTATTGACCTCTGGAAACCATTTTAGAGTACTTAAATGCGTCATTGTTGTTTACTTACAGAGCTTAGATTCCTGAGTGAAGACATATAAATTAGGTAATTTCTGGGCATCAAAAAAATGCTGTATCATTAAAATTTCAATAGTATATATTGATCTTATAATTAAGTGTGGTCTTGGTCAGAATTTGCTTTTAATCTTTTCTGTCAAGGTAAGGAAGTCAGCAAGAGCTTTTAAGCAGCTTTACCTGGTCATCTTATTTTTAATGACTGATGCTTAGAAAAAGGAATAGAATGAGCAGCAGAACACAGCCTTGTACATGTGAGTGTACTTTAGAAGAAGACCCCCATTCATACGAATTACTGGGAAACTCTTTTAAACATGTGTCTTGAAAGTGCTTGATCTTCTAACCCATTTTACCTGTTAGATTGACTCATATGTGTAATGAGGTGACATAAAAAGAAAAATGTCCTTTGCTGCTGATTTGTGCCCTTTGTGCAGATCCAAAGAATGCTTATCCTGGGTCTGTATTTAAATTCCTTGAGAAGGAAAGTCAACATTATGGAACAATTTGGAAGAATCATACGAAAGATAATCTTGCAAATACCAGACCAGGTGCAGGAACTGATCAAATTTTGAGTCCCAAGTCTCCAATTTTTAAAACTAAAATTATAAAAATACAGAATTACTTTATATAATTAAGACAAAAATTACATAGGTGATGTTTAGCCTTGTGAGCAGCTGCCAAGTAAGGTGAGTACTCAGTGAACTTTTCACTTGGTGACTGAGTTCTGGATAGGAATCTTGGCAAACCAGCCAGACCTGTGTGGTTGTTGGTTACTCAGATTTATTTTTAAAAGTTTTATTACACAAATTTGATTTTATACTGTCTAGTAACATATTAACATATTAACAGCTTTCTACCTTTGTGCCTAATATGAACTGAAACATTTCCATTTCCTGGACTGAAAAGTAAGGGCATACACTCACAAATATAGAGAGACAGCTCTCCACTCTCAAAAAATAGTAAGGAAAGTAGCTATATGAAACCAGAAATGACAAAATTTAGGTAGAGTATCACACAACTGATTTAACACATGATATTTAAGGGTTCTCTAAAATGAAACATGTAGGTTGTTGTTTTAATCACCATTCTCTGAGAACCATGGACTAATGATGAAATTCCTGCTTCTCCATGCTACTGGAAGGACTGTACCTTATCTCTCTACAGTGATTGCTTGCAATACGCTGACCTAGAAAGTCCTTTCTGGACCTGAATTTCTTTATGTAGCTGATAAAGAAATTAATTTGGATAATTTTCAATTCTCTTCAGTATTTTTAAGCATCTTTACAGCATTTGTGTGATTCATGTGAAGAAAAGAGGGAAACTGCTGGGCATTTTTTAATAAGCAAGCCCACAGCTGCAGCTGATTATTAATTTTTAGAGAAGAACTAAGATTATTGCAAACCATTATGAGTTTTAACTAAATAATATTGTGGTTTAACCCCAGGCAGCAACTAAGTACTCCCTTGCCCCTGATGGGAAGGAGAACTGGGAAAAAAAGCAAACTTCATGGGATGAGATAAAAATTGTTTAATGGCTGAAACAAAGTAAAATACTACTATTTATAACAATAACTATAACAACATTATTTTTAATTAAAAGGAGAGAGAGAGTAATAAAACCCAAGTGAAACAAATATGCACAGTTCAGTTGCTCACCACCCACTGCCCAATGCCCAGCGCATTCCTGAGCAGCAATCAGCAAGCAGGTCCTGGACAACTTTCTCCAGTTTATTGACTAAAAATTACATTCTACTGTTCTTTGGTCAGCTCTGGTCAGGAGTCCTGACTGTGCTTTCCCCCAGCTTCTTGTGCACCTGCTCACTGACAGAGCATGGGAAACTTTGAAAAGTCTTTGACTTGGGGTAAGCACCACTTAGCAACAACCAAAACATGAGTGTATTATCAACATTATTATCATAATAAACCCAAAACACAGGACTGTACCACTGATCAAGAAGAAAATTAACTATATCCCAGACAGCACCAAGGCAAGTGTCTGGGTTTATTACTATATTTTAATTAATTAATATAGTTTAATATGAAAGGCCCTTTTATGAGCATATGCCTTTCAATAGCTTTTTAATAAAAGTGAATCTAGCAATGCAAGAAGTTAAACATCATTATTTCACATTGAGATATATTTCTTTAGCACAGACTCTTAAGCAAATTTCATGGATGATTAATAGAAGGACTCAGTCAAGAGTTGTTCAAATCTGTTGTTCTTATGAATTGCAAATTCCACTTCAAATCTCTAAAATTACTATTACGAAACTGCATTTATTATGAAATACAAGAATAGGCTAAAGTAACTATCTGTTATTATTATTTAAATGTCAAATCATAGTGCTATCAACTGAATAAGGAAGTTACAAATTATTTGCGCAAATTCTTCTCTGTTTTTCAAAAGTTATTTCACGATTTGTCATTACCCTGAGTAAAGGAGACACCAGGGCAGATCCACTGCCAAGTGTAACATTCATTACCCTCAGCAAACCCATTCAGAAAGGATATTCAGGCTACTGAAATGTCAACTGTAAACAACTGCTGCTTAAGAGACTGCTTTAATGCTTGTTCACACCAAGCACATCAACAAAACCTGTTGCAGTTATTCCACTTGGTATAAAACATGCCCGCATTTACTGTAAGGGACCTAACTTTGGCCCATTTAACCTTTAATTGCTGCTCTAAAAAGATGATTTGCATCTTGCCTTCAGGTAAANTGTAAGGGACCTAACTTTGGCCCAAATTCAACACATTATTTAACCTTTAATTACTGCTCTAAAAAGATGATTTTCATCTTGCCTTCAGGTAAGAGCTGGATTTTTGCTGTGTTATGGGATCGAGTAGCACTGCACGAGGGGAGCAGGTTAGTCAAACTGTTAGTTCTGGGGACCCAAACTCCTCAACACACACATTTGCAGTGGTTTTACCCTAACCCCACCCAGTCTGGCTGAGGCATTAGATATACACCAGCTGCTGCAGCACATGATGTGTACTCTGAAGAATATCATATCCCTAGTTCAGCTTAAGCTGTAAGGCAGCCCCAAGGCTCAGTGGGCAGAACTGAAGTACAGGAACAAGTGTCAGATGGGGATTTGCTTCAAAAAACACACTCTTGAACAAAATTAATATGCTAATGAGATATAGCGTAAGTGAACTCCTGAGTTTCCTTGCATTCAGCCTTACTTTATGTGTTTCCTTTGTCCTTCACTTCTGTCCTTAATAAGAATTTAGAAAAGATTTATTGGGAGTAAATCTCCAGAGCCTAATTTATGCAGGCTTAAATCTGTGGCTGAACTGCACTGGTATTGTTAGGGCAAATAACCTTATCCAAAGCTATTTAGATACACTACATTCCACTAATACAGTGATTGTTGTTTGCCCATTAGTCTTTATCCAGTTCCCTATTCCATTTAAATTCACTGTTTTGCCCATCCAGCAGATTAGTTCCTCATGATCATTCAAGGGAATATTAGCCATTAAAATAAATGCAAAACCCAGTATATTTGCAGGGATTTTAACAGTTCTGAATGGATCTGTACCTCTAATTTTACTCAAGTTAATGACTTTAGGGTCTGGCCAAGTTGAGACTTATTCTTTCTTGGTGTACGTGAGAAAAATTTGAAATTTGATTCTAGACCTCCAATTTGAATGTAGACATCTCAGAGGAAAATACTGTTCTATAGTATGGCAAACATGGAAAGAACCAAATACTTAGTACTTAAAAAATGCATTTTAAAGCAGAAGAAGCCATTCACTGATCATCTGTCTTTGAAATTCTGGTGAAAAAATAGCAGACACCTTCCCCCATCTCAGTTAATGACTTAATTGATTAATCAAGCAATGTTATTTTATCCTTCAACTATTTCTCTATTGACCTGAACCTGACAAAATTCAGTATCATTTAGCTTAACAGCTTTATTCAAAAATTGAATCAAGTTCTTAAATGAAAATGCACAGAATCAGGAGACAGCCAAAGATACATTGATTTTGGGGTATTTTTTAGACTATTTATGTTAAATCTAATAAATTTTGTGAATAAAAAAGTTTTTAAAACTCTTCTTTGCACAGTTTTTTATAAGAATGAATGTTTCTAACACAAATTTTAGTGACCAATTTGGCATTTAGTTCACTAGGTTGGCATTACCCTGAGAGTAGAATCTGACTCATTACCTAAAATTGAGGTACCATCGAGTTTTGCGTTAACTACAGTACGATGGTAATTTTCACTTGCATTTCTGTGCATTTTGTGTATAATCTTGATGAGATACACAATGTTAAAGGGGAAATGAAGGCAAAAGGGTGCTATCCTTGAAAAAGCAGATGTCTAATGAACTAAACAATGGACCAGTGCTAGTTTTGAGGCCTTGGCATGAACTGCTACATACACAGCCCAAAAAGTCCGGTTTGGATCTTTATGAACCAGTATTATTTCTCAGCTGGTCACTGATGTGGAAGCAGGTGGGTTCTTCAAATGGAAAGGATCTTATTCTGAAAGCGCGTGGATTTGATCCTGATCATGATGGTTTAAGCGGTGTGAAGAATCCAAAGCATGGATGTCACTGTGACAGCTGTTACGCCTTCCAACTCGGCCTCTTATGCCTGTTGCAGCTCACATCCTGATTTCATCTGATGCTGCTGCTACAGATCGTATTCCTTCCTGTTAATACGTCTCTGGATTACACAAGAAAATTAATATCAGTAAAGTGTTTAATATAATTATAGGATAAATAATTTTAAGCAATTTCCCTTGTCTTTTTAGAGTTCTTGATGCTTTTTTGTCAGATTTAATGTTGCCTTTGAAACTGTAATCATTGATGATTCTTTTCCAACATAAGCATAATCTCCTTTGAGTAATAAGTGATTAGAAAAACATTATCCCAGAGAAGCAGTGTAGCAATGTTATTTATATTAGTGAAGGAAATCCCTGGAGAAACAAGTATTTACAGAAATATTACTCTAAAATTAAAATTTTCTCAGGAAATGGCATCTCATTACACTGTGTGTTTCTTGATCAGCATATCATTAGTTTGAGCATAAAGATAGAAGATCAAGTATTAAAATCAGTCACTACAAATCTATCAGCTTTACCACTTCTATAAAAGTTCATGCCTGTCTTGTGTCATTCAGGCTTATTTGCAGAAAATATGGAATACACGATAAACTAAATTTAACATTTGATTCTTTTCCCAAGGAATTTGAGGGTAAATTTTTCCTTTGACTTCAATATTGCAAAATCAAGTTACTTTTCTTTTTTGTAATAGGAATGGCTCATTTATGCAGGCAATATTTCCTGTTCAAGGAAAAAGGTTCAAGATAATTAATAAACTGGAGACCACTCCGTTAAGTGAAGTTTCATCCTGTTTCCCTAAAAATTACTTTTGGGGTGCTATTTTTTTTCTTACAAGTCTATTTTATGTTGTTTGTGGGGTCCTTGAGTTAATATTTAACAGAAGTTTATTTTATTGCCCTTTCATGTTCAGGTTAGAAGATCTTACTGAAATTTCATAAGACAACTTTATTAAAATTGTTTGCATTGAACTAAATTTCTAAATCAACCCTAAAGTTTCCCTAGGCAAAAAGATTTTCAGGCAATGGATGCACAGCCATCATCAGTGAGTTGTTCCCCAGTCTCTCACAGTCATAATCACATTTCTATGTTCTGCTTTTTCCTAGTTTTTTTCTTTAGCTTCTTTTTTTTACGTTTTTTCTCTCTGACAGGTCATAATGTCATATGCAATGCAGACAACTAATGCTCACTGCTGTAAGAATTGACCTCAGCCCAATCTTCATCTATCAAGTGGGATGTAATGCTCTTGCCTTTCCAATCATGAAAGGTAGCAAGTGCTCTTTTATGAATCTTCTCAAGCAGGCAAGAACTCCAGTTCCAATGGTTTAACTGTCATTAGCGATGAAAGTGTACTGATTGAAAGGAAATTTTTTTTTTATGGTAGTGGCAAATTGTTAGGAAGGAAAGGAAAAAGAGAATTAAAACCTTTTGATCTTAAGAACTGCTTCTCTGGCTTTAGACCTGGGAACGTTTTAACAAAATGTCTTTCAAGGTTTTGTTGGTACTACCACTTAAGCACGTGATTAGCTATTCTGCTAGTTCTAAAGAAATCAGTAAGAAACCTTATGATACTCCTATCTACAGCAGCTACATAGCTAGCTAGAGGTATTTTCAACATAGCTATCTGAGGAGTAATTGAATTTTTGCATTTCCTTTGAACATATAAAGTAGGTAAAGGTATTGTTGGATTGTGGACACTTGACAATATGTAAAGAATATTAACAATAATTTAAAGTTGAAGACTTTTTTCTGGTTTAGGACAAATAAAACCCAGAAGATTTTTTAGAATTTTTGATAAGAGTCAAATGTTTAGGAAGATCAAACAGCTACATGACTGAATTGGAGCATAGAGTGTCTATTCTTGCCATTCACTTTCAGTTTGAGGACACAAATGAGAAAACTTGATTGTTTTTAGAGAAATGGCAACCTACAAGCATGAATGAAGGTTTGCTTCACCTGTTGCTATCAGGTCCAGAAAGGAAATCTATACTGAGTCTGTTTTCTGCATTAGGTAGTCATATGTCTCTGGCCAACAATGAACGTGAGCAATTGAAAAATTTACTAGGAATTTATTAATAGCAAGGGAGAGGAAAAAAATAAGTTATTACTTCCTCAGTATAGCATTAAAAATGGCCGCGGAAAGAACTGAGTTTATAGCTCTCTGACAATCTTCCAGCTGTAAGCCTTTCCCAGAGGTAGCTGGTTTCTTTTGTGGTTTACAAATATTCCTAATTTTGTCATATTATTAAACAACTGGTGAATCAGAGAGGCTGTGCCATAACACCATAAACCCGGCAAACACAAGCTGGGTTTCTATCTGCAATTTTCAAGGCTTGTTTCAGCACATTACTCTTTATTCAATACCTATTATCACTCAGAGAGATTGCCAGAGACATTATCACAGTGTATATCATACCTTTACAGTACATTTCAGAGGATAAGGTATAAAATTTCAATCAAATATTGGGAAGTGAGGACATGGTATGACAAAAAAGCCAACAATTCATCTGATAAATTGCAATCATATTTCCTGTATCATGCGATCATAGTGAGTTTTATGGAGCCCAGCTATTAAGTAACAGTCAGAAGTCAGACACATTCACTCAGGAATCATTGGATGTTTGTTCTTGTGGGGTATTTTCACTGAATTAGCTACAACTACAATTAAAATAGTACTTGACCTGCTGTTAAATTATATTATATTCAAATTCTTAAAGGAATTATCTCAAATACCAATTTGATTCCGTGAGCTACCATACAATTAAAGGGTTTAATATCACACCCAGACTGCCATCCTAAATGACTGAAACTAGAAGAACAAAAATATTTTTGTATGACTTCCACAGTTACTGATAATACAGTAAGAAAGTTAAAGAAATCTCATTTTCCTTACAAGTATTTGAAGTTGATGAAGTAGAAGAACTTGATTCACTTTATACTGCATAAAAATACAGCAAAGGTTAGCATTAATTTTATGAAACAGTGTTAAAACTCAATTTGCTGGAAAGTGAACCCCTCCCCTTACACAGAAGAGTCTGGATATGCTGCTAGTGACATTGCTGAATTCTTTAGACCATCACCTTAAGCAATCACCTCTTAAAATGAACATTCATTCCAATTATAATCCCATATTTTATTTATGACTATGAGAAAAATGTAGTGGTTCACTGCCACTTACACTTAGAAATGTATATCCTATTAAACACATTCAGATCCTAACTCTTTTGAAAACACAGATATCCACATGCATTGATGAAAACTTAAGACTTCAGATTATAAATTTAATATAGGTTTTTGGTTTAAGTGCTTCCAAAAGCCAAATTATTTTTCTCTTTGTTCTGGTGACTATTTCACTATTAGAAGTAATTGGTTACCCAAACCTTATTTTGAATACATGTGACCCCAGCAATATAAAGCAGCTTCTGCTTCCCATTATAGCTAAAGAAGTCAATGAACTGAACTAGTAGGCTCCCAGTTATGAACTTCTATTAATGTATTTTCAGTAGTTCACAAGGCATATGTAAAACCAAATATCATCGTTTTGTTTTAGAGAAGAACTCTAGGAGACTTTTATTTATATATCCCAGTATGCATTTACCTTTTTTGTAATAACATCATGTTGCTCAGCCATTGTCCATCCTAAAATCCACTATGATTCTGAGATATTTTTCTGCAGCATATCTGCCTCACCTGTTGTTCCTCACCTGGACATGTTTAGATACTATCCTGGCACAAAGGAAGTGGCGTTGGTGCTCCATTTAGTTTTTCTCAGATCTTCTTTATTTCTAAGCTTCTTCTTGAATGTGTTTACAATAGTTGTGTCTGCAAATTTATTGAGTGTAGTCTTTATTCTACAATTCGAGTAACCACTGAAATTACTGAAAAAGACATGGTTGAACTAAAACCTTTAGCATTTATCCCATTCAATACATAAGTTGGTTTTGACATTGAACCATTGTTAACCTGGAAAACTATGTCGTAATTTCATTTATGCAGCTATGCTACCTTGGTTTTTCCAGTTACAACAGTGATATCAAAGGGTTATTACCAGTACCAAAAGAAGAGAACACATTTTTGAGTCTTCCAATCTAGTGCCTTTACTTTGTTTAGTTTTTTGAATAAAAGACAGCCCTTAGGAGATGTTAGGGCAATTAATCAGTTTTTAAAAGGAAGCACTTTAGCTACTGTGTACACAAAGCACCAATACCTATTTAATTAATAATCTGTAGATGTGATTTAAAGAAATATAGATGCATCACTTAGTCTTCATTGCCCTCTAGCAGGATTTCAGTCAGGAAACTGTTCAGCCGTACAGATTTCATTACTGGGGGGAAAAAAAAGAAAAAGGAAAATTAGTTTGTGTAAAAGCTCCTAGCATAGGAACAAAAGGGCAAGATTAGTTTTTCTTTGTAGATTTTATTTCAAAGGCTATTTTTGCTTTGTCACTGATCCACATCGTCTGTGCAGACTCACAAGCTCCCTCTGGTGGTTAGCGAGCAAAATTAAAGGCTGACTTCATTAGCATTTCTTGCTCTATTAATAATTAAGAAACTATACATTTATTAAAGTATTAGGCTATGTGTAGCCTACTTACGTAATCTAGATCATAATATTCTTTCTAAGCTAAAACTATTTTAAAAAACCTACATGATTCCTTTTTTTTCCCTCAAACTCTTTTTGGGGTTCAGAAAGTGAGAAATAGAGGATACAACTAACGGGTAAATTAATACTGCAAAATATCCGTACTAATGATCCAAATAAAACACCTAATTTAGAATTTCAGGAAAATGACTTTCAATACTTGTCTTCGGCAAAATTCTTCCATAATTATGGATATGTCCTACAGTCTCCTAGCTGACAGTCTTTTCTCCTACCCCTGGAATATTGTAAGCTAGCATGAGAGAACTTCTGGATCAAATCTCAGTGGATACAGCCCTCTTTTGAGCAGATATCCAGCCAATTTTTACTTTACTTTATATTTTAAAGATTTTTTTAAAATATTTTCATAATCAGTATAAAGAAAAGTCTCCTCTAAATGCACAAGAAAAAGAAGCTATTTTTTTTAAATTACGGTATCAGTACTAATGATTTTATATGGCAATTCTTTTTATTAAAACAGAAATATTGGAAATATAAAGACACACAAAAAAGTTTGCAAAAGGCAACTCCAGATCACGGGCCATATGATCGACACGTCTATTTTACCTGTGCAGATTAACAGAATTAAGACTAAACTGAGATCAAGCTTCCAATAATTATTGTCTTTCCAGAACTTCTTATGGTGTAAATACCTGTATTTCATTTCCAAGAAACAGCTAAGTACAGTGATAATGAAAAATAGATATTGAGTGATAAATACATATTTTTATGATCATTCTGCCTGATAAACACTTACATTATGAATGCAATAATGTTGAAACTTGTTCTTCTTATTATGTTTATATGTCTTATATCGTATACAGAATATCAGAAAGAGAGATCTTAGACAGAAATATGCAAAAAGCAAAAAAAAACTTCCACTCTTGCTGGATATGAGCATGGTTAGGGCACAGGAAAATGTTCAAAACTATTCTCTCCTGCCTGCTCTGCAAGTCTCATATCTTTCAAGACTTTTATTCATTTTTAATGATTTATCCATATCCCTAAGATACTCTTTATTCAGCTCATTAAGAAAGAAACCACTGGAGCACCTCATAATCAATCATGCACCTGGCTGTATATAGAAAATACTTTTATTAAACCATACTCATCCATAGATAGATAGAGTAGTAACTATGTTAACTGACAAACTCACCTACATATACTTGGTACCTACTTCATGGCATCTGCTATACGTAAGGGCTGGGAAGCACAGCACCTCCTGATAAGTGTTCACTTACAGGAAATACCAACATACCTTAGTAGATCAAATACTTAGGACATGATGTTTTCTAGACTCTAACATGGACGTAATTTTTGGAAAAACATTTTTGAGGCTATAATTGGTCTTGAAGTGCGGCTGTTGGTGATAGGGGATTAAAACAAGTAGGTGTTATTAATATGAAAAAATTCTCCATAATCTATAACTCCAGGGAGTTCTGAAAGTATGCACATCCGTTTTTAACCCTCTTCATACATTTCACAGTAGTTTGTCTTCAACACCAAGAATGTATGCAGAAAAAAATGGTCTCAGGTAAATTATGACTTTTAGAACAAACCTGGTGCTTATGATGGTCAGTCAAGGTTGTGTATATGGGCACAAAATGGTGTTTTACTGATGGAAACTTATGAATGTAGTTTCTCTGACTTAGTAACTATGTAGAATATGTTGAGAGAATGTATGTAGAACATGTTGAGAGAATTTCAGCTTCATTTTAAGTCCTTGACACCAACACATTGTTCTCTACTTGGCGTAAATATAGCCGAATTGTTGAACAGAATATGGAATTTATTACAGAATTTTTGACACGAAATCTTTCTCTTTTAAAGATGACTAATAAATACAAATATAAAGTATTTAAATGACTGTTCAGTCAATATAAATGGCCATGAGTCAGTTTGGTATTGGTTGATTCAAGTTTGTCTACATTAGGTTTTCCACAGTGTTTTAGTTTGAGCAGTGCTCATTAAGCAGCTGAGAGAAATGTGCATTTGCTAATTTCTTTTCAAGAACCTAACAAAACAATAATTTCAAGCATTCAAATTTTCCTTCAGAATTTTTACAATGAAATGTATACTGTAACAGCCTAGTGTAGATTTATTCCAAGCCAATGTAAATACAAACCTGTTCTCTTCAATCATTACTATATAATATTATGTATCTCCTTGAGACATAGATTTTTCTATGGTGCTGCAAGAACCTGTATAATTGAAAGCATCTTGCTCTCAGAAAACATCACAATATAAATTAATAAGAAGAAATGCAGTAAGCGCATGAAATCAAATCCCTGAAGTACTTTGGTTTCATGAATATCCATTTGGGTAAGCTCTGCTGAGAATTTAAACAGCACTACTCTAGGTTCTCTGCATCTCAGAAGAAGTGTATTTTATTTATTGATTATTTTTCCTGCAGGAAAAAAATCTGAAGGGTTAAATTTATTTCCACTGATAAAATATTAACAGTGTTAATTAAGAGTTAATTTTATCTCCAACTGATAGATACAACTGATGGGTAGTGGTCTTGACTACTACGTGATATTTTTGGTAAAAATATCAAAAGAGCATATTTCAATAATGAGGTCACTCTTTCACAACTGAAACAGTTTGTTGAAAATCAGTATGTTCTCATATAGAAAAAAAAGAGCTATCGATTCACTACATATGCATCTTTTACATATTTTTCCTTTAAAAGTCTTTAGTAGAAATGAACAAAAAATAATATGAGAAATCCAACTGAAGTAATTGGAAAGTGGATTTACTCCTTAGTTTCTGTAGCCATATTTTCTCTTTCCTTTCAGTGTTTCACTTTTAAATCAAACATGGGCTACCATAACAAAACTAAAAATCATGCATTTTAATTTATATTATCACATTAAATTCTTAAATAAATATATAAATAGTGGCTGAGGATTTCTTTAATAAGTGTTTTTTGTAAACCAAGGCACATTGCTGTTTTCCTTCCAGGAGGAGGAGTGTAGGAAATCTTTATATATTGGATCAAATTTTTCCCCCAAATTCCACCACCAGGTGGATGTCTGTGCACCTGAACAGCCTCCAGCAAGGACTGCTAGTCTTCAAATGCTGGAAAGTGTCTGCAAAAGAAGAGAAAATACATTGTTTTCCATATCCATGGACAAGAGAGGAGCATGCTTAAATTGCTGCACTAGAAATGTAAGTGAACAATAGCAAAGAGCATTCTGGTTGTAAATGATAGCTGACCTGCAAAGGTGGTAAGGGTTCCATCAGTGCTGTTTTTTTAGGACAAATAGGTATTTACGAAAATTGGTTATTTCAGAAATTGGTTATATCAGAAAACTGAATTCTGTTTGCCTTCTGACAGGCAGGGCAGTTTGATCAGAAACTCCTCCAGCAAAACCCTCTTTCATGGTGCTTGCATGTGCCCAGTGAGTCTTGGGAGATGAGGGAAGAGAACCTCATCTATATTTCTGGTAAACTTCAAATAGACTCTGAGTAATAACGTCTCTGATGAAATCTCAGAAAAATGAAAAACAGAATCAGTTTAGTGATCTATCTCTGAATGAACCCCTCTCCCAGAGCAAATTAAAACACTGCACAGCTGTGCCTGAATCAATAAGCACCAATTCAGGCAGTTACTAAAACCAATAAAAAAGCCTGGCTCAAACAAAACCAAGCTCAAGCCACCTCCACCCATTGCAGTAAAATGTTTCACTAATTACCTGAAAGTAGAGAGAGTCTCTGTTCTGTCAGAAAAAAAATTGCAAGAGCTGATAACAGCAGTAAAAACTAGCTTCTGTAAGACCTTAAGATCTATGGCAACTATGGAAAAATTCAACTGTGTTGAATTTGTCATTTTGATCTCTATATTTTAATGTCCTTTCCTTGAATTCTGGACACAGTCAAAGTCCTGGCAGTACTAAAGTGATGGGCAGCATACAAACCTGTAAAAGACAATAATCTTCTAGTCATTCCCAGAACTTTGTAACTGAAATTAATTTTGTCAGGCTATTTAACTAGAAGCTAGGAGTCATGTTTTGTAAAGCAGACAGGATCTGTTGGTAATTCTAACAGTAATTCTAATGAAGACTATTAAATCTGCCTTAAGGTTTTCGTTTCCTGACTCACAATTTATACGATGACAGTCTGCCACACAAAATTAAAAGAAATGGTGAACTTGCAGTTTTTGTCTAAAAAAATCCTGTTCTTCTGTACAAGGCCTTTGCACAGCTATAGAGGTATGGTTTTATCATTTTCCTAGGTATTATAAATCTCTGCTTAGATTCAATATTCCAAGAAAAATCAAAATCATGACTTACCTTTTTGGGCATGATGTCTGCAGGAAGATGGCAACCCTCTCACTTTTTTTTTCTTGCATAGCTGTATTTGGAGCCATCTCCAACCTCCTTCGCAATGTGTACAAATCAGATTTTGCTTCCCTTGACCAAGGAAGACGGGGGTGAAGTCAAGTCCAGGAAGCTGCTGACACACAAGCCCTTTCTGAGCATCTATGGAGAGCCTGAAGAAACCAAGGTTGATGCTACTGCTGCCGCCAGGATGGAGGAGAAAGTAGAGGCAGCAGTAACTGCTGGGAAGGGTTCCCATCCACTGTCCACTGCACACCAGTTTTCTCTCTTTGCCCAAAAAATGCCCCAGTGATCAAGGTCTCCAGGGCTGGGCAATGAGGCCCTGGACTTTTTACTTACATCAGCCTTTTCACTGCCTTTGCCAAATTGCTTTTCTGGCCTGTGCCTGGAGCTGACCTTAGACAAAACAACCTGCAAAATCCTGGTTGCTTACCAGCGGCACACACCTGCTTCAGCAGCAGTCTTGCTTTCCAAGTTACTGCTTTCCACTGTGATCTCCTTCAGCCTTGGTAACTTCAATGTTTCCCACATAGCTGAGGGAACTTCAGTAGCTTGTGTTTCCATTTTTCCTACCTAGAAACTTGAAGTTCATTTTACAGAATTTAAGCCTTCTATTCTTGCCCTACTACCTCAAACCAGTTAGATGTACATTTTATGAAGCTGTTTGAAGGTAGAATAAGTGTTCATTTAAAAAATAATAAGTGTTCCTTTGAAACAACCTCAGCAGATGCTGTGCCCATAACCTGGATACCTGAGTTTTATAAGACCTGCTCTATTGTGCTATATTGTATTACAAGGGTTCATCAAAATACTCTTGATTCTGTTTTGTCAAGGAATAGCAGATAGTGGTGCTCTCAGTTTTAGACAAAACACAGCTGTGTTTTTATGCACAGGTAAGTTGCTTCTGCAGCCAACATTAAAAAACATTCCGTGGGGTAATTGTCTCAAATCAAGAAAAATGAAACAAGCAACCTTTTTCAACAACTATAAAGCAATTTCATGTTGCTAGGCCATGGTGATTAGCTTTTGGAATTTTCAGAGAGAAAATTGCTGGGCATTGAATAAAGTATGGGTACATGTTTTGTATACAATTTTTAAGACTAAATGTATTATTTTAAAGCACTAAATAGTAACACAAAGTATGAATGGGATCATGGGAACTACAGCTTCAAATTTACTTCTCTTCTTTTGATTGCCTGCATTTTAAAATCTTTTTTAGAACTGGTTTTCAAGAACTGGGGTAAAGAACCAGGAGGAAAAAAAATCATCACAAACTCTGGGATGGAATGACAGTAGCTCTCAAATGTATATCAGCAGATGTTTACTTCTTTCTAAATGTCAGCAAGAAGCAATAAACTCCAGTTTATTGGTGACACCTCTCCACAGTGGAAATCTGATGTAGAGACAGCTATGACCTGAGGGCTACATTATTCCCAAGAATATAGATAGAAGGTGGGTTAATGCTTGTAGATATTTGACTTTTACACACTAATAATTTTATAGAAGGTGACTCAAAGGCTGGTCATGAATCATGAACTTTATTTATTTAGCTTTTGAATTATATTTAAAGTTCACATCTGCCTTAATAATGCAAATTCCTACTCCAGGAACTTGTCATGAATAATGGGGTATAATTGATGTGACTATTGTGCCTGATCTTGTTTCACAAATAAATAAGAGTCAGTCTTCAAAATAGGTCTGTTTTCAGTATTATGTTTTATAAACAAAACACAACCAAATCTGGATAATATTTTTTGCAGCAAGCTGGTAAATTGGCTAAGAGCTGAGTTGTCAAAAGATTTCTAAAATTTAGGGCTACTCATATCCTTTAAAACAAGTACACTTTAAATTGTTTCTCTGGGATGTAGTTTAGAGCCTTGAACTTCAACTCTAGCTTCAACTTCACCACAGGAAAAAAACAACAAAAAATAATTCATATAGTATTTTACTGAAACACTTCTTAGGGAAGTTATATGTCCTATTATGTGTCAGATTTTTGTGTGATTTCTCATTCCTGAAGCAAAAATATACCAATGTAAGTGAATATTTTTATTATCTGAACCATACAAAAATAAGATACCTAACCATTGGCGTGAGCAAAAGGAAGGACATATTTGTGTGTTTTTTCAGTAGTATCTTCTCGTTTAAGCCACTGAGAAGTAAACATGGAGGCCAGCACTTACCAGGGTGCACAGGTTCCCATCTCCTTTATAGATATCTCCTGCTATTTTCTCCATTAATTGCTATGGAAAATTTTGGAGCCAAACAGCTTTTTGGAGGTGAGCTATCATCTGATAAAAATGACTGTGGGTTGTAGTTACAGACAGAAGAACACTGCATTTAGTTTCTTGCTCTTTCTGAAGTTCATAGTGTATTCTAATTTTAGTAGATCTTTTCATGTCGAAAGGTGTTCAGTACTAGACTAAATAAAACTAGATTCAAGGAAATGCATGAGGCAGATACTTAAGAGATCTCTTTTGCAAAGATATGAAATCTATTTTTCTAAAGTCTGATGCAATTTTTTTAACTTTTATTCACTTTTTGACTATTTTATGTGTTTAATTATATAATTATTTGTACTGAATTCATAACAACTTTTTCATCTGAAATTTCTATTGCATGAAAATTTTACTCAGTCTAGATAAGAAGAGCAGTGGATTAAAATGTCAACACCGGTTTGGTTATGACAATCTTAACAGCAATCATGAGTGCTGTACATGTGGGAGCTTCACTCCTGTAAAAGCTGAAGCCTGAAGGTCCGATAGAATAGCTACAATAAAGTTGTGTTCTCTGGTTTTTTCCTCATAATGCTCAGGGTAGGCTTGTAGGAACTATATAATTTACAACAGACACGTAGCAGAAAAGCAAAGCTTGAAACTGTCAATTAAATATCTAAAGGAAACTAATAGAGTCAACATTCCCATTCAAATCTCTAATGTGATTTTCAGGTTGCTTTCCCCTAAAATTAATTTTGTTTCTGTACCAAATTTTCCTTCTTACCTGTCTATAGAGTCTAATATTCTTTAATCACCCCTCAGGCTGTACTGTTCAAAAGATACTATTTCTCAAGAAAACAGAAGTGTGAGTGATGAGGACTAACACGGCATTTCAGATGGACAGTTGTTATCAATGTAATTGTTAGCATTAACTTCATTAAAGCCAAGTTTGCACTCCTGGTATCCCAGAAAGAGAGTGACATCTGGCAACAAGAGGTGATTTAAAAGCAAAACATCAGCCATACTCAAAAATGTTTCCTGTATCTCACTCACCACATGAAGGAATTCATAGTCAAACACATTCATCAGCAACACTAGGAAAATCTATGCTGACTTCTGTTCATTTTCACAATATACTAAGAGCACTTCTGAAAAAGTGTGTGACATCCTAGAAATGTTTAACAATGTTCTTTTTCAAATCTCTTGCAGAGGTAGATTTGCATGATAATCAAACATGTCAAAAATTATAAGGAATGCACGTTAGAAAAAACAAACAACCCCCAAGTCTTTGGGGGATCTTTGATAGTTCACTTTTGCTTGATACATTTGCAACTTCTTAATTGAGTTACACCAGATGCATAAAACAGCTCAATCTACAGAAGTTTCTCAGATCTATATAAACTGAATTGTGCTTTCCCATGAGATGTGCCTTTGGACATAATGGAGCAGACCATACAAAAGTTTTATTAAAATCTAGTTTTACAGAAGTTGATAGCTTTGCAGTCAGCTAATGTGCAGCTGCTGAAATGCTTCAATATAAGTAGCAAAAAGAAAGGCAGAAAAAAACCCTGTCAAACTACAGACTGAAAAATATGCAAACAAGAGCTCGCTGCCTGCAACAGCACATCTGGGCAATTCTGTTGGTCACTGCTGCTTCCAGCTGTAGCTCCCTGACTGGTAATTCGAAAACAAATGGCTAAGAACCCTCAGGCAAATCCGTTTCGTTTGTAGCGCAGATGTGCCGATGAGAATATTCACATGAACTCGCATCCATATTCTGGAAGAAATTTTATATTTCACCCTATTCTAAAAAGACTGGACCTCCCATTTCGGCACCGTTTAGGACTGCCTGCGGCTCCAAGGAGCCCGCCGGCCCTCAGCAGGGATGAGGTCCTGTCGCGCCAGAGCTCTCAAGCATGGAAGTCGTGATTTGGCAGTGAAAAACGGCTAGATTTTCCTTTTTCCTTTTTTTTTCCTTCCCCAAGGAGTGACAACGTATGCCACTTTTTGTCCTTTGAGATACTTCATAGTACGGACCGATAAATGGAAACCTGTGAAGGAGGTGAAAACAGTGAGCACAGGCAGTGTTTAGCCTGAAGGACTACCTCTTGCTTCCAGCTACCTGTTGAGGTGCGTTCACGCAGGCGCTTCATTTTTTCTGTCTTTCCAAGAGAGTTCATTTAAGCTCGGCCGGACCTGCCGAACGCCGCCCAGCCTTGCTGGCAGACGCGGCTCCCGAGCCTTTGTAGGAGCGGAGGCACCAGGCAGAGAGAAGTTTTCTGCGGAGAGGACCGGGATTCCGCTCCTGCCCGCGGACCGCCCCGCGCTACCACTGCCACCCTGCGTGGGCAATCACAGGCTGGAGGGAGGGAAGAAAAGGGTGGAGGGAAATAAGGAGGCAGGAAAAAAAACCCCCACCTCTCCTTTCTCCGAGGAGTCGTCCCTGGGAGCTCAGTCTCCCGGAGCAGCGGGCAGCCACCACCAGCGCTTGGTCGCGGACACTCCGGCGCTGCCGGGGCGCGGCCGCCGGCGGCGGTGGCGGCAGCGGGGAAGGGGGTCCCCGCGGACAGGGCGGGCGGGCGCTGCCTGCGGGGGGCGGCGGGGTTGCCGAGCCGGCTCCGCGCCCCTGAGAGCGCCGGGCCACCCTAAGCGGCGGCACCCTCCGCTCCTCTCCGCCTCCCGGCGCTGGTGGGGCGGCCGCCCTTGGCTCGCCGCGTTCCGCGGCGCTGGGGAGAGGTGGCTCCGCGTTCCCCCCGGGGGAACTTTGCCCAGCGCTCAAGGGGAAGGATGGAGCCGGGGGAGCCCGCGGCGGGATCCCTAAACCGGTCCCGAGCTGTGGCAGAGCTGCCCCGCGGGGCGTTCAACCTCTCCGGTCTGCCGGAGGAGGAGGGGAAGCCCCTTTTCGGCATCGGCATCGAGAACTTCATCACCTTGATCGTCTTCGGCTTGATCTTCACCCTGGGGGTACTGGGCAACACCCTGGTGATCACGGTGCTGGCGAGGAGCAAGCCAGGCAAGCGCCGAAGCACCACCAACATCTTCATCCTCAACCTGAGCATTGCTGACCTGGCCTACCTACTCTTCTGCATTCCCTTTCAGTCCACGGTCTACGTGCTCCCCACCTGGGTGCTGGGTGCCTTCATCTGCAAGTTCATCCACTACTTCTTCACCATCTCCATGCTGGTGAGCATCTTCACGCTCTCGGCCATGTCCGTGGACCGCTACGTGGCCATCGTGCACTCCCGGCGCTCCTCAGCCCTGCGCATTCCCCGCAATGCACTGGTGGGTGTGGGGCTCATCTGGGCGCTCTCCTTCGCCATGGCCTCACCTGTGGCTCACCACCAGCGCATCTTCCACCGTGAGACCAGCAACCAGACCTTTTGCTGGGAGCACTGGCCCAACCCACGCCACAAGAAGGTCTATGTGGTTTGCACATTTGTCTTTGGATATCTGCTGCCACTGCTTCTCATCTCCTTCTGCTATGCCAAGGTGAGGCAAATGTAAAAGGAGTGTGGGGGTGGAGAGGGTATGATGGTGTGGTAAGTGTCCATGATGGTGGTAGGGCCATTTCTGGGCATGTGGAGAGACATGGTATGGTTGGGAGGAAAAGGAGTATGGTCAAGTTAATGGCACAAAGAGAGAAAACAGGTTTTATAGCTGGGAGGAGACAACATCTGTGCAGTGGCACAAAAGGAGAGAGCAGGTTTTACAGCTGGGAGGGGACCTGTACCATCTGTGCAGTGGTACAGGTCAAAACAGGGATTGCATGGGGTGAGCAGGAGGGTGGGGTGTGATTTTGACAATTACTGGGATCTCTCTGCCAGATTTCCTTATTGTAGGATGCTGAGAAGCCCCAGTGCTCTGCTGCTTTCTCTGTCACCACAACTCTTTTATTTTCTTGCAGTGCTGTATGAGGAGTTTAACTCAATAAAGTACAACAAAGCAACAAGTTGTCCAGGCTTCAGATGAAGCACAGTTGTTCTTTAAAATGCAGTGCACTTAAAAAAGACACACACTACCAGTTTGGTCTGATCCATTTAACACACAAAGAGCAAAATGTGCATCCCACTGCCTGGGATCCCTTGTGCCCTGTCTTGCCCCAGCTGAAGCTGATGGGAGATTTGCCTCTGACATCAGCCAAGGGCAGGTAGTTCTAGGGAACAGGGCATGAGGACCCACACAGGAAAAAGCAATAAGCAAGGGTACCTGAATAATTGTAGCCTTCAGCATAGGGCGCTCTACTTGCTGCTGAACAGGATCCAGAACACCAGTTGCTACCTGCTGAGTTAGGCAGACATCCTGCTCTTTTGGTACCAGCAACCTTCAGGATTTCTCCTTGGGCAGTGATTTACATTTGAGAGAATAGGTCTGCTCTTGCGAATAAGGACTGCTTTAGTGTTGAGAAGGCAGTTCATTAGTTGGCAAGTTCAATAGATGTACCTGAAGTAGTTAATTTGATCAAATAATTTTATGTTCTGTTCTGTATTACATCAGCGTAATTGTGAGGTGCAAATTGAAGCTAGAATGGCATCCGACTCTGCTAAAACCAAGGCATGCAGAGCTCAAAGGACAACATTTCTGAATTACTGTTTGTAGTGAAACAAGTCCAATGTGGCAAATGAAGAAGAAATGCATGTTTTCATACATAAACTGAATACTGCTTTCCCTGTGTGAATACACTGATATTTCATCTGCAGTGGTGAATAAGACTGAGCTGTAGCCATAGATCATCAGTTTGAGGAAAATACTACATATTGCACAGAGAATGTTACAGAATGAGTGCAGGGGGAGTTTTTCAGTTACTAATTTTTCCCAGTTTCAAAGCCAAAGCATCTTCAGTTTCAGTATAAATTCTATATGAGAGAAGACTAAAACAATACTTTCAAAATTAGGGTAGTTCTGCACAGTATAGGGAGGAAAGAAAGAAAAAAATATAACACACCATGTTATTACAAAGCACCTCTAAAAAAGTAGATCTCTCAATATTAGTACGAATATGTAGTTAAAACCAAACCAAAAGAATCACAACAAAAAGCCCAAGCCAACAATAGCAATCCTATGCAAAAACATGCCCAGAACAAGTTAATAAAATCAAGGCCACTTGATGTTACAATAAAATCATGTGCTTAAATTATTGCCAGGCTGGGATCTCATGTTTATTTGGTGATGAGTTTTGAGTCTGTATGTATCATCCTGTTTGCTATGGTGTGAGGCTAGAAGATCTAACCTGAAGGCCTGAATTCTAGAAGACACCTAGGAAATACCTGGTATTCCCATCAGTGTCAACGAAGCTGCAAAATGCCATGACTTATACAAGGCTATTGAAGGTATTTGTACCCCACAGCTTGTACCCCACTTCTTCCTGTCCATTTTGGCTTCTGAATGCACACAGGGTTAGAGGATTGCTGCTGTGGAATACCCTCAGAAGTACCATAAAAATCATAGAATCATAGAACAATTTGGGTTGGAGACAACCCTAAAGATCATCTAGTTCCAACCCTCCTGTCATGGGCAGGGACACCTCCCACTAGACCAGGTTTCTCAGAGCTCCATCCAACCTGGCCTTGAACACTTTTGGGGATGTGGTATCCATAGTTTCAGTACCTCACCACCCTGAGAGCAAGGAATTTCTTCCTAATATCTAATCTAAACCTACCCTCCTTCAGCTTAAAGCTGTGACCCCTTGTCCTATCACTACATGTTCTTGTAAAAAGTCCCTATCCAGCTCTCTCATAGGCCCCCTCTAGGTACTGGAAGACTGGCACCTCTTCTCCAGGCTGAGCAACCCCAGCTCTCAGGCTGTCTTCATAGGAGAGGTTAGTCTCTGCATTAGTTTCTTATGGACTTCAAGGATTTTCATGAACTGTGGATCAGTGAAATAACTCAATCTTCTGATACAGATTAAGATCTGATACAGATTAAGACAAAGGAGACTAATTTCTCTATTTGTATATATTGCCTTTTCCAGACTGCTTTAAGGCAGTTCTGTTTTTTCATAAACAAATTGCAATTGAACTTTCAAGTTTTGAAAGTCTCATTTTTTAGGCACTCTAATAGGGAGTCTAGATCTTTCTCTCTGTCTCTGTCTCTCTCTCTCTCTCTCAACTAAATTGTATTAGGAAAGATTTATATTTTCCCCAGTGGATAACCTGCAGAAGTCCTGAGGTAGTACCAGGTGTTTGGAAACAGTGTCCTCCCAAAATACCTCACATAATGTGCTCTTCAGGCACAGATTCAAGAGGCTGTGCTCTGTGTCTTGTGTGTACAGTTACGTGTTTTCCATAAATAACTTTGCTTCAGTTTCAGAGAAATTTTTGATAGGGACGTGAAAATATCAGAAGGAATGATATTTCCCTAGTTTTGTGAAAACAGCAGCCAACATGTGAGGAAGGTGGAAAGTCTCCATCATCCTCTCTTAAGAAGAGTCAGTTTGCACTCAACTGTTAAACATCAGACAAGCCATAGGGGAAGAGGTCTTATGTAGCATCAACTTATGGAGAAGACACATCTTTTTGGGAACACAGTCGAGAAGTAACAAATCTATAGGAAACAAGCTTTTGTTGCTTCACAGGCTTACTCTTGAGAGAAGTTTACTATGAGAAAGGATCAGTGACTATGTCATTTTTAGTTGAGTCACAGCACTGCATACTTGTAGACAGTCTGTATTCTGACTTTTTTTTTTTGTCATACTACTTGCCATATTTTTTAAATATTAACTTTTTGTGTGTGCTTTGTAACAGTGCTACAACATTCGCTCACTAATGTGTTCTTGAAGGGCAGAGTGATAAATGATTCCCAGACAGCTTCTAACAACAATTGGCATCTGCCAGGGTTATGCAATGTGATAATTAATTTTGGATACCACAGCTTTTTGAGGATTCAGTCCTTGAAAGTCAGGCCTCCCTCAACCAAGCCTTTAGGTTGGACACCAGTACTTATTAGCAAACTTTTCCTTTTATAGATGTATGGTATTAAAAGCTTTTCCTAAAACAAATACGTCTTGTCTTGAGAGTGTTTCCATCTTTATCTATCATTCTGAACATTCTGAATTCACAAAAGTCATACATGATTTATAGACTTGGTTAAAGCTAAGCCATAAAAAGTAAGAGCCTCACCACAAGATATAAGCTTATGTGGTTTTGGGCTTCAGATATTATATCTTAAATTTTGCTGAGCAGCGAGGGGAAAACTTATTAAACTGCACCGAAAAGAGTGACACACTCTTAATTGAAAGAGAGTGAAGGATCCATTGTGACAATAGAAGTAGCAGCATTACTTTAAAACGTGAATTGCAGGCAATGCCACTTGAATTCAAATCAGGTTCATGCTACAAAGATGGTTCAGAATGTAATGCCTACATTATGGCTCTGTTAAACAAGCAGGTCATTCTTATTAGATAATGACCTTGAGCAGGCTTTCCTTCTGCGTGATTTCCAATGGCTGATAATGAAGGGGTAGTCAGTATACTGTATACATGCAGGGGAAGACAGAAAAGCTGTTCCCTCCCTCACAGCCAACTAAGAGCAGGAACATGAAAGATGGAGTCAGAAAAGTTTCATGTTTCTTTTCTACAGAGATAATTTTTTTTTTAAATGTTACATCTTATGAGAACTGCTTGGGACCTATTTTTTAGCAAGCTGGGCATTTCATTCCATAGGTTAAAAGTGAAATGCAAATGGTCAAGTGGATATTTTGAAATACTTTCTTAGCCTGAGACAAATTAAGAGGTGCATGAAGAATTATTGTTCATTCAGGTAAAGACAGTGGCTGTTAGAGGAACAATTTACTATTCATTGGCCCAGAGACAAGATAATTTGAAATGGGTGATGAGGAGAGTGGTTTTCATTTGCTTTGTAGTGTTTGTGCATAAACACGGCTCTTTTTATCCCTCCATGGCATTCTGTGTAGGTCTTTGAGTGCTGTTCCACTGATGTTGACAGGTAATTGCATTTTGCATATTTCTCTTGCTGCTCGTTTGCATACCATCTGGTACACTACTACCTAGAGCTAGCATGTTTTCACTGCAGATACTTATTTTATGGCATATCTATATAATCTGAAACAGGGGAATTTGAGAAAGATTCATTTAAAAGTTGTCATCTAAATTGGCACCAAAACTCTCCACCACCACCTCCCATCCCCACCAAATATCCAATTTAACAATTTTGCCTACTGCATCTTTCTTTGGACTGGAGAGAGATGCAATGCAAAAATTTGTGCTAAATGTTCAAGCACAGAAGACAAAAATACTTGTAACTTTAAAAAAAGATTTTGCAGTTCTGATTTCTGGGACGAGTTTATCTGACTTTAGTTTTGGGCTGTGAGGGTCCAATAGAAACAGCCCATCACTGTAAATTATGTGAAGGAGGTATGATAGATGAAGCAGCAGTGATGGGAAGTGAACTCAATTTTATTCGTCACGTGTTTTTTTGGTTTTACATTTTTCACTGATGGACCCAGCAATTCGACTGTTTTGGACAGGGTGATGGTAAGTGAATAAAAAGTCTGTGAGCCAGATGGTCATTTTCCTGATCTTCTGATGGACCTCAGGGGTTCCTCTGTCATTTTCTGGTCTGCTTTATCATGAAGAAGAAAGCAGGAATAAAGCCAAAATGGGACCATCTTTCTTAGGGAAAATTGATGTATTTTTTTCCTGCTTTTCCTGAGCTCAGGTTAGCCTCAGTGGCAGCCTGGGTAGTGTTTCAGAACAGGAAGGGCTTGCAGGATGAGTCTTGCACATGTTAGCGCACAGGTAACCACAAATGGACTGCACTTACAATATTAAATGATTACAAGTAAATTTTAGTCTTATTGTTCTTTCTGGTTCACTGGTAGCTAAGAGTAGAGACTTAAAAAGTGGAATCTGCTGATATAGTTATTCACGAATACCGATTTGTTTCTTTTAATTCAGTGTGTCTGTCTCTAAGACTCAGATGCCAGAGTGGGATCAAGTCTCTAGGTCACCTTGGCTGATGTCTGTCCTGGTAGTGGTTAGCTGTGCTCTCCAAAGAGAACAAAGAAAATGTCCCCAGATGACATAAAAGAATTTGAATTTGCACCCTTTTTCCCATCTTAAGAAGTCCTTATGGACTGTAAAATTCAGTGTTATATTCCTTAAAAAAATTATTTTAATGCTGGATTATTTTACCTACTAAGTTTGGATGATCTTACCTATTATATCATTCTCATTTCATCTTAGAGCAATGTAAAGTGCAACCTTGCAGCATCATCTAACTCAGCTCTTCACTCTGATGCTGTCTCTAAAAAGTTCCTCTTGCCATATTTTAATTAAATCCTCCAGTTTAATAAGAATTTATCTTTTCTATTTTATTCTTTATGGTTTGTAGTATGTTAAACACATTCAGATGAAGAGCATGTTCCCTGCCCTCCATATCTACAAATCATGCCATAAGAATATATTGGATTCAGTTAATAATGACTGCAACTAAAGTAGGGCATGTACCTCTATGCATCCACTATCCAAAATCTTATGTGTAAAGTATTATTTTGAAATTTGGATCCTGCTCTTGGATGATGAGCCTTTCTGTGACATATTTTTAAAAATCACTAGTTAAAGATGCATGGCAAGTATCATCAAATTGTTGATAAAGGTCACACCTCATGTGTTGTGCCTCATTTTAGTATAAAGTACTTTTGAAGCCCAAGATTCCTTCAAAGATCAAGTAGTGCCAACATCCTGATTATATTAATCAAAAATCCATCTGAAAAAAGGAAATTATTCAAGTGACTCAGAAAAACTCTGACTCAAAACATAAATTTTTCTTATGTTACATTCAGTAAAGGTCATTCTAAATTAACAGGTATTGATTTTTAATGGAAGAAGAGTGATTGCTAATTCTAGGTGCATGATGGGTTTCCTTGTTAATTCATATTTTTAATGGAATATCTCTGAATTTTTATGTAAGAATTTAGTTGTGGTCTGTTTTGTATTTGTGGATTCACACAGATGCAGATATGTAACTCCTGCAGTTTCAATACTGTAAACTTTTGAAATGTGTAAATTGGATCAATGATCCTTGTAAGGGAATTGTAGTACTGAAGAGCATACTCTAAGATATATAAGTTTGAATTTTATTTGAATAGGAAATTATGAAATACAATACAGGATGCAAATTAATCTTTTCAGGTTCTTAACCACCTGCACAAGAAGTTGAGAAACATGTCAAAGAAGTCAGAAGCATCCAAGAAAAAGGTATATTGTATTCATTACTAATATTTATTTGTTTATATTTTAGTTTAATGTCTAAGCACATTTGGTATTTTACTGTATGTTGCTAAAGATTTAACAGAAAGAAGAATCTGAAATTAAGTATTTAGTGGAGTATTCAGTGTCCCTCTGAACTTAGCAGGTTTGGAACCTTTTCCAATCCATCACATTGCATCAAGCCATGACCCGAGATCCCCATATTTTGAACTTCAAAGCGTCTGAAATTTAGACATTGAGAGACAACCTGTCTTTAGAATTAAATGTTTTTGGTCTTTTTTTCTCACAGACGTTTTCCCCTGACTAAATAATGGGATTTTTTTTTTTTTAACTAGCTGTTTTTTAATATTTTATTTAAGAATTCCTCTGTTACATGATAATGCTTTAGGGGTTTTGTGTTTCCAGATAGGAGCCTAATAAGAGACTTTTATTGATTCTCCAATTCTTCTATTGATTTTCCACACAGTGTATTTTTCTCCTACATTCAAGGCACAAGTTACATACTAGTTACCAGCAGAATCATGAAAGGTCTTTGAAGCAGAATATAAGCTTTGTGATTTAGAACAATATTTGAAAGATATGTTTAGACCAAGAATTTGTCAGTTAATATAATATGCATTTGACTCACAGTAATCATCAACTAACTTCTCAGTTTATGATATCGGAGTCAGAAAAACCCTTTAGGCAATAGCTCTTCATTTGATCTGATCACTATTTCCATATGGACATGCACACTGTCTGCAATGTAAATGAGATATACATGGGCTCAACAGGGAATAAATAAGCTATTATTTATGCATTCTCTATTTTTTTGAAAAATACCCTAGTCAATGGATTTCAATTCCTAGAATTAGAAGAGTTATGGCCCTGATTCTGTAAAATACTTAATATATTTAGTTTTGCACTTAACGTTGTCAAGGCCAATGGTGCAGTTTTCAAAGACATTCTATATATTTCCATTTCTCATCTAAATTATTCTCAAACTAGAAATATCTGTTCATTCTGCTAAACACTTACACTTAAGAATTACACATCTGGCTAGGAACTAGCATTCATAGGTACAGGGTAAAGCATTACAGACATGATCAAAACTGCTTGGATGAATCAGCGCATTCAGTAACCAAAGGTGGGGGAAAAAAGTAGCCCAAAACTTTTCTTTTGCCTTAGAAAATAAGTTTCTGAATCTCAGGCCTAACTTACGTTTTTCAAAGAGACTCTGTATTCATTAGAGTGCTAATGCTCTTTCTGGTTCCCATATTTTTTTATTTTTATTTCCTTGGATTCTTGTTAAGAATCCATTTCAGGTGTAATTATACATTTCTAGCTTAATTCAAACATTTAGGAACATTTTGGTAGTAGAATCTTACAATTAATTTTCCTGTTTGTGTGGAAAAAAGTTAATGAAAAATATTAATTTGCCTAAATTATATTTTTCATGAATTGTTGTCACCAAGCATCAATATTAACATCATACATATCAGGTGGGTTTTATTGCTAATGGGAAACTCTAAGCAAACTCTCATTAGGTAAACAAGAGCTGCTCTTTGGTGATAGCTCGTTTGCAGAACATAGTGATGATTTTGAAAAGGTAAATAGGCTTAGGAGGAACAAAGGGATAAAACAAATGTTGTGAAGTATCCTAATGCAAAATTGCTTATTCTGCAGATATGAAATAAGTAAAAGTTACAAGAGACACATGGTCAGCCTCTGCTTTCGGGTGCATCTATAGTCAACTGAATGGTGGTGATATTTCTAGTTGATTTTTTTTTAGAATTTTGAACAAACAAGTAATATGCCTCTTTTGAAGTATGTGTGGTATCCTGAAAATCTGTTTTCACTTGGAATGTTAACACATCTAACACAGTGATCAGAGACTGAACTCCTCTTAATTTATGCACTCTTGTTAACACATGTTCCCCTGATGAGACCTTAAAAAGAAAATATTTCTGTGGCTGTTTCAGTGGCAAATGACTTAAACTCCATAGGACTAAGTAAAGGAACCACTTTTGAAAAGATAATTGCTTAAGACTTCACTAATTATATTAACTACAGATATAATGTGAGATTATGCTAACCAACAACAGTATCTGTCATTAGTTATTTTGGCCTGTTGCCACAGAAATCAAAATTTTTTCCCCATGAGTTTCTGTAAGTTAACTAATATTCTGATTAGGTAGATCAGTCTGAATTATTACTGAGCGTTAATCAGTTCAAGTATAGACCAAGTTCAATAAACTAGCAAAAAGTCTACATATTTTCTACGCTGCAATGTTTATCACTCTATGGTCACTGAGTTAGTTTCGGCTGTGAAGAAGAGCCTAAGTTATCTGAAAAATTATATTATAAAGTATTAATATAATAATTATAACGGCCCATAACAAATTATGCATTTGAATTATTATTACGCTTTAATTGGGAGGCTGATATTAATTAGTTAGGCAACTGCAAAGAGCTAACTTGTTGTTTCTGAAGTAAGTGAAAGCTAAAAGAAAACACTGACAGTCAAATTCCACTGTGCCCTGGCAGAATTCCTTCAGCACCTTGAGGGTTGTACTGACTTATTCTGTAGCTGTCAGAATGGATCTCATGATGTTGATGGCCTTCTGTCTCATAAACAGTGAAAGTGAAATATGGAGGCAGCACTGAGGATATTTTATGTTCCATTTTTTGAATTCAGTGTTTCATGGTGAACTTTAATTTCCAGATTGGTTTTGACAACATAAAATCACCAGAAAATTCAAGCTCCTTTTTTTTTTTTTCTCTAGTTGTATCCCAGAATGTTGTTGTATGACACTTCCTGTGGAAATTCTACTTTTAAATGAGAGATTTGCAAAAAAAATCCCCTCATCTTTAGTAAGCACTTGAGCAAAGTGCCTGCTCTAAGCTCTTCCACTAGCTGCCTTCATGTATACTAGACCTCTCTTGAAATTTTTGTAAGAAGTCCTTGTGCACTATACTAAAATACAGATCATGAGATCTGGATGAGATTTCCCAAAGACCCCTGTTAACATTATTTTACATCAGGTTTCCGTCCACCTCAGAAAAAGCCAGGCTTTTGTGTAGGGAGTTGGGAACATCATTCTTTATCTTCAAGGAGAGTTATGTGTTTGCATTTTACTATGGCATTTTCAAGGCTAAGGTTCTCCTTTGCAGTAGTTCACTACGCAAAATAAAGCCCATACAAGTAATGGGATAAAATCAGTAATAAATATACCAGTGTGGCCTGTCTCAGTATACTTTTTTTCCACCAAATAATGGTTTTGAAACAGGTTTAAAGCTGATTCTTCCAGTGCTCATCTGTGTTTTCCTTTCCTTGTCTCAGACAGCACAGACTGTGTTGGTGGTGGTAGTGGTTTTTGGCATCTCCTGGCTGCCGCATCACGTGATCCATCTCTGGGCTGAATTTGGAGTTTTCCCACTGACTCAAGCCTCCTTTCTCTTCAGGGTAACTGCACACTGCCTGGCTTACAGCAATTCTTCTGTGAACCCAATTATATATGCATTTCTATCTGAAAATTTTAGGAAGGCCTACAAACAAGTCTTCAAGTGCCAGACAGGTAACAAGTCACCTCTGAATGATGCTAAGGAAAATAAAAGTCGGATAGATACACCACCGTCTACCAATTGTACCCATGTGTGAATATTCAAAAGGCCTGTTGGCTCTTCATTTGTGTCAACTAAACACCAAGAAAAAGCACAATGAGCTTTATCCTGTGTTTATCTTGATAAAACTTATTGGTATTTAATGTACCAATTGCATGTGTAGCAAAAGTCTGTCAAACTGGTATGAAAGAAACATGGGCTGATCCTTTGCATCTTAGATAGCTTTGTCAAATGAAGCTCTTGGACCTTTTTAAGATATTTAAATATTTAAATATTTAAAGATATTTGAGAAAAAAAAAGTTGAGATGATATGTCAGTATTCTTATTCACTAAGCATACAAATATACAAGATATTGATATGGACAGGTAACTTTCTGACATCTTACTTCATCAAAGTAAAAAGATGGATAAATTTTCTGTCTTAAAGATAATAAATACTGGGGTATTCTTACTTCAGAGAGTAAAACTTTTGTTCTCTCTTCAGATTGTTTTGACAATACCTTTTTTCTTTTTAAAGGAAGCATGGGCTCTGATTTGGAGTTGAAATAAGCCATGTACAATTTGAGGTAATTGCTTTAGAGAGGAAATGCTAATTTTATCTGTTTATCTGTTTGTAATGTATCTTACTGAGAAAGGATGGACTGTTTTTCCATTTCCTATGGCTGCCTCACTGTAGACACAGAACTTTTGCGTATGCTATAGAAAGCTTTTTTTATGGCCTGTGTGTAGTTGTACCAAAATGTGCATTTGTATCTAATTGACGGAAGCTTTTCTTCATGTGTTGAATTTGCATGTGTGTGTTTTCTCAACTTTATAGTCTTTGAAATGCAGATACAGTTTTAAATGTGCAATATATGCATATGTTTTAAAATATTACATTCCATAAAGCAACTCTACACAATGCTGAAGTATTTAAAAGCAGCATTCCCTTAAAAGCTGTGGGGTTTGATATCATGTAATTTTAAATTGGAAATATACAGGATGTTTGTATTTAAATGAATGCAAAATATATAACGTAAAAGGTACAATTCTGCAAATTCTTAAATGAAATTAATAATTTCAGCAATTTTATAAATATATTTAATAGGTCTTTAAGTGGTAAACCACTAAAGAAATAGTGGAAGAGCCCTTACTCCTTTGAGTACATTCTTTTATCTGCAATAAGATATGATTTTCACTTTTTTAATAATGATCCATGGATTCATAGAGTGAATCAAACTGAAGTAACCTCTGGACCTCCTCTCAAGGCAGGCATACCTTCAGAGTTGTATCACTTCCTTGTCTAGGCAAGTTCTGAAAATTTCTAAGGATGGCAATTCAATATATTTTTGGGGGAACTTGTGCCGGTGCCTAATTACCCCCACTAATGTATTTTTCCTTATCCAGAGTTGGAATTTCCCTTGATGTATCTTGTGACCATTGTACTTGAGTCTTTTCTCTAACTTAGTAATATGCAATTTAAGATGGCAATTAAATTTCCCCAAAACTTCTCTTCTGAAACAATGTGTTGCTATTGTGTCCCAGGTCCTTGGCCAGAACAGTGGCCTTCCACTGCCCTCCCTCCAGCTTATCCATCCCTCTCATGAACTGAAGTGTTCAAACTGAAGAGTGTGCTCTGATGTGGCCTCATTAGCACAGAATAGACTAATTGCTTCCCTTGACCTTCGGCTGATTCTTGCTCAGTATTGTAATTTATTACTGCAAGGTTATGCCGCTGAGTCATTTAATTTAATTTCTGCTTTAGAAGCACTCTAGTCCTTTTCTGAAGAATAGTTTCAGAACTTCACTTTTGGCTTTGTTGAACATCCTGCACTTGATAGTGGTTACTTCCATTCCTCCAGCTGGTCAACAGCCCTCTGAAAGGTAGCCCTGCTCTCCAAATATCCACCACTACCCCAGGTTTGGTATCCTGTGTAAAACTGGTGAGAGAGTCCTGCACCCTTGTCCTGGTCCTTGAAAATGCTAAGTAGTGTTGGCCAGATGCTCTTTCAAATTCCTTTTTCTCCACAAACTTGCTATAAAAAAAAAATAGTGCCATGTGGTGGAACATCAGCTGTGGAGGGTTAGTGCACATAAAAATATTCATCTGTATGTGTCAGTACTGGAATTTTGGGCTTAGTAAAATAATATCAAAGACATGCTATTACATATGTGGTGTTTGTGTCCATTTGTTCATATGAAGAGATCATATTGCTAGGAAAACAAATTATATGGAAAAAACCCCACAATCTCTGTTGGAGAAGGGTTTATCTATGCAGGAAACCATTTCCTGGGTTAGGAATGAGGCTCAGAGACAGCCTAGAAAGAAATTCCTTTGAGTTTTCAGATCCTCTTCACCTCAATCACTCAAATTATTAAAGCACTATTAAACTTCAGCTGAATATATAACATGTTAGGAAATTCTATACACCTTTGTAAGTTATTTTTTAAAAGAAAAAAATTGTGATTTTATTCCTTTGAATAAAAATTACCATGTAAATCTATAATTGTATATATTTAACAAGCTGAGTTTATTGTTTTATCAGGAGAAGGCTTTTATTTCTTAATTGTACATAATTTTAAACCTAGGAGCTATATCTGTTTGAAATTTTAAAGACGAGGGGTTGGGGAATAAGGACTGTAGTAACAACTACTCAGAAAGGTGTTACCTCATTCCTGGAGAGTATCAATAAAATTTCCACCTCACTTTTCAGAGAAATCTTAAGAAGCAGTTCATACCCCAAGGCTCAATTTCCTGTTTAAAACAAGCCTTTGTTGTTCCAGGTCTTCAGTATGTGACTTTGTCATACTCAGTGGTGACAAGAAAGTTGTGAATATAAAAGTAGTGTTAATGTGTGTCGTGAACAGTGTCCAACCTTTAAGCAGCTGAGCAGTTGGTCAGGAAAGCGTTATGCCACAATAATGGATGTTTTGAGTAGAAAATCAGGGAATGCTAAGATCCCTTACAACTGAGTATCTGCTTCCAAGTTCTGAACTTGTTGGGAGGGATTGTTATTTCTGGTGGAAAGCAAAGCAAAAGTTTCGCCTCATTCACTGTTCTAATATGGTTTTTTACATTTTTTTTTTAACCAGAAAAGTAATTTCAGTGTACACGAAGCAAAGAAGAGGGGAAAAAAATTGGTTTCTCTGGCTAGGGCTGAATTTTCTACTCATAAACATAATATCATTGAATTCCACCCTGCTGTGTGAATTTAAAAATATGTTGTACAAAACAAAATAGGCAACAGGAATGATTACTCAAATTACTCTCAAACTAAAGCAAGATAGGTATTTGTAACTAAATAAATTCCTGCATTTCCCTTAGAATTCCTTAGAATGATATTTCTCATGAATTGCGAGAGTTGGAAACTCCTGCTCACACCTTTTTTTAATAAAGCCCCCAAAATTTTGTTGTATGTGTACTGCCAAAGGGCTACCTCGCTGTGCTGCCCTCGCTGTGCTGCTTCACAAGCATCTCCAGAAGTATAAAACATACAATGCTCTTTCAACATTTGGGATGTATCCAATCAGATCAAGTAATGGGAGTTGCACAATTCATCTTAAAACTATGTCTTAGTGGAGAAGTGTAGAAGTCTTTCCTTTTCATAGTTTTCTCTGCAGAGTGGATGAAAGACCAGATGAGGGTAGCATCTCTGTAAACCTCATGCTAACGTAAGAGGGTCTCCTTTCTTGCCAGCTCTGGAAAGGAGCTCTGTTCTGTCCATCTTCAGAGGTTGTACTAAGACACTGCGGCAGGCTTATAGCCAAGTTTGCATTCTATACATTAGATTTTCTGATTTGTACCACTTTTGCCTTAAAAAGGTACAGAAGTCTCATTAAAAGATGTAAATAAATTATTCCATCAGGGTTCTTAGTGCCGTGTTTGCTCTTCCTGGTCGTGGGTAGATGTTTGAGATATAACACTGAAGATTACAGCAGTGATCTACTTCAACTAATAAAGCCTAAAATACATTTCCAAGATACCTGTGGACCAATTATGCACTACTGTACATAAATCAGATTCAGGATCCATAGCCGAAAAAAAATTAAATGGCACTTAGCTGACATACTGTTCATGATGTGCAAACACCGTGAAAAATGAAGGAATTTACTTACCCAAATGTTCAGCTGCACTGCCTTCACAGCTAATTGTATCACCCACCTAAGTAATTTTGAAGAAAGGAATCTTTTCAGTTTGAAGTGCAGCTGACACTTAATTGCTGCTTCTGAGTCATTAAACCACACCGTTTTCAGTCAGAAGTGTGTACTAAACATGATATGCAGTAATGTAAACATTCATAACCCTCACTATTTCCAAGAGATAAACATTAAGTTTATATATGTCATGTTGCAGTGAAATAAATGTTACCTTAAATCCCATGTTGTAGGGAAAGAGGAGGACCTCTTTATAAAATAGTTTTGTGAATGCATTATTTTGGACATTGTTGTCTTCGTGGTTGCTTCACAGTATGATGTGACGCATTGAACTTAATGCTATTTGTTGTATGTTCAGAAAGGATAAAAGCAGATAAAAGAACAGCTTCTAGCTTGCAGAGCTTGTGTTAGTGTTCTGTATTCAGTACATGTACAAATGTCGAAGACCAAAAATTAAAAATCTGTGTTTGTTTCAATGTATAATGCGTGTAAAGTAACATGGAGTTGTTCTAAGATATACTGTACTTTGCATGGGTTTCAAGTGTGTTAGTTTCAGTCATCACTTCTTGGCTCTGTGATACAAAATACAAACTGTTTTTTCTTACAAAATGTTTATATAATACTTAAAAAGAAGCAGTGCCCTCGGGATAACTTCTAGGAAAAAAATGTACATAAAACTGAATAGAGTTTGATGGCTAGATGTCACTACGGGTTGAAAATTCATATGACAAACATTCACATTTTCAAGTACTTAAGTGTAGGGGACATGGAATTCATTGATATTTTTTATTCAAGTGTAGTTTAAATCTCCGTAATTTATGTATAGTTTAAGAGACATGCAAACAGAGCCAGATTCATGTATTTGAGAAAAAACAGAGTTCTCTGATGGTGTGAAGTCCAAATCTATTTTATGAAAGCCAGTATATGGCTCCACTTACGGAAGAAAGCAGTCAAAGTAGTGCATATTTTGTGTGCATTTACATTAACATTGATCAAGGGCTATTTTAATACAGAAAAAATAGCTGGTTGAGCATGAAACCAAATTATAGTCAGTTTTACACCTAATGGAAACCTTTTAAAAACAAAAGTAAATGCTACAGCATGGATTTAAAATTATGTGCACTTTATCGGTTTTACTCTGTAGTACTAAAAGAATTCTTTGTACATTCACATGTATATGACATTTGTAGATACATTGGTGCACCTGCTCCAGATGCATTTACCACATGAAGATTGAGGTCTCATTTTCTAGAAGTATTTCCTTTGATGCAACATTCTTCTCTTGGAAAAGTTTATACAATTTCCATTGCATGGTCATTCCATTCCCCCATAAATATTTAACCACATTTAAAATTTACTGAGAAAAATAAAACCTTTCCTCTAGTAAAAATCACCTGAGCTACATAGATGTTTCTAGCGACACCTGTAGAGAATTTATCAGGTTATTGAAGTTTAATATTAAGATTTTGAAAGAAAATACAAAATTCTTGCTGGTGTCCTATAGATGTGATATTTACAGATGAGGTTGTGGTGTGACAGTTCTTTATGCTGAATTTCACAATTTAGCACAAGCAAACTGATAGTTTTAATATAGTAGAATGAAAAGTCATACATTTAGGAATTAAGAACATAAGGCAAACTTTAAGAAATTATGATTGTACTGAAAAATGTTGAGTCAGAAATTGCCAGTTAACTAAACATGACCTCCAACTGCGTGTAAATGAAATGACCTGCATAACCCCTAGAATCCTAAATTCAGGACATGGTGATACTTGGGATTGAGGCACTGGAAGCACTGCTGCAAACGTAGGGGCTTTCACATAGATATTTCCTAGAAGTTTTTAAAAAAACGAAACACCCCAGCTGAAATCTGTTAGTGGTTCAGCACACTCCTAACTGGACACAGGAGAGAAAATATAATGAAAGACTTGTTGGTCAAGATAGAGTCAGAGAGAGATCACTAGGTATTTACTGCCACAGGGAAAATAGAGTCTACACAGTGAAATTAGTTTAATTCACTAGTAATAAAATCAGATTAAGATAATGAGAAATAAAACCAAATCTTAAAAACATCTTCCCCTCATCCTTTCCTTTTCCTGGGCTCAACTTTACTCCTGAATTTCTTTACCTTCCCACCTGACCAGCACAGGGGGACAGGGAATGGTGGCTGAGACCAGTTCATCATATATTGTTTCTGCCACCCCTTCCTCCTCAGGGGCAGGACTCCTTACACTCTTCCCCTACTCCAGTGTGGGGTCCCTCCCACGGAAGACAGTTCTCCACCAAGCTCTCCAGTGTGAGTCCTTCCCATGGGCTGCAGTTCTGCACTAACTGCTCCAGCATGGGTACCTTCCATGGCATGCAAGTCCTTCAAGAACAGACTGCTCCATGCTTGGGTACTCCATGGGGTCACAGCCTTCTTCAGGCACCCACCTGCTCCAGAGTGGAATCCTCCATGTGCTGCAGGTGGATCTCTGCTCCATTTTCCTCCTCCATGGGTTGCAAAGGGACAACCTGCCTCACCATGGTCTGCACCATGAGCTGCAGGGGAACCTCAGCTCTGGCACCTGGAGCACTTCCTGTCCCTCCTTCTCCACTAACCTGGTCTGCAGAGTTTTCTTTCACATATTCTCACTCCTTTCTCTCACTGCAGTTTCCACAATCCATCCAACATCCCCTTAGCCATGTTATCCCAGAGGTGCTACCATTGTTGCTGATGGGCTCAGCCTTGGCCGGCAGTGAGACCATCATGGAGCCAGCTGGTATTGACTCTGTGGAACGTGGGGGAAGCTTCTGCCATCTTCTCACAGAAGTCAGTCCTGTAGCCCCCTTGCTACCAAAAGCTTTTGATGCAAACCCACTACAAATAGCTATTGTTAAGGAGTGGCCTAATGATATCACACAGATCTATACCCATATAGACAGACAAATACCTGATGCTTTGCTTGTCTGAATCAAGAAGAGAAGTTCACAAGGTCACATACTGTAAAATTAAACTGTAATGGTTAAATTTGTATATTAAGACAAGGTCTTTACATTAAGCCATAGATATAATTAACCTCAGAATGCTTAATGAGTAAATGCAGTGTACTACTCTTGCTTCAAATCATATTTGGGTGTTTCTCAAAATGTGGACTAGGCAGTAGCACTGCTATGAGGAAAAAATGCAGCTTATATTACAGAGTGTTTAGACCTCATGACCACAGTGTCCCCTTCTGGCCTTAGCCTATCTGCATTCTTATTTCTGTAATTAATAGTATGAGTGCTATTCAGATAAGAAGAAAAACATGCCAAAACTGAGCTATTATTGAGTCAATAAGTGAACAGCTGAATTTGTATAAAGAATGACTCCATGAGTGGGCTACGCCCTGAAAATATCTTACGATGATTAAGGAATCAAGTTGAAAACTCTGTATATGGACTGCTATCAGTACAAGAAGAAGACAAATGATGGTGTATGCTCTTCTCATTCTGCTTAATTACTTTTTGCCATAATTGCTCTATGTGAAATCACTCTGCATTACTTCTGCATAGCAATTATTGTTTTCATGGGAGCTGTGAGCTGGTGATTGCCAGCCCATTTGAAACACCTGCACTTCACTTCATAAATTGATGTCAAAGCTGTTTACCAACCTTTTGTGAAACTACTGGAAATCTTTAAAAGCTAGAGCCTCTGACAGTAGTGTTTTCAATTCTACTCTGCTTAAATGAAACATTATAAAGGTTAATTCTGTCTTGAAAACACATGATCTGCTATGGTGTTTCTGATAGAGCAGTGAACATTTTGGCTAGACTTGTACAGGTTCCGTGATAGATAGACCTGACTAATTATAGGTCCTATGCGGGTTTTGGGAATAACAGTTACAAAGTTGCTCCTGTCATGAATTCTGCTCACTTGCAAGAGTTGTACAGTGCTCTGATTGTGGAGGGGTGTGCTCTTAACCTACTGTCAGCAGTTAGGCTTTGCTGAGCATGCTACTTAGGCCAGCATCTCATCGCACATATAGCTGCTTCCCAGCTGTCCTGCCTGCCATGCAAGGATTCTAATGGAGCTGTAGGTGTGAAGGCTGATATGAATGTGGGCTCTGACTGAAGTATTTACACAGCAGGTTTTGAGTTGCATTTTGTTTTGTTGTCTCCTACTCTCAGTGCTACAAGGGAAAAGCAAAGAGACTTGCTTGTCCTTCATAAGTAAGCCTAACTGAGATTTCGAGCAACAAGAAAACCTCTTCTGTACTTTTGACACTGATATCTGTGATCATGACACAAGGAACATCTTTGCTTCTTTCTCCTTGTCTTCTGCCATTTTGCTACCTTAAGTGAAATTCATCTTGTTCTAGCTGTACAAATTAACTAATCCCACAATGCTATATGTGTAAAGACAAAATGTATTGCTACAAATTTAAGGATATCCTGATAGTATGGCCTGATGAACCAACTGAAAAGTGGTACCTAATTATTAACATCACAGGAGAAGGAAGGGTAAGAAGAATGAGAGTAAATGCTGAAGATAGCCATGTTTGTGATTGGAATTGTTTAGGGTTCCAACTTTCAACCTCTACCTAGGCAATACTTACTAGTTTGTAGGCAATTTGTCACTATAAGGACAAAACAGAATCTTCTGAACTTGGGTTATTGGTTTTTCTAACATGTATTTAGCTCTGTATATCGATAATAAACCTTCCAGAATCGTATTTCTCTTAGGTTGTCCCTTGTTGCTCTACAGTGTTGTCCTGAGATGTGTTTTCAGCTGTTCTTGCATTAATATGGATGAAGATTTAAATATTCTTTTTAACTCTTGTGATGATCTTAAATAAAGGGTGTTACTTTTACATCCAACTCTGCAGACACCTGGCTACAAGGCATAGTTTATATATAAATCACTACTAAATATCCAGGGAAATAACCCAGTAACATTTGAAATTATTCTTGGGGAAAAATGAGACTCAGCAAGGATATTCAAATATGGATTTAATTCTCACTGCAGCATTACAGCTGAAGATGATGTGTGAAACATGCTTGGAAAGAATATTTATACTTAGTGAAACATGCTTGGAAAGAATATTTATACTTAGTGATATCATCCTGGAAACATTCTTAGTGTAAAAGTAATGCAGAACTGTACCATGAATATGACTGAAAATATTGTTCAGATAAAGGGCTCATGAACATTTTGCTGTGGATGAAATAGTAGGGGAATGCTTAGGATGTTTATAATCACAGAAGCCTCATTAAAATTTTGGGTTGGTGTGTTTTGCTAGTTTTGCCACACCCAGAAGCTTTCTATAATGTCACTTGAAATAGAATCTTGCATTTAAATTATTTATTCAACAGTTTTAATTAATTTATAAGGGCAGGAGTTTGTTCCTCTTTATATAAAATAGCATCATTATCAATGGTTTAGTTGGGTATAAATGGAAGTAAGTGGTCTTTCCTACTTCTAATATATATCTTACAGTATTTCCCACTCTTAAATATACTATTCAGAGACTTTTCCTATTTTTCATTGTGGAATACTGATTTTCTTGTGATTTTAAGTGAAATCACTTTCATCAGTGTAAAGGGGCTTGGTAATAAAATGTTGACAAAGGGGAAATTGTTGTAGAAAGAACTATGTTGGGAACATTATTTTGTTTATGAAATTTGACTTACACCTTGTAATTGGAATCCTTTTCTTCTTATGTATGAATGATATTTGTTGTATTTCATTCTGTCTAGCTAAAAAGATGCAACCAAAACATATTGTTTGTTTGGTGACTGATTTTTTTAAAAGTGTGTGTGCTAATCAAATTAAAGCTCATGGCACTGAATGCCTGTTCATGTCCTGCTTTTCTTATCTATAAAAACCCCTTGCTGCTACTGAAAAACACACTGCTCTTAAACTACTTTTATCCTTCCAACAATTAGTGCACGAGAGAGAAAGAAGAGGAAGAATATTTGTAAGAATTTCCACCATAATCTGGACCAACAGGTTTTCCTTTCCTTTTACTTTGCACCCAGGGGGGCTGTGTGGTGCTCATCACAGGGGGTAACAAACACTGTCCTGTTCTTGCCCCAGGGTGCTGGATTATACATCTGGTTTGGGGAATGAAAACTAGTTTTCTCTGTATCATTGCATTTATTGCAGTCTTTTTAGTAAATTGTAACTCTGATTTATAATCTCTCTTGAGTTGGGTTCATTTCTCCCTATGGTTTACTTTTAAACCAGCACAAGAATTCAAATGCATCCCTTGTTTTCATTAGAAGAACAGTGAAAACTGTTCTTATTGCCCAGATTCTATTTTGTTATCATTCTTGTTGTATTGTATATGTACTTCACCCGAGCAAAATCAAAATTGTTGCTAAATTAATCATCTAGACTTTATTTAAGGAAAACAAAGGATAAAACAATATGTTACAGTAAAAGATATTGAAATAAGTAAGTGGAATGTCAGGGGTGCCAGCTATCACTGAGCATTTGGAAAATTCTCAAGCATGCAGTTTTTGGGGATTGATTGTTATATGATTTAACAGTTCAGTAAACTTTCCTACCAGTCATAGTTATGTCGCTTATTTTGTTTTTATTTTTTTAATCTGATTTAGCTTCACAGGAAGTTAGGGAGTCTTTCTAATTATTTTGGTGGAAATTAGATCTGGCTCTCCTACTACAAAATAGTGTTCAAATTGCTGCTTCTGCAATCCTTCTCTGTGCTACAGAACAGTGTTCTAGTGAAGACAGATAATCAAATATTCTCTAAGGAAGAAGAAAATCTCCTGATAAGCCTTTAATGTGATGAAATTTGACCTTTATGTCAGGAAAGCTGCAATATCTATTGGTACGAGACTTGAATCCCATTTGCTATCTCTTTAAGAATACAAAATAGAGTGTTTAAATTCATCCCTGAAACTACCTGGAATTCCTACTGCTGCAAAAAGAGACAGGAGAAGAAAAGGCTGATATTATTTTGTGTATGTCATGGATTTCAGGAACAATTATACATACATTTGGAAGTACCTAGATGATAAACATTTTATTTCATTGTTTAATACACACTGCATACAGAGTAGTTTGTTCTAAGAAATAGGGAAAATGATTGTTCAAAAAAACGTACCCTTGGATGTTACTATAAGCAATTCAGTTAAGGAATTAGACAAAAGTCTCTTAGAGTGACAACCAACAGCTATTAATCAGACTTTTTTATCTAGTTGCAGAAAGTGGATGTCATATGTTCTCTCGTCTCTGTTTTCTGTATTTTATCTTAGTATTGTTTCAGATTTTATTTTGTACACTCTGCTTACTTTTCTTTCCCTGTGCAAATTATATTTTTATTTAAAAATCAAAATCACAGTTCTACAGAACTGGTTATTTACAGGCCTTCTATATTTATATTATAATAAAAGTACACTTTTAGAGGTAGCATTAGTAGCAATAGCCACAATTGTTTGCCTCTGCGCCTAAATTCTGCTGAAGTGGTCATGAGCTCTAACACTGTGTAAGCAACAGAAACTATCAGTTTATTCAGATGTAAGTGACCAGAGTAAGTCAAATAATGTTTCCACAGAGACATCAAACAGATGTCACGAGAACATCTCATTGTGCAAGCGTCATCATCTCATTAGGAGCTCTGAGATATTCTGTTCCATTAAAACGGGAGCAGGCAGGCTGGACTAGGTGTCTAAAACATTATGTAGCTCTGTGTGTCTGTTTACTGTACTTGGTTGTGCTTAATACTCGCTGTTTCTAATGAGGTTTTTAGTGAAGTTAATTGCATTACAAGGTTTTGTCTCTAAGAGGTCTGTGACTGCAGTTGCAAGACTGCTTTGGTCATTGAAAGCAGGCACCTTCTCTATTCTGAAAGCTTGTTTTGGTATAGCTTTCTTCAGAAGTTTTTCTTTTGTTATTGTTTTCTATCTCAACTGCATAATGTTTGTCAAAATCTGCTTTTATTGGGATTAAAAAGAATATTCTATCTAGTGGTGGATGGAAATGTTCATCCCTGGAAATGTTCAAGGTTAGGTTGAGTGGACCTTTATGCAACCTGATCAAGTTGAAGATGCTCATTGCAGAGATGTCCAGCTAGGTGATCTTTTAAGGTCCCTTGCAATCCAAACCATTCTATGATTCCTATTGCATTCAGTAGAAAAAAAACAGTAAGAAAATGGTGATGAAACTAATGCAAGGGACCAGAACCATTGGACCAGGACCTGCATGTCCTTGGACAGGATGTGTCCCCTGACATCATCCGACACTTGTAACTGAGACATGGTGTTGGTGTCGTCTAAGGGACCCATGAGGTGTGTCTCATGTGCCTACTTCCCAGGCTTCTGGTGACAGAGCTCTGACAACACAGATTGAGTTCCTAGGCAATCTCAAGTGCTGGAATGCTATCTTCTAATGCGGCTTCTTTGGGGACTTTTGTTAGTGACTGATCAAAATTACCTGGTGCAAGCCACTTCTTCATCATGCCTATTATTTTTGACATATATGGAAAATTTTTGGATGCCTTGATTTTTTTTTTTGAGTACACACTTAGCTCATAACGCATCCTAAACACTGTGCCTAGTATATTTTGTTAATTTTATTGGAGTGCTGCTCCTGAAACTCAGAAGCAGATTTCCACAGTCCTTATTGATGTCCTTTCAGAGGGAAAAAACACATTCTCCCATACATGAATCAGAGCCATCAAAGCTAAGAATGTTGGGTGAGAAATAATGAAAAGGTTTAGCAGTACAACCGTTATTTAGTATTTCCGCGTTTGTTTGATATTTTCAACAAATGGCTTGATAGGCTAACTGCTAACATTTGTCACAAGAGTCACATGATTAAAAATATGTTTTAGAGACAAATACTTGGAGGACTGCTAGAGAGAAAACACAAAATGAGATCAAGATTGATTGGGCGAGGGCACAGAGCTTGAAGAATATAGTATCTCTGTGGTGTGAGTATTAGCTCATTGTAGAAAAGATGTCCATGGCTTTCTAAAAACTCTGTGGTTCAAAATTGTTGTTTCTGATATTTGTGTGAAACCTTTCAACAGTTAAATTAAACAGATGTGTTCCTTCTTAAGTCTAATTGACAGTATCTTTTGCAATAGCTTTAAAATCAGAGAAGACAGTTAAAATGATAACCTAGTAATCAAGGAAAATATTAAAGCAGTACCAAACAATACTGGGGCCAGATATATCTCAAAATGTCATTTTGTTCAATAAGACTTTTTCCTTTAGATAGGTGACATGAAAGGGCTGCTAGATCTTTTACTGATGCAGGAGTACAACTAATAAAGATGAGGGTGCCATGTTCTGATCATGAGTACTTAGTTTTTGGTTGGCTGGAGAGGAAATTGTCACACACAAAAATCTAAAAAAGGGCTCAAAGAGAAAGTTGTACAATGTCTTGTGCTAAAACAATGAGCAACTGACAGTATTCATCTGCGAGGATTGGTGAGCCCATCATTGTCATTACCATGTCAAGTCACAATCTTAAAAGATTTAGTAGAAATTTCTGCTCATTCTCCTCCTACAAGACCTTAGTGTGGACAGGTTTGGGCTTCTCTGTGGTTCAGTTTGGTGTAGGTTTTGACCCAAGACTAAGCCATCTCCTAAAGCGAATCACCAAGCAAAGACATGGAACAGAGGGTCAAGGTTGAGACATCCCCGTAAGTGGTGTAACGGCAGAGAGCAGTTATTCCTTAGAGATCCTTCTTGGCACATTTGGATGCCCCCTACACTGCATTGTAGCCATACCTGTGTCTTTGTGGAGGGTTTCTTCTTCAGCTGTGAGTTTGCCTCAGGCTTGTCACATCAGACATGACCAAACACACTGGGGTGCAGCTGAAGCTGTTCTCTCCCTGACAGATGTCCTCAGAAACCATGCCCTGAGATGCCTGCAAAAGCACCTTCTTCCTCCCATGGAGGAAAGTGCTACCTCTCCAAAATCCTTGCGTTAGAGACTGCTGGTAATAGTGCCGCAGTGTGGGTGGCCTTAGGGAAATCTGCTTTTATGTTGCCTGCCAGGCACAGACTCCTCCTGTGTGCCTGAGGTGGGCAACTGCAGTCATGGCTAGTCAGGGCTGTGGAAACAGGGTCAAGCTGCGCTATGGGTCTGTGGGTGATCCAGGCTCAGGGTCCATG
Organism: Pachyramphus minor; assembly: GCA_013397135.1. Taxonomy (NCBI): domain Eukaryota; kingdom Metazoa; phylum Chordata; class Aves; order Passeriformes; family Tyrannidae; genus Pachyramphus; species Pachyramphus minor. The sequence goes on along the minus strand of VYXB01005146.1, from coordinate 5,309 downwards.
GTCAGTCAGGGTTAGGCTGTGGGGAGCTGGAGATGAGCCCTCCTGCAGCACCACTGGGGCAGGGGCTCATGGCCCTAGGGGCTGAAATGGGGACCTGGGCTCTGGGCAGAAATCCCAGGGGGTGGGTAGGGACAGGTAGGGACGTGGATGGTCTTGGGGCCCTGAGATAAATAATCAGCATTTTTATTTACAAACTCATCAACACTTTAACCAGAAGGTAGAGCCTGTATGTTCCAGGGAGGGTTTGGAAGGATGCTGAAATGGAAAACAAAACACTGCTGAAAGCTCAGAAAACCCAATATTTATTACTAGGAAGTGGCCACAAACAGAGAAACTGAGAGACATGAAAGAGGAAAGGAAATAAGCCCTCAGTAAAACTCCCACTCACGCAGGTGCTACTTACGAGGTTGTCTTACTGACCCCAGAATGACCAGTATTTCCCCATGGCAGAAACTGCATCCTTGGGGTGTCACAGGCCCACAAGGTAACGGGTGTCCCTGCTGAGGCAATGTGTCCTCCACATGAAGCTCGTGAACACTCCCACAGGTGCTTCTGCCTTTTATATAATTTAGCTGGTTACGTCTACCTGGGCAGGTGTGGCCAGCACCGCCCAGCCAGAGGCTTCTGTCCCTCCCCCCGTTGTGTCAGTGATGTCCCTTCCGCGCACGCGTGTGTACATTGGAATTTCCCCGCGCCTGCGTGAGGGGCCTTCCCTAAAAGAGTCTTGGGACGTACTTCATCTCCCTCCTCTTCACTTTCTCCTTCAAGTGCCCTTGGAGGGCCATCAGCCAATAGGAAGATACCAATTAATTCCAGTTTATACAAAGTACTGTCTTCAAGGACTAAGTTTTCGTTTATCAGGCCTTGTTTTCCCACTACTTGGCAGGAAACAGAACAAACTTTCACAGGTGGCTGGGCCAAACACAGACCAGAAGAGAAAACATCCACATTCCCCGATACACCTGTAATTAACTTGTAGTAAGAATACAGACTGGAAAACTTTGGAAGAATGCCATATAAATCTCCTGCAGTGGGGAAAGAGAAGTTAAGTCTGGTGTATCCAGACAGTTAGATATTACATGTATTTGTTCCTTATGGGATTTCCAAATATTCATTTTTTATTAGGAGTTGAGAAATAGTTTTAGGGAGTTGAATATATAAGACAAGAATATTTTTACAGCTATAGCATATAATAGGCAAATAAAATATGCTATATCATACAAGGCAGTATTTTCCATATAATACAATAAATATAGGGGTACTGTAAAATTATGACTGTTTTTGCAAAATGTACCAGACTATATCACTATCGATTAGATCAACCTAAGGGCATGTTTCTGAAGGAAGTATTTACCTAATTGTCTGTGCAATGGTTTTGTTTGTTTCTTAGCAGGAGCATAGGAAGCAATAAAAGGTAAATAAGGTTAATATGAGAGTATTATGGATTATTCAGATTTTATCAGTCTGGGTGAGAAACAATAAGACTATTAATAGAGCTAGAGCTATAAAGAAATAATAGGTTGCTATGCATCTGCTTTTTCTACTATGGTGCAGATAATAATAAGAATTTGGATTTCATATTGTGTTATGTTAATCTGCAATGACAACTTACACATTGTGAAAACACATTTTCAGCTATGTTTTTATAACAGCAGTGACTTGAATTTCTGTTGCTCTGCATATACATCTTATGTCATGAATTTTGGTTGCAATTGGAATGAACCATTTGGAATTTTGCATGTTGTTGTAAGAATAAAATAAGGGCAGCTGATGAGGTAGCTGTGGGATCCAGTGACAAAATCTGGTGTTAGTCTCATAGTCACTTAATCAGAAAGTCCACAGCCACATCATACAAAGCACTGACCTGATATGAACTTATTTTGGCTCTGCTTCAGAAAAAGTTGAGTGTCAACTCATTATCAGAAAGCTTGGTGCTGGATAAAAGTGTAAGCTGACATAAACTCCGTATTGTGTACTCTAACAGATACACAGCTGTATATTCATGTCTAACAGGAATCAAACTGTGTTGCTGAGGGATTGATTGGTGCCCAGAGGTAAATGATACCAGTAAAGCATCCAGGGAGTGCCCTAATAGAAGGCATAAAGCAGAAATATTGCCTCTTCAAACCAGCAAAGCCACAGCAACAAAGACCTTTGCAAATCATTCTACTTATGGCAATGGCAACTTAAGACAACATGGTTTAATAAAGAAAACCTAACAAAGTAAAATAGTGGCTGAAACTCATATGCTTCAAACACCATAACTATTGAAACTTTGTTGTTCTAGTTGATGGACATGGAAACTCACAAAAATAGTCCAAACGATGTGAGTCAGGTCTTAAGTTACATACTTAAGGCTTGATGATGCCCTAAGCTTGTATGGTATTTTATATCTGCTCAGTGTTAATATCAGTTCTAGTGAGTTCAAATGCTGTGTGGGCAATCTATGATGGGACAAAATGGCGTACGCTCAATTAGGTAAGTGGCTTGCATACTGTGCTGTTTTTACATTGCATATTTGCATGCCTCTCTCCAAGATTACAGGTATTACCTTGCAAAACAGCAGTTAACTTGTAAAAAAATTAAAAAAAAAAAAAACCACACAGATTTAATTAAAAAAAGAAGGCAAATTCTAGCTACGTAAGTCCAGTTTTTAAGTCTATTTACTGAAAAATATGAGTGTGTGGTTCATTCCCTAGCTGTTGATATTCAAGCTTTGATATTTGAAACTGTGTTTGTTTTGACAAAGTTCCTTTCCCTCTTTTCTTGCCAGGATGCTATTCGAACCAAAGATTCTTTATTATTCTATTGTGTGGGAATGACAGATTCTTTCAAGGAAATGAGAAACTTTGTTTACTACTAGACTGTTAATATCAGTTATTAATAGGAAGATGGAAAGTACCAGCATTTTAATAATTATGCATTTGTTATTAGATACAGCTTTGTTAGATAGTACTCTTTTGATTGAATATAATTTTTTGCATTGTGTAGAGTCAAAAAAGCTAATGCTATTTATAGTTGGATACATTTAGAGCTCAGAGGGAAATTATCTTTTGACAGATTTCCTTTATGACACCAATCACAAATTTCTATCCACATCAGCTCCAGGTTTCTCAAGGATAGGACAGGAATGGGAGAAAAACAGATATTTTGCATGTTAGCAGTGTAGTTGCATGGCTGTAGTTATGCTCCCAGCTCATGTGAAGTGGTTGCTGATGGTTTAAAATGGGGTTGCATCCACATGGTCTTCTGTTGAGGTCATAACTTCATATTTCACTGAAATCAGTCTTTGAGGAAGGACATCCAAACCTGATTTGGAGAAATTAAATCAAAAGACCAACTTTTGAAGAAATCAAAGGATGCAGTATCCTACTCCTCCTAGCTAGTTTGTGTATTTCTGGTTGAAATGTGTTTGGCCGTCTTTTCCACTTTTGACTTTTTCTACCTTTCTCATCCAGTTGAAGAACTACTGAGAAAATACCAGTGACTTGCTCTGAAATAAGAATGAAGACTCTGTTGACTGTGATCAAGTGATCTTGAAATCTCAGACAGACCATAGGGAAAAGTAACTGCTGCTGTTTAGCAAATTATTTGTTTTAGAATATTTAAAATAGAAGAGTTTTACATTTCATATTCTAGTTCAAATATATGTAGTGTTACTCACAGCTGCTGCAAATCTGCCTGCTACCAGTTTATGCCTCTTGTGGGTCTTCTTTAGGGATAATTTGTTTCAACAAAGACAATGAGAAACTGTGAACAGCCTTTACCAAGAACATACGAGAAACAGAGAAAGAGAATGTACAGTAGAGAAAAACATCTTGTACTTCCTATAAATTTCAGACCCTTTTTGAAAAAACTTTTCTCAGATCTTTTGTTCATTTTTAGAAAGGCAAGTGTTGTCAATTACAGAACAGTGTGTGATAATGACTATAGATATATATCAACTGCACAAGGGAATAAAAATGAGCCTTTCGGAAAAGAATATACGGATTTACAATCACACCAAAAAAATTACAGATATGTAAGGCATTTACTTCTCCCAACTGGTGTGAGAGTAACAATCAGATGTGTATGTATTTCATTTTAGTATTTGCTGTCTCTCAGCCAAAACTGTAATGGGAGTTGGCCACCTTAAACTAGCATTTCCTTAATCAGATTCTTCATGAGCTTTACCTGAATGCAACTTGTGCCAGGAGAAACATGGAGACACAGAGGGAGCACTTGAAGGCAGGAGACACAGACTGGCTTTTTTGACAGCTGTGCCTGTTTTATGTCATTGTAAAACAGTTGAGAAATTACAGCTTATCATTAGAATTCAGAGATGTCTTAGAAGTGTCCGCTAACAAAGGTGATGATTAACATTAAATCTTCCTAGCTTATTATAATTTTTTTCTTCTTTGTCTGCATTAAATTGAAAATATATCTATCCCTTATTTAGCCCAAGGGACTGCTTTGCTTCTATCCTCAGACCTTAAAATTCTAAAAGAAAATAGTCCATCTCATTCCCATTCAACTCCAGCAACAATCAGTTCTATGCTATCTCACTGCCTCCTCCTTTGTGCTGCAAAAAGAGCAATTTCCATCCATTTCCAATCCATTTCCCTCTAGATATTTCATGTATTCAGACCAAGGGCTCCTTAGCCTTCAGCGAGAGTATGTCCAACCTATTTTTGCATTTATTTAGCTCTGCAAAATGGTGTAGGTCTAACACAACCTTTCTTCTTACCTGGGGGCAAGCCATCAGCATAGCAATGAGCACAGTTCATAGTTTGGTTTGTCAGGTTTCTCTCACAGACTGCAGATACTCACACGTTTCTCAGATGAGATCAGATGAGAAGAAAGTACCTGCATCAGCTACGCTGCAAATGCAATAGCTAGTGTGCTGCTTATGTGGATATTTGAAGTTAATGACAGCTGACGGAACTTAACTGTTTTCAGAGCTTATATAAGACTAAAACAGAACTGATGATTTACTAAGTCTTAAATGTTTTGCAGTTAAGTTAAAAGAAGTTAACTTTCCTGATAGTTTTAAAAGTACTTCTTAATCATAAATTATTAACACTGACATTTTAAAGGAAGTCTAACTCTGAATCTGTTTAGATTGCTGAAACCAAATTTTAAAATTTTGTGGTATTTTTAAGTGGTGACTAGGACTAAATTTAAAAATTCCTAACTCATAATAACTGCATCCAATATAATTAACATTTTTAGGTTAAAATACATATTATCGATAGTTCATATTTTTTCTGGTGTGTGTTACATATTAGATCATTTTATATTATGCTGTGGGCTCACTAGCCTTCTGGCAG
>VYXB01005145.1:0-198538 GCA_013397135.1 Pachyramphus minor | reverse complement strand
GCTTCCCAGGTAATTAAATTGATTAAACTGATTTGAGCTTTGATTCACCAATGGAGATATGGGGATGATGGAAGACTTCCTGAGGTGCAGGTTGATAGAAAACCTCTGTCTTCTTCAAGCTGACTTCCAGCCCAAAAACTCAGCAACCTCTGCAAAGCAGGATGTCAAACGCTGCAGAGCTACTTCTGTGTGAGCAACGAGGGCAGCGTTGTCAGCGTAAAGCAGCTCACGGACGAGATGGTTCAGGGTCTTGGTGTGGGCCTTCAGTCGCCTCAGGTTGAATAGGCTACCATCGGTATGATAACAAATGTAGATCTCGTTTTCTTCATCAAGATCTGCTGTGGCCCTTTGGAGCATCATACTGAAGAAGAGCATGAATAGAGTTGGTGCAAGAACACAGCCTTGCTGTCCAAACCACTGAAAAATGTTCTTCCACACTCTGAATGTGTGATTGCTTTACACTTGCAGCACATCTAAGGATATGGATTCCCTGCAAATCACTAGAACACTGACAGAGCTGTGCTGATGATCTGCCTCCAGCAGTGCCCCATAAACAATACTGCATGCAAAGATGCACACACACACACACCTTTGTAACATACAGATAACATAGAAATGCCAAAAATATGTTTCTCCATTGTTTTCTGCCTGTCAAAAACTTCCTACCAAAAATTCTTTGTGAGCTTTCTGCTAGAAGTTCTCACCAAAAACTTCCCAAGGAACTTTTCCTGCCAAAGGATCCTGCCATTGTCTATGGTTATCATATCTTCTTGAACATCTAGACTGACTGTGTACCAAGAGACCACCTACAACCTCCTTTGAACACTATAAAACTTGAGGACAAATTTTGGAAAATCAGGGGAAGAAGAAAGAAGAGAGAACTGCTGACTATAACCAGCAGTCTCTCCTCTTCTCCCCTTACCTTTTTTTCCTCCGCCACCACATGTTGCCTAACTCTGCCCCGGGAGACTGGGACTCTGCCGACCTGGAGCGAACAGAGACCCACCGTGCCACACACGTGAGTTATATCCTTTTAGCCTCACTATATTTCTAAGGGCCAGGGAGCTGCGGCTGAACTGGGACCCATCCCTGCCTGGGACACCGCATGAGAGGCGAAAACACACATCCTGCATTCCAGAGAACTTAAGCTGTTAAGATCTCCTGCTGCTAAAGAGATAACATCAAAAAGCGGCAGAGAGAGATATTAAAAAAAAAAGGCAGAAAACTGCTTCTTTCTCCACCGCCCCCCCTACTCACACCAACATGGCAGAAAGGTGGTTTTTTGGTGGTACCTTTTCTCTGCTTCTAGAAATAATCTTAGTGTTTTCCAGCCTTTCCTTATTTTTGGCTCTTTCTCTTTGCACCTCTTAGCAATTAATAAAAATCAGTTTTTGGAATCAACAGATAACTTGTGTGAGCTTTAATTTTGCTCCAGGGAATATTCGAATCTGTAGTTCTTTCTGCAATATTTAAGCAGATTGGAAAGTTTCAACCTCAGATTACATTCCTACCTCTGTTTGATATATCTTTCCCTTAATGTAATTCTGAAGTTCACATTATCCCTTTTAGCCACAGCACTGCAGGCATCTCATGTTAAGGTAATTATCTGTGATGACCCTAAAGTCCTTCTTGGAGTCTAATGTACCTATCATGCTCATTACCATAATATCTGAGTCTCCATAGTATCGAGGCATCTGAGTCAGTCATGTCAATCTGCAGAGCACAGCCTGTAGAACAGCAGAGAAGGAAAGTAGATGAAGATAAAGATCCAAGAGAAAAAGTATGAGATTTTTAATCATTAGAATATGTTTAGGAGATCAAAAAGGTAACATAAGTTTTCAGCAATAAAAGGAAGTCTGAGTGATAATGTTTCATTGAAAATTATAATGCTGAAATTGCTTTGCAAAAAACAGCACAAAAGTGCATTGTAGGAACTGACAGGAAATCTTTTTTACTAAGAACAAATACATTGAGCAGAAGCAAATTACAATAGAAGACTAATGCCACTGCCATGTACACTGCCTAAACCAGGAGTAATTTCATTGCAAACCATGCAGTTACATGTGTGTAAGAGTGTTATAAAAGCAGAATAAAACTCAAAGTAAGAGAAATTCAGCTGTATTAGTATTGATGTGTAACAGGGGACTGTCATGTAAAAATAATACACATTGCCCAGCATGGTTTCTGTCAAATTATATATTTACTATGTTCTTAAATCTCTCTCCTTGGTGACTTGTTTCTTGCTGGTGAACTCCTTTAACAAATGACTTCATGACAAACATACTTCCTAACATCTATAGCTTTGCATCACTGATAAAGAAAGCATCAATTACACATTGTTAAATTGTGCATCTTATATATGTGACTGTATTGAGGGAAGAATCATGCTGGAACAACAGTGCCTCAGGGTGGGAATCATCTCACCTGACTTTACATGTCTACACCTAAGGCAGTCAAACTCCATTTGCCTTACAGCTAATCACAGGCTTTTCTCCATTAGGCATAAATGGCATCTACTTTAAGATCTACAAGTGCCTATTTCTCCTTATTGGCAGCAAATGGAGCCAGGAGTAACTAGATCAAATATAGCCTACACAGAATCAGCTGAGTGTCACCTCCAACGTTTAAAATTTTGACAAATCACACACGTGTTTTGAACCCAATTTGTTCAGTGAAGCATTCTTGTAGCAGAGCTTTTGGCAAATAACATGCACTCTAGACAGTAGGTTTTTCCGTGTAAACCTTCCCTGCCAACACACATGCAGGGAAGTCTGTGTCACTGTGTCAGACTATCGCTAAGACAAGCACTTTTCCAGTTACCAAAGGACAGCAGACCAAGCTGTATAGTGGCTGCCTGATTGCTGATTAGTCCTCTGTAGCCTGTCCTATAGTAAAGCATTTTAGTGAAGAGATGGAAAGTAAAATAGTTTTCATGAATACTGTTTGAAAATCAGACACTTCTTGCTACAAATGTCAGGTTACTGCAGAAAGCCTACAAGCTCTGTGGGATCTGTTGTCACACACTGACTAATATTCATGCAGTCAAGTGGTGTCCTCAACTCACCTTGTGCTCTTTTCTTCCAATTCCCACTGCAGGTACCAAACCTGGTACCTCATCAGACATGATGAGTTAAAGGCACAACACTGCAGATGCCCAGAATTGCATACCTGCTTCAAGCCAGTCTAGTACACGTTCTGTAATGATCTAATCAGCATAGGACATGAAGGACACTGTCTAGGATCCCTTCTGAGTTTCACTTTCATTCCTGTTGTAGCAGTGACATAGAATCATGGAATCATAAAATGGCCTGGGTTGAAAGGGACCTTAAAGATCATCTAGTTCCAACCCCCCTCCCATTGGCAGGGACACTTTCCACTGGACCAGGTTGCCCAGAGCTCCATCCAACCTGTCCTTAAACACTTCTAGGGATGGAGCATCCGCAACTTCTCAGGACAACCTGTCCCAGTGTCTCATCACCCTCACCATAAAGAATTTCCTCCTAATATCTGATTTTAATCAATTCTCTTTCAGCTTGAAGCCATTCCCCCTTGTCCTGTCCCTACATGCTCTTGTAAACAGTCCCTCTCTCCATCTTTTCTGTAGGCTCCCTTTAGGTGCTGAAAGGCCACAGTCGGGTCACCCCAAAGCCTTCTCTTTTCTGTGCTGAACAAATCCAATTCTCTCAGCCTTTCCTTGTTGGAGAGGTACTTCCTCCCTCTAATTAACCTGGTGGATCTTGTCTGGACTCACTGCAACAGGTCAATGCCCTTCCTGTGCTGGAGCCCCAGAACTGGATGCAGAACTCCAGGTGGGATCTCACAATGGTGGAGTAGAGGGGCAGAATCACCTCTCTCAATCTGCTGGTCATGCTGCTTTTGATGCAGCCCAGGATACATGCTGACATCCCTAGGAATATGCTTTGCTTACAAACAAAAGAAAATAAACTGAATCTCATACAATCAAGAAACAACTCTAGGCAGAAAACCCAGGTAGAAATTTCAGGTAGAACAGGTCACCCAGAGAGGTTGTGGAGATAGAAGCTGTCTGGACAAGGTCATGGGCAGCTGGGTCTAGGTGGCCTTACCTGAGCAGGGGTTTGGACAAGATGACTTAGAGAGGCCCCTTCTAACCTCAGCCAGTCTGTGGTTCTGTGAAAATTCCCACAAAGCAGCTGGTAGGAAGGTTGATCAGCAGTAAATGGAACTGATGCATTTGTACCTGTGCCTGCAAGAGCAACCTGTGCACAGCCTTTAAATACGCAGTAAGGAAGGATATCCCAGCTGCTGCTATTAGAGATTCTTGTTCAGGCATCCAGGTAGAAACAGAGTTGTAGATTTAATCTCTGCCATAGGAAGTAATTGGAATGTCTTATGTCCCTCTCTGTTCATTGGTCTCTTCTGTAGCTACTTCACAGCAAGATGACAGTTTCTACTGTACAAATACAACAGATCTATCCATGTTACTCTATAACAGCAGCTTTCATTTGTATTGATTTTAAGATGATTCTTACATAGCAGATGTTACAGCTACTCTTGCTCCAGCCTGCTTATAAACATTTGTAGAAAATCATATAGTTGTTCACAAATTAATCAGTCTAGAGAAAAATCCTGTGCCACAACAAAATCCATACAATGCCAGCACACAGCAGGGCAGTATTTTCAAGGTGCTGAAACTGCACAGAAAACGGAAGACTTTTTTTTCTTTACAATAGTGTATATATATATATAACATAAATTGACTCTCAAAATGAACCACTAAAAAATACACGCCTCGTCATGTTTTGGATATTTGGCCACATTTCAGATTGGCTTGGACTTTGAAATGAAGTTCTGCCAAATTAAACCAAGATCTGAATGCCAAGTAACACATCTTGCTGAACAATTGTGGGTTTACAATTTCAATTATTTTTCAAATAGAAACACAGAGTCTCACTCATCATTCACTGGCTCACATGAAATACTGAGCTCCCAAAGAGGTCTACAATCTACAAGAACCTACACACCTAGAACCCTGCAGCTGGACTGTTTATACCGCTTTACATAGATTATGTTTCGTACCTTCAAGAGATGCTGGAGTTTCAGTATTAAACAACATCATCTTGTACCATTAGTAGTATTTTTTTTAATATCTCCACATACTGTCTTAGGAATAACAGTCAGCAGATGTTTTCAAAATAGTCTGATCTTCTTTTGGTATTCTGTTAGTTGTTGCAAGATGAAAGAACCACTGAAGGAATTTGTGTTAAATGTCAGTCTCAGAGAATGACGTACAAAAAAGCCTCATTCTATTTTCTGCATACAGATTGCCTGGAATATATTTTTTAAATCTTTCTTTTTTGCGGGAATACATATGAAAAACTCTTATACAACACTGAGTGTTCTAGGAATTTAAAGAATTTCTATAAGATGAGAAGTTGTCTTTTTTTTTTTTTTCCCCCATGTATTGACTTTGAGGACACGTTTTTAAAAATTTTGCTAATGCAAGATTGTATTTTTTTTCCATCCATAAAAGGGATAAATGTCATTTTAATCACCAAATATAAGTACAAAAAGCAAAAAAAAAAGTTTCCTGGTTTTTTTTATAAACATAAACCTCATATATTTACTACAGCAGTTATTGCTGCAGTACTTGTTCATGCTTTGCAGCTTTTTTATTAGGAAAACATGATGGGAGGTGGGGTGAGTAAGATCATGTGGACACACTGAACTGCTTTGGAAGTCACCTTTGCATTCATGTGGAGAAGAAATGAAGGGGAAACTCAGCCAAAAGGGAAACAGTTTCGCAGTTTACCCTCTGACATGTCAAATGATGAGTACCTGCCCTGTGGGAAAGTGGCACACAGCAATTGTATCAGCAACATGAAAGCTTTAGAGAGAGAATTCAAACCCATGAGACCTGGAAGGCTGAATAACAGAAACTGAGACAGAAAAATTAATCAAGAGCACTTTCAGGGATGCGTTGGGGCCATCTAATCTTCAAACAGGTACAAGTCCTATCTAAAAAAATCCTAAGAGATGAAGCTGTTCATTAAGAAGAAGTTCAGAAATACCACAGAAGCTGGAAAAGGTAAAACCTGAGTGACAGGTTTTCTCCATTAGATAATATCAATGTAGCATCCAGCACTAAGGACGCTCCTCTGAGATCAGGAACTCAAACTGGAAGAGAGGGAAAAGGTTGGTAGGAGTAGATGTAATCATCAGGAAAAAAAGATAAACATGTTTGCTACTTCAAAGATGATTATATAAAGACTTTTGTTCATCACAATTGTGATAGACATCATAAGAAACCTGAATGACTCAGAACCCCAACAGGACAAGGCATGTTTGACATGTTTGCATGTCAAAAAAAGGGTAATGAAGCTTTGAAGGGCCTGGAGCACAAGTTTGATGAGAAGCCTCTGAGGGAGCTGGGTGTGTTTAGTCTGGAGAAAAGAAGGCTCGGGAGAGACCTTCTCACTCTCTACAACTACTTGAAAAGAGATTGTATCCAGGCAGGGTCGGTATCTTCTTACAGGTAATAAGTGGCCAGAAGAAAGGAAATGGCCTCAAGTTGCGCTAGGGGAGGTTTAGATTGGATACAAGGAAACATTTCTTCACTGAAAGGGTGATCTGGAATTGGAATAGGATGCCCTGGGAAGTGGTGGATTCACCATCCCTGGAAATGTTCAAAAGGTGTGTGGATTTGGCACACAGGGACACGGCTTAGTGTGGAGTTGGCAGTACTGGGTTAACTGTTAAACTCAATGATCCAGGAGGTCTTTTCCAACCTTAACTATTCTATGATTATGTAACTGAAAGACAAAATTACTCCAAGTTCATTGTGAATAAAGGTAATCTGAACGGGAGAGATGAACAATAAGGGAAAAAAAACCCATCTGGCATGTAAAATCAAGATGGTTGTGAAGGAACATTTAAAATAAAGGGTGGAGGAGTGCCAGTGTTTGCAATGATATTTTAAAGAAGAAACCTACTGGAGCCCAAAGTATAAAGGAGAGCTCAGGAAACACAAGCCCGTTGAAGAAGGCAGAATAATTCTTCAAATAGGCATTAACTTCAGGAAAAAATGAGGGCATTCCTAGATGAAAATCTTTCCTTGGGGGCAAGCCGAAAAGGGTCAAGGGTGTCCACAGAGAATCTGCTTGAAACTAAAATAACTGTGGAAAAAATGTGGTATAACTACACATAAAAGATGTATTTATTAGTGGACCTGTGGATAAATGCTGGGTGATTAAAAATTCAACATTGCTTCTTTAAGGGCAAGTCCTGCTCTACAAGTGTCAGAGGGTTCTGAAGGGGGTTACAAATAATGGGAACAATAATTATCATTTGACTGGTTTAGTCTAACCTGATTTCCAAAGACATTTTAAAGGAGACTGAGAATCAATGCTTTAAGAGAGAAGGTCATGGCATGTATTAAAATATTTGATAAAATATAGAAAACTTAGAAAAGGAGTAAATAAATACTTCTTACATATCAGGGATGTCAGCAGTGGTTTCTGTAAGGATCTGTTCTGGGACCTCTTCTGGCTAATATATTCATAAATGACCTAGAAAAGACAGTAATCGATGATAAGGTTTGTTGATGGTTCCAAGTTATTAAAGGTAGTAAGATGAGTGCCAATTGTGAAGTGTTGTAGAAGAACTGACAAGACTGATTGGGCAATAAAATGTCAGGTGAAATTTAGTGTAGACAAATGTAAAGTGATGCCCCTGTGGGAAGCCAATTGTAACTTCAGACAAAGTGGTTTATTCGGAGCTCTCTTTTACTTCTTGGGAGGAAAAGCGCAGGGTATTATAGTGGGTTCCACAAAAATACTGGGTCTGGACTTGTCAGAGTTATAAGAAAAAAAATATTAAAAAAAAATATTAAGCACGTGATAAAACCGTGTTGGGCAATCAATAGAGAGTAAAGAAAAAACACCACCTTATTACTAATTTATAAATTCACAACTCGCTCATGCCACACCCTTCATTTTGAAAAATATATGAGTGAGAGGTGTCATACATATCTACAAAATCACATTGATCATAGAGAATAAGGAGAGGGATAGACTGCTCACCAATAATGCAATCAGTGAAAAATAATCCATCTTCATCAATGCTCAACATCAATAACGAAACTAGAAACCATAAAATGAAGCTAGTGGGATCATTTTAAGAACAAGAGGAGGTGGTTCATTGCACAGTGGATAGTAGAACTGTATTACTGCTTGCCAAGGGCTGCTCTGCGTGTATAATGTTTAAATGTCCAAGCAGAGACTGAATGAAATTCAGGAAGAGACACCCTATACAGGGTTAGTATGCAGACCAACTATCCCAACCAATGCAGGCTCGGGAAGTCCACAGAGAGGAAAGTATTGGGAAGAACTTTGTCCTCATACAGCTGATTCTTTCCTTATTTTTCCCTAGAGATCCGCTTATGGCCTCTCTTGGAATCAACAGCCTAGAAAAACTATTTACCAGGACAGAAATTATAGGACTCACATTCCTATGTGTTTATGGCTTGCAAAAGACGGTGACTACTTTGGCATCAATGTGATCCAAACACTATTAATGACAGACTAAAGCTGTATGGTACCATTACAAGTATTGTCTAAAAAATATCCCATAAACTGTACAAGAAATATATATAGTTCTACAAAATTCTGGTTGCATGTTAACAGAGTTTGCACTTTTAGGTTGCAAAACATTACACAAAGCTACCTGCGACATCTAGAGACAAGGTTGTCTATTTGACAGGGAGTATTATTCCAACTAAAACAAAAGAGACAGAATAAGGTAGAAAGATAAGATGGCTCTGTGCAAAGAACGTAAACACCTGTGTTGTAGAAATGGGACAACGAATGAAAGAAAGGTTTCAGACTTGTGTACCCGAAATTAAACACCGGAGAATTCAGGAACATGGAAGATATCCTTCAGTACAAAGATACTTAACATGCACCACAGAGGTTTAAACAATAATACAGGGGATTGGACACTTTGACTAAATAGATTTTGGAATGAATCCCTGCCCAGTTGGAAGTCTTATCAAAAGGGTATGAGATCCATTTTGTTAAATTTTAGATGTCTACAGTCTATATCTGTTTATACCTGAGTTAGTTTCCTGAACTACTTTTGCAGTCAACAGAAAAGTATTTTCAGCGTGCAAAACAGATTATTATTTTAGACATGCACATTACTTTTATTTTTGTCTTGTTGGTTGTGCATTTCAATTGCTTTTCCTAACTACAGTTCTATCCCCCTCGACTGTCCACTTTTCCACAAATAACTGTCTTCCCCTCCCTTTACTACAACTGAGCTTCTCCTTTGCTTTCCATGTCTAGATTAGGTGCTACTCCTGTACCTTCATGTCCCATCAGTCAACATCTTACATCTTCTTTAAAACGAGGTCCTATGTTCCCTTTCCAATGGCTTCTGTGAGACAAGGTAGGCTAAAGAACATAAAAGGAACATCACAGGTTTTCTTTGATCATCTGGCATTCCCGAAAAAAATCCTAAAATATTGTCAGCTGATTATAAATCCAGTGAAGGGACTGCTTTTCAAGGAATGTAGTAGCTATTGAATAGAATAATTTTTAAATTATACAATAAAAGCATAAATAACCAGGTTTTATTTACACAGGTACCTACATGCACAGTATGTATCCATGGGTTTGTACCAGATCAGTACAGATAAAGAGCCATTTCATAAGACGTGTATTCTCCAATGTAAATAAAAAATTTATAACTTTAAAAGAAAATACAATTTACATTCTGACTCTTTAATAGCCCCTTAACATCTTTTACATTCAATTAGCAGAGCAAGCTTTTCATCAGAGTTTAAAGACAATTAGAGCACAAAGAGAGGATTTATCACATAAAAAACTAAACCCATGGTCTATTGAGCTAATATTTGACAATTGTGTTTCATTAAGATGCACAAGAGTACTTTTAATTTCAGTTTATTTGATTACTTTAGTTTAATGCTGATATGAAGCAAAGCTGTGAGATCCAGAGCATGTTGAAAAAGGAGGAGGGCTCATTTTCCAGTTTCAGTTTTTAAGTAATGAATGATGAGGTGTGAAATGGTGAGACTTACCCGTTTTAAAAATTTGAAGAATATAGCAAGCAAAAAAAATCAACTGACTAGTGATGTTTGATATTTTATTAATTTAATACATTAACTAGATTCTCATTAAAGCTTGTTTTGGCGAGCCTTTTAATGCAATTTTGTAGTGTTAAGCCCCCAACAAACATTATCAAAATACCATTAATTTCAAAAGAGCATCAATTAAACTGAATTTCCATTCAAATGCAACTTCACACAAAAAATAATTTAAAAGACAAATTATCCACTAAATAACGAATTCATCATTCATTGATTTCCAGTATAATAAAACTATAAGTACTATGTAGCACAAGAGAAGCATGTAGTTTTTCAAAAACTTGGACAAATAGCAGACATGCATCTTTAACTGAGCAAATAGCTTCATTATATTTATCAAATTATATCAGCTAATTAGAACAGACTCTATTTTGCAGAATATCTTAGAGAAAAGGATAAACATTATTTAAATTAATGCTTGTTCATTTAAATGGTACTTAAAATCACTATGACATAAATCACCCATCTTGGTGCATATTTTGCATATACACTCTGTTTTTATATGCAGGCAATGACATCTCATTTGGAGAAGACTGAAATCTATTCCTGTTCCATTGTTAGCTGTTGAATATTTACATTTGCAAGCCTGATATTATTCTATCATCTGTGGTTTTTGAGATGTCTGTTCTAAATTAACGTAAATTGCAAGCATTGCCTGCTTAATCTGCCGGTAAAAGATTTTGTTAAGAAATCTGAGTACAAATAGAATTTCCACAGTTGTCATAGATGCAGCTAAGGCATCTAGATAGGAGAGACACACAGGAGTGAGTACATCTGCGTTTTTGAACATTTACAAGTGACGATGTGATTTGAAAGTAATGGGAAAATAGGAGTTTCACAGTAGAGCTACAGGATGTGAAATGGTAGGAAATGATGAACTACTGAACTACAACACTCAGCTGGAGAAACTGAACACTTTACATGATTGTGCAGTGCCTCTAACCTCTTCATGATTGTCACCAAGGATAAATCAACATCTAGGATGCTGAAAGCCAAGATTAATTTCGAAAGGGCATTATGCACAGAAATAGGGCACTTGAAAATTCACAAAATAAAGAAGGAAAGCTCAAAATATAAATCCCAGGGGAAAAAAAAAAATGGAATTGGCATGGATTTAAAATAATTGTATTTAGGAAACCTCTTCTGATCTAATTTACATTGCTATCAGTAACCTTGTGGAGCTGGCTACAATAGCAAAATGCAAATTTGTACAGATTAAGCAGCCAGTTCATGCTGCATCAGAGGATGCAAGAGTGAGGGAGACTGCATTACCTGCCAAGCAAATCCAGAGGAGATATGGCACTGACAAGCAACAAACACAAGCCAAATAATTTCTCCCTGTCTGTTCTTATTTGCTACAGGGAAAACATGTATTTCTGAAATACTTGCTAAATTCAAATGCAAATAGCCCTATAATACTTGTCAGATAACATAACTGTAGAACAAAAGTAATGTGAGGATATAAAAAAACATAGCAATAAATAAATTTTGATTTTCAGAGGACATGATTTGTTGTAACTATTGGAACTTTGAAAAGCGACAGGAAAGCACAGTAGTTTCTTTTAAAGCTAGATCATGAAGGATTTATATATGGCAAATTACATAAAAAATCACACATCACATTGGAATTACACAGTAAATTGGAAGACTGCTGATGATTCAAACAAGAGTAAAACTTCAATTCTTGTTTTTCTCTGGCCCTTACAAAAAAAAAAAAGTAAATTTTTAATGGACATAACTAAAATATTTTTTCAAGGAAATAGACAACAAGACGGACTAAGAAAAACAGTTTACGGAATAAATTAGCTGACATAAATATATTCAGGTAGGCATGGCCAGAAGTAATCCATCCTTGGATGATCAAGGAAATGGACAAAATAAACTCTGCTTACTATCTCTAAGAAGTCGTGAGAGACACATAATGTCCTGAGGACTGGAAAAGGACTACCAAAATCTCTATCTCCAATTTAATGGGGAGAAAAGAGGACTCCGTGAAATACAGATCTAAGCAACCCAGTTTTAAATCTTGAAATACAATGGAAGACTTATTAAAGGCTCAGTTTGTGAATGTCTAAAAGATAATTACAAGATAAACATGACCAACATGATTTTGTCAAGCAAATTAATATGAAACCACTCTAGTTTCATTAAACAGCTTATTAGATAAGAACAAAAGAAAAATATATTATATAGCTTATTTTAGTAAGGTTTCTGACATTATCTAGCTTGATGTTCCTCAGTGTAACTAAATAAGAATAAGTATTAACTCCAAGAAGAATGAATAATTAGTTAAAAATTGGAATTTGAATTGGCTTTTACTTATGGTCTACTCTTTGAATGTTGTGCATAGTCCTAACAATGTCTGATCTGTTTTTCATTCTTCTCAGAAATACTATTTAAAGGGGAGGCTGGGCATGTATTATATTTCTTAGCTAACCTAGAAATTTCAAATATTCTGCAAAAATCCCAGCAGATGACATGCTCTATATTTTCTCTTTCTAGAAAATTAGGCACCTCTTAGATGTAATATGGCAAATTAGTTTGGACTGATCTGATTTCATAAACCAATATTGCACTTAATCCCATTTTCCATTTATCTCCATGTCCTAACTATTCTTCCTTTCCAAATTTGTTCAAAAGCTTCTCATTATGCTTAGGTCAAACTGACAGATCTCTAGTTTTCAAGATTACATTTCTTATCCTCTCAAATATCATTACTGTAATGCTGTTCTCACTGCTATACCATCTCCAGTTTGACAGATTCAATACAATTCCTTGCTGCCAACTTTGAAACTTAATGTACTAGTTCTTTCCAGTATTATGTGAGGCACATTATTCTTTCCCTCCAGACTGAGCATAGGAACTTCGCTTCCACTTGAAATGGACAGGCACATTCATCACTTGTTTTCTTAAAACTACAGGGGAGATGACAGGTGCTGCTGCCAGCCTTCCCTTCAAGGCTGTGCTTCTCCTACCAGCCTGTTCTCTAACTTCTCCAGACATGAACTCAACCTACACTGAGCAATAATCAGGTTTCCTTTTATTCAAGAAAATTCAGTTTGTCAAGAACCCTGTCGATGGCTTCCTGCAGGCTGAACAACCACTGATGTGCAGCCCTCCAGAAAGTGGAAGCACCTATCCCACGTGGTGCTCCTCTGTTCAGCACTCATGGATAACACAACCTGTGGGCTTTTTCATTCTTTCATCTCTGTTCTTTCTTTGGTCTGCATCATCTTCATTTATAATATACATTATTGCAGTCGTCTCTTTTAACACTTCCAAAATATTTTGACTTCTCTTGCTTAAAATATAACTTATCGAAGAATTCCTGCCAAAACACGGTTCATATATAATACTGAGAGTATTCTCCCTTCTGAAACCTCTGTTAGCATCTTTTTCCTTCAAGAAAAAGCATTCTGATTATGCAGTACTTACTGTCCTCTGCTGCTTGAGCCCTGCAATCCTAGAATTAACCTTTTCTGTAATTCCCAGTTTCTTGGTTAATCGTGCACAAATTTATTCTACTGAATAAAGCAAGCTGAAATTTTCCCAGTTAGTGGTGCACCTGACTTACTATTACTTTCCCCTTCTATGCACTGTACTAATTCTAATGCCTAATTGTAATACAGTATGTCACTACTAATTTTTTGCATGTAGTTCTACAGCACTGAGAGCATATATTTTTCATTTTTGTCAGAGTTAGACTTTTAATACTCTTGCATATAAGAGGAATTTATTGAAATATTGAAATAATATTGATTTATATATACATACATACAAGGAATGTAATGTTTGCTTTCAAAACAGCGGTCACACAAAAGATGTAAATAAACCCTGTTTTCAGGTATAATCTACACTTTTAGGACTTTGGGCCAAAATCCCTTTTGACTCATACAAGAGACAGTAACTTTCCATTCGCCTTTAGCAGCCAAGGTCTTGGTCCCACAAAGAATGTAGGGGATGAAAAAAATTTAGAGATTATTGAAGAGCACAGTTTCAAATCCATGATTTGAAAATTCTGCACTTAAAGGCTGCCTAACTCTGCAATTGCCAAAGTTCCATAAGACTTCAGGTTTTAATTTGTTAAGTTCTTAAGCACATGAAGCTCTGCCACAGTTCATTTCCAGGATGATATCTTTCTTGACTAATTTGACCTCTTTGCTGCCCAACTTATGCCAATACACCAGATGGAGCAAAAGATTGGTCACACTTACTGGTCTTTGCTTGCAACCTTCATACAAAACTTTCTTACAAGTCTTACAAGACTTTCTCTAAGAACATACAGATAAAAAGGCCAGGTTATCACAGCACACTGAATCTCAATCAATGAGTGCACAGTCTTGAAACCTCTGTAACAGATGGCCATTTCCTAAATCAGAGATTGCTACACACCTGTATAGAATAATATAGAAGAATCCTAGGTTGTACTTTATTTTGGCAGAGAGAAGGAATTGAACTTCGAATTTAAAAAGTGCTGATTTGGAGCATGTTTTTGTCATATTTTGTGCAAACCACTGAAACCTGACTAAACCACACAGGCTAACATTCTAGTTGGTGAAATAAAATCTTAAAAATTGTAAGGCTCTATTTGCCTTACCAGGCTGCTTACACTGAGTCAGGATACACTCAGTTCTGTCAAAACCAGGATGTCAGAAAAAAATTTAAAGTAGACAGATTGATGGCTGGGACCTTCACAGGAAAGGTGGAAAATTATGAATCCACTCCACAGACCTTGTCTAATTTTTATTTCAGTGAATGCATGATGTCAAATATATGAATAGCCCAAGGAATAGAGCCTTGATCTGTCCGGGAATAACTTGTATTGGAAACTCACAATTATTGCACTAAATAATATATAATAAAACATGAATAACCAAATGAAGAAGAAAAACTGTCTTCATAATGGAAAATGCAAGCCTACCATAGGCTCTTCAGTCACATCTGACTGTCAGTTTTATTTCAAACCCAGGGCCAAGCTCATTAGCAGTGGAAGGCACCAGAATGCAACTTCTCATGCCTCATCCCAGTGGCTGAAGCAGGCTACTCCCAGGATCTGGACAGTCTTATACCATGGCACTGACTTGTCCCCTAAGCAGAAGGGAAGGACGTACCAATCCAATCTGCCAGGATTTCAACACAGCAGTTCTAGGGGTAGAAAATAGAAAGGCTAATGGATTACAGATAATTACAAAATATAATACTCCTACTCTGAATTCAGGTATTGAGGTCTATTTATTCCACATTGTACTGGAAGAGTAGAAGGGAACATAAGCAAATAATAGCACAGTCTTATACCATGGCTGAGACATTTGAGAGAAGTTTGAGAAGATAAGGATTTATGATCATCTCTGGTTTTTCAAATACTCAAAAGATATGCAGAAATGAAGTCTACAGGTAGTCATACCCAGAATATATTAGGCAACCTGCAGTGTGTAGTCTGCAATGTGTAAAGGAATCAAAGGGAAGGTACGAGGACAGTGTACACTCTCTCTGTCTGGGTGTATGAAGTTTTGGTCAACCACTGTGAGACACTGAAATGATTTATTAAAGAATCTGATCGTAATAAGTGCCTTGATTTCTTTCTTTATTCTCCCTTTTTTTTTTTCCTATTTTCTCTCCCCAATTTTTCTTTTCTTCAAGTTATCATACTTTGAAGAAAGCTTTGGAGAGAATAGTGCTTCTACAGTGCAGGGTGGCTCTTCGAAAATTAGCCAGTTTGGACCTGGTCTCTGGATGTGATAGTGTTGTGCTCTCAGAGAAGGCAGAGAGCAAGCTACAAGGGCAGAACATGTTGCATTCCAGTAACCACAGCAGTGTGGGATCAAGTGTTGGACTTGATGGTCTCTGAGGTGTTTTCTGACCTGGTTGATTTTATGATTCTATGATCTTCCTGGCCCTACGAGTAACAGCAAGTTAGACAGGAGCAATCAATGTTAACCAACTGACCTACCACCTTCAAGGGTGCATTGGGTGAACAAACTAATATGTTTCTCTGAAATATAAGAAGAAAATACTGGACTTTTGTAGAGACACTTTACCAGTGTTTAACTGCAGTTAACCACTGATACTAGAATATTATGTCTATTCCTGCCACAGGAATAGAAGAACTAAAAAATGGAGAGGTGTCATCACGACTGAAGGTTTCAAAAACATTGCCTGCAACTCAATCTTCGAAGGTCTGAATTCATTATGCTTTAAAAAAAAAAAAAAAAAAAAGGTGGTTTGATTATGGGCAGTAAATTCTAATTTGAGTAACAATCTGATTGTAGCTGGCTCATCAACCTCATATATAAAGATAAAAAAAGATTCAATGACTGCAAATTGAAGCAAGGAAAGTTCAGATTCAGAAACAAAAGAAGGTGAGAATTTCAAAAAGAGGTATAATTAACCACTGAGATAACATTAATAAGATTAATGTTACGTATATTGTTAGCTTGTTGGTTTGCTTTCTTTTTTTTTAATGAAAGGAAAATTTAATTCAAGAAATTTTATTCAGGAAAGCCTTATGGCATGTATTATTCAAGAGTGTAGAACAGACGATGGTGATGATGATAATATTAGTAATACAGAGCACACATCTATTCTGAGTGGAAGCCTGAGCTTATTCAATCCTCAAGTATTTTGCCACTGGCTTGATTTCATTGTTGCATTTGATTATATTAAAAATTCTTTCACCACATCAAATTTACTGGTAAAATAAGCACACACAAGCCTCAGCTGACACAAAATACATTATTTCTGAAATAATTAAAAGACAAGGAGGAAGAACTTGCTGAATATGATTGAAATCCTGCCATTATTTATTCTATATTCACAGCAGTGTAGCACAGATGTGCCCGGGCAACTGCCCATGGCCCAACTCATGAAAGGGATCTGGTCAATGACAACACTCCAGGAGTTAAAGGTTTGTTGGGTTTCTAAAGCCAAATCTCCAGGCACCTGTCTACATTACATCACCACCACAAATAGATAAACTGGCACGACTGAAAACATGGTTGATTGTGCTGGGACAGCATGATAAATAGTCAAACCTGGTTTTGGCAGAGGGGAATGGGAACTTTCAAAGCCAGCTTTGCCACCAAAATCTGTATCTCGTCTAACTGCCTCCTAGAGCAGGATACTGGGCAGAAGAGGACAGTATTGGCACATTGACCCTTCATTGGCAAGGTTGTTGAGACAATAGATCTTTTTAATGCAGTGTACTTGAAATACGTTCCTTGTGCCTGATAATGAAGAGTAAGAGCTGAAGTGCTTTTACCACAGAGCAGTTTTGATGTAAACCACAACCCCATATTTCATTTGCTAATAGCTATACTTCCCATTTCCAGTCTCTAAAGGAAATAATAGACAGTCTTAATGGCATTCCTCTTTCTGAAATTCAGCCTCTCCCATACATTATACCCAGCAGTCAGCAGGAAGGGAGGGCAGGACTGTGTTTTTCTTAGTGTTGAAGACTCAGTGAGCTGCTGACTCATAATCACCTTGCTTGAAGATATGCCTTTCTCATACATTAGTCCTTTGCTTAGACCTTCGCTAGAGCCATTTAAAGAATATTTGATTTGCCACATGGCAGCATGAGTTTTGAGTAATATTCCCATAGCACTTACACTGTGGTTCAAAATAGTATCCATATACAGTTATATCTTAAGAAGATAATTTATTTTTAGCACACAGCCCAGAGCATTTTTTAATGCCCACATTTCATATTGCATTTGTCTTTGATTTGTGCTGTGGAGAATCCCTGGTTAATGCAAAGTGCATCCAACATATTTTTTTTTTAGCATTTTTGAACTGACATGCTATTTTTAGACAAGATTAGCTATTCCCTCATCTAGCTACTATATTTTGATCTGTTGCTAACAAGCCTCAAGCCAGTTTTAATATGTCATTTCCTGAAAGAAGAGGAGAGAAACAGTACGAGGGAGACATAGCTGTGTATTTATATCTGCATAACACGTGCAGGGTGAAGAAACTCAGCTGAAAATGCCCATAAGCTTCCAGGTAGATGGTGAGGTAGCCTAAAAGCCATCCCCAATACCTTCTTATAAAGCAGTGTCACAGCATTTTAAGAACCTGCCGGAATAAGCAGCCCCATCATTACCCCTGACCCTGGTGGATTACTCCAACTACCTCATCTGTGATCACCCACACCTTTGTAACTGAGGTGGAAGCAAGGTCATAGACTTAGTTAGGTTTAGTCCCTCATCTCTGTGGGATCAGCTGGATAAGGTCCCTGCTTTGTTGGGTGGACAACTGCTGGTAGGTCACAAGGGAAAGTGGGAATGTGCGTCTGAGAGGGAGAGCTTTGAAAGCAGTTCTTCAATCTGCATGTCCAACAGATCCACATCTTTTCTATGCGTATTAAAGGCTTTTCTACTATGAAATTAGATCATTTTCAGTCTGTATGAGCTGAGGAAAATCACTAGCATTGTATTATTACAGAGCATCTATTAGGCTTTATAACAGACAGATTTAAAACTAAACTGCCATGGCAATTTTCTCTTGCACAGAGCTGAGTTTAACAGCGTCTAACCCAGGAGTTTCTCCATTCATTCCCTCTGTAACCCTGAAGCCCTGCAGTACAGCATTAATTTAGCCACTGCTAAATTAGAGGCCATAAGGACTGAGGCTTGCCAGGGCTGCTCTGCCTGCACTATTCTTGACCTGCCTGCAACTCTAAGGTTTCTATGGCTCATTTGTTCTCCTTCTGTTTATCTTTCTGTGGTAAAACCATGGTTTTATACAGATAGCTGTAACAAGCCGTTATTCTGTGTAGAATGAGATATTTACAACTCTAACACAAGGATGTCATGTAGAGAAATACAATCCTGCTATAACAGCAAAGACCTGGAGAAGTGAAGAGGCATAGAAGAGTGCAAATCTAGAATGGTAAGAGGTGGGCACAGGCTGGCACTGAGGTGCCCAGAGATGTAAACCACCCACCAGCAGGCAAAGGAATGAAGACCAGGAGCTGTAAAGATATAAGAGTCATTAATGGCTTTACTCATTTGGAAGGCAGAAGATGTTTAAACTGCTTTGATGTTGAATAACCTCTTGTAATAGGAGAAGCATTTTCAACAGGAAAACATCACCAGAAAAAAAAGTGTGCTTTTTTAATGAGCTTTATATTTCCATCCTTTTTGGCAAAATAAAGATTAACAAAATTAGAGACTTTTTCCTTATTTTTTTTTTGTTGAGCCAGATTTTTTCAATTATTTAGAGAAATTGGTTTTGCAATTTTTAAATATAAAAATATATTGTGACTTTTTAATTGAATATTTTTATTTTATTTCTATATTAAATATTCCTGATATTTTTCAACACTTTATCTTTAGTAAGCATGCCAGAAACAGATTTTTCAGGAGAGAAATAACAGAGCTTTATGAACTGCATGAGATCTCTGAACAACTCAATTAAGTCTATTATGACTGAGATGGGTAAACCATTATTTTACAAATTGATGTTTATTAGTTCTGAAACATCCATTAATTTTTTCCAACTAAAAATAAGTAAATTTCTTTGTCAAGTTCATATAATTCCTTTCAGACAGTAATTTAGACCTTCTTCTCTTTGGATTTCAGGACTTCACATTGGCTTCTGCATCTGTTGTTCAAGATCCTCCTTGACTAGTAGAAAATATTTCTTAGGCTTCCCTTGAATTCTTCATTATGTTATTGGTTGCAATAACAATTGCAAGCACAATTCTTCTGTGTTGATCAGTACCTAAAAGTTTGGTTGAATTTAGCCTTAGAGAATGTTTCTTGTCTCAGAGCAGCTCAACAATACTTTGCTTAGTAAATTATGTCCTTGTCACTGATTAATCTACTTCTGGTCCCCTTGAAAGAGAAGAGTGTTACCTTTTGATTTAGAACTAGGTCTCAGTGCTTGGACTACAAAACCTGCTCATTTGAAGAAGTAATTAACGTCTATGTCGTGAAATGGGATATTTATTATCAAGTTTAAGACGTTTCATTAGAGGTACAGCTTGTTCCAGGGAAAAATAAAATAGTCAGTGTAACACTGAGCACTGTAATGGCCTAATGTTTATATTCTTTGGCTCCTTATCCTCAGAGAAATTCCAAGTGGTGCCAGCAGTAAGAATTATGCCAGCGAGATCGACCTAAGCATAATAGGACCTACAGGAGATAGAGGTATCTCATAAATCCCATCTGACCTCAGAGCACCCTACAAAGTCTCTACTTGGATAGCTAACTCAGGTCCAAGCAGAGTTACTCTGTGCTTTGCACTAGCAGATACGTGCAAGCAGTCCACCGTCATTATGAGCTGATGAAATACCTGAAAAATAAATTACTAGACTTGAGTGAGCATACACTGTCCTAGCTCTGATGCATGTCCAGGAAATAAAGAACTTTCCACTGCTACAAATACTGCACTGGTCCATGTGGCATTTAGATCTGCACTGGTACAGCCATTCCTACCTTCTTGTAAAGCACCCAGGGTGGAAGTGATTTCTATGCTTTGCTCTTCTGAACAGGGCAGTCCCACTCTTCCACACAGTCTGAGGCGGGAAACAAATTCTGCTCTACCTGTTGAAATTTTAAGAGATTATATCCTTAATTTGTGAGATTTACCAACTCTAATTTTCAGAGACAAGGCAAAGGAAGGTATCTCTCAGGATCACATCAATGAATTCCATTCAGCAGGAGCACATTCGTGAGGCTTGATGGGGAACCCACATTTCAACTCAAACACCTCCTCTTCAGTACCCTTCTCTGAAGCTCCCAGCTCTCAGCAGTTCTGCGTCTTCAACTCCATCTTCATTTTTTAAGGTAATCCTTCTTTCGGGGCCTCAGACCAGAATAAATATTAAATTCCTGTATGTATAATCTAGATATGCATCTGCCCCAGACATAATTTCTGTCTTTTCTTCTAAAAGGAATAGACATTAGTAGTTTGACTCAAAAGCAATTACTTTCCTGCATGTGTCTATTTATGTACCTGAAAATGCAGCCTAAAGATGTCCTTATTCCTTTGCTTAGCTCTTGACCCATCTTATCTTCAGAAGATGTAGTGAAACTTGACACATCATTGTCACGTAACATGGCACATAACCATTTCTTCATTTTAGATAGTTTTTGCCCTCTTAAATCCAATGAACTGGACAGATTACATGACCAATACGTCTGTTCTTGAACAGGCTGCAGTCACAAGTATCGAGGCCATGCTGCTGAGAACACAGCTGCGTTGGGCAGGGCACGTCTCCAGGATGAAGGACCACAGACTCCCTAAGATCGTGCTCTATGGTGAACTCGCCACCGGCTGCCGCAAGAAAGGAGCCCCAAAGAGGAGATACAAGGACTTCCAGAAGCAATATCTCAGCCTTGGCCATATTGATCATCACCACTGGTCTGCTCTGGCCTCCAATCGGGAGGCCTGGAGACAAACGCTGCTGCCTCCTTTGAGAACTCACGCAAGATCACTCTTGGAGAAAAGACAACTCAGAAAGAATCGCGTCCAGTCGATGCCACCTGGGGAATCTTTCTCTTGTCCCTTCTGCAACCGGACTTGTCTGTCGTGCATTGGCCTTTTCAGCCATCAGGGAGCCTGCAGCAAGCGCGGGCAGAGCCCTTCGAAATCTTCGTTCGCGAAGCCAAGACATGATGATGAAATCCAGCAAACACAAATATAAACTTCACAAAATCAAAATTGCTTTCAAGTAAAATTTTATAATTTGGGAAAAATTTTACAGTTTATTTAAGGTTCCACAATTGCACAGCTGACATATGGGTTAAAATGTGACACTTAAATTCTATACTGAGTCAAATAGCATCAAGGTCTGGAAGCAGCAGGTATTAGAGTTATAAATATTTGCACATGCCATGTAAGTTCTCAGTGCCACAGAGATAGGAATATTGATTTCCTTTTTGCACTTTAATCATTTAAGAAAGTTCCTAAACATTTGCAATGATCACATGTGAACATTGTTAACTTTAATTTGTCTTTAAGTAAAAGGATAATCCTACTCTTAAAAGTTTTAAGACTCTACTATGAGCCATGAGAACCTACCTATAAATTAGCATTTTAAAATCTACCTCTTTTAATCTGCTCAACATAATGAAAATAGTTCTGTTTCTACTGAAAACAGTTTCAGCAACTTTCAAACCATGTTCTGATAATGTTCATTTTATATCACTACTAAAATATGGGGTTAATATGATACACCAGTATTCAAGTATTCACATCACTCCTGTAATTGCTATGGATAGTCACTAATACTTAAAGTTTTCATTAAAACCACTAATTTTAATGATACAGCTTATAGGCGATAAATTAGGCTCTTCCTCAAGTGTCTGGTCAAATTGAGGCCTAAAAGAATAGCTGGATCTGCATTTCTTGAATCCCTTTAATATTATTATAGTAATTTGAAACAATTATATCAAATATTATTGTGCACTTCAGTAACTCCTTGTATAGCAACGCTGCAGTGCACCACAGAAAAAAAAAATTGCACTTGAAAATGGCCCATTATTTTCTATCATCACTCATCATTATTGGAGAAAATTTGGTCATATGGGTCATAACATCATATGTGTCTGTCTAAAATCAGATACGTGAAGTATAATTTTCAAAAATGATTTCTAACTCCATATAAAGATGAGGTTTGATTCTTGAGGTTACTGGACAACTCAAGTTTAAACTATACTTTCTTCAATTCCCAAAAAAGTGAACATTTTCACCTGACATCCCAAAGATCACCATGGAAAGTGATAGTGCTGATAATACAATCCAGAACTTCCCAATTCTGCTTTTGGCATCAGTTATCATAAACTTTGACAGTTACTGCATTCATTTTTTTCAAAGTAACATTTTCAGATTTTAGTTTCATATTCATCAGAATATTTATGATTTGGAAAAGCTGTTGACTTTTTTGTATTAATTTCTTTGTCTTTCTTATTTTAAAATAACTTTTCAGATCTTAATAATACATCTTTCCCCCAAAAAAATTGTAAACTTCAGAGTATGCACAAAACTAAGTTATTTGCTTTGTAACTTCCCTTTCAGCATAAAAAATATAATTTATATTAACATTTTGTCACTCACCCTGTCAAACTACTTTTAATATCTCTGAGAGCCTTATTTGTAATTTCATATTCTGATCACTAGCATCAACTACTCCTCAACTGACCACAGAAAGATCTTGATATACCCTCATGCAGAAGATGAATAAAAGCCTCTCTCAACATATTATTCATAAATGTAGTGTCTATTTCTATTAGGATTCCTGAAATGTGATCCAAGCACAGGAAAATAATGGACCATTGACTGGAACAGTAACACTTCCTGTACCATGATGCTCTTCACAACTTTGCCACCAAAGGTGAATACTCTCTACTGGGATAGGTTCCTTTACAGTCAAAGCAGGTCCACTGTGCCTTCACTTTTGAGCTGCTCACAAACAGTGGCATAGAAGTCACATTTTGCTGTTTTTAAGTAGTTATGTGGATGAATTGCTGGGGTTTTTTCACCTAATTCTTTGCACAGTGCAGAACAAAATCCAAAGCTCATGGGAGTTATTTTTTCTATAGCTTCCCATTATCAGTAGTGAACATTAACAAATCTCTTGTCTGGGTTATTAAAAGAAAGTCGGGAGCTACATAACCATGGAAACACAACTTTCAGCCCCCTCAAGCACATGACTACTCCAAGCCATGACAGGCAAAGCCCTGGCAGCAGGAGCACATGATCCAATGGATCTGCTGACAATCTAGGCATTCAATTTTGTTTGAACTCAGAGTGGAGGTTTTTACTAGCAAATTTGGCTTTTCACAGGAAAGTAAAAACACCTAAAAGGACAAAGCAGTTTTCCCATTAGCTTTCTGTGTGTTTACCACCACTGTTAATTCAGGGCTATGCTAGCACCTAGGGACCTGACCACAGACCTGGGTTTTTTTGGGCATTTGAACAAACACACAGTGAGAGACACTTCTGGTCCTAAGGAGCTTACATGGCTTACAAATAAAACAGCCAGAGTATGCGGACAGAATACAGTTCTCTTTTGATGATGTCTTTAAACACACACTATAATCACACCATCAGAAAACCAAGTTGCTTTACTAAGTTGATGCCTCAGGTTCCTAAGGATACTCAGAAAATCTGCCCTGGTTTTAAAAGTTGAATCTCCATTTCCCATGTACCATTGTTGCCTCAGCAACAAAACCTTACTATCTTCCTCAAAGAAAAGTGTGTCTCCTGTTCTGCTGATCAGGTGCTTTTCACAAGAACATGTTTCACTACAAATTTAAAAACTGTCACTATCACACTCTTTTCACTCCTCCATAAGGAAAAGACTACAACCAAAGATCTTCACAAATGTCTTGGAAGCAGCTGTTATCTTTCCAAGGCAGATACTCAGGATGGTGAGAGAAAAGGTGGTGACACAAAGTGTTATTGCCACACTTCTACTGGTTTTAAACCTGCTATTTCATCATTTTGCTTCTTGGAAAACTCAGCTTCCACTAAGCATTATTATTCCTGACAGACCACCCTGTGAAAGGCTGTTTCCAGAATGAGTGCATCTTCCATAAATAAAACTAGCAAATTTTTTTAGGAATAGCTTCAAAGTTTTTTGCTTCTCTTCAAGCAATCCCTAATGTACTCAACACAGCAAAATCACCTTTTCATTCCAAGAGCTCCCTAGTCCTAGCACACCCTAAATTTTGGGAGGGACTGTACCTTACAGCCCTGCTGCTGGGGGCACTGAATGGAGATGCTACTTGAACACTTACTGTTTAGGAAGACAGGACAACCAGATGCAAGCTCAGACCCAGCACAACCATTTGTTGGCACTGTCAGAAACCCTACTCTTTTTTCCTTTGAACACACCTTCAGCATTGTTTCCAAGCACAGATTGCACAGTATGCATAATACTTATCAACTAATCTTCAAAGACACGTGAAAAGTTTCTCCTTGGGGAAAGAAAAGAACTGCACATGATGCTGGATAATCATGCTGCTTACAGCAGTTTCAAAAGGATTTGGTTGTGCAGTCATGTGAGCATACACAAAACAGCAAAATATTGATACTGCTGTTTTTAACAGAAGCATCCCAGCAGTACCCAAACACTGCTGCAGGCTTTAGAGGAGGAGGTGATTTTGAGGACTGGGAGATACATACCATTTCCCAAGATTGATCCTCTTTCTGTGCTATCAGGAGTGCAACACAGAGATCCAAATTGGCAGCTGCAGGATTGCTTCATTATCAGGGTCCTGTAAGGGGATGTCTTCCTTAAAATCTGACTAAAGCTTTGCTTCCTGGGATGTACATATATGTACATGCTTGCTGGTCACATCCCTTCCAAGCACGATCCTGCTCGCCCACAGAAGTTCCTAACATAAGTATTATCTCACCAAAAAGGTAAACACTTGGCTCTGGGGGCAGCCCATAATGCCTAAAATATCTGTCTCAGATTTCTGTGCTCTCACAGTGCTGCTGAAAACCTGCAGAGGGAAAGTAATTTGGACTACAGTGATGTGTCCATACAGAATACATGAAATCAGTAAGAAATATCAAGGTTGTTCATCCACTTGTCATCCAGACTACTCAGCCCTCTTCTGAGGATGAGAACCTAATGGGCCAGGACTGCTGCTCTGCGTCTTTTACATTCTAGTTCAATAATTAAAGCAGTGACCCAAGAAGTGAAAATCCTGAAAACACATCACTGAATATTATTCTAGGTAGTCGCTTGCATCAGCCTGCTTTGTCCCTCTCCTGTTAAGGTAAACCACTGTGTAGGTCAAGAAAGCAGGACCTAAACATCTAGGAGACTGTGCAACTGGGCACCTGCTTTCCTGTTTGAATGGATTTGCTGAAACCAGGAATTCTGTTTATACAACAAAATCTGAATTGAGCCCTGTAAGCATAATGGAAGTCTTGTATTATAAATGACAACTCTGTGGGAGATCTAATGCACTGTGAGCTGCTCAGCTCCCAGGTAACTGAGAGCTTCCACTGCTGCAGACAGACCTGCTCTGGTGTCAGTGTTAGCAGAGCATGATGTTCCCGTGCCAGGCAGCTGAAGAAATGCCTTGGACATACCACACTGCCAGTTGGAATGCAAGAACACTTTTCTCTCACCAAGTTAGAATGTCAGATTTTTAAAAAATGTAATTGTTACATTGTTAGGAATCCTGTCCAAAATAAGCAGGTGTAATTACATCCACCTGCAAGAACACTGTGCCAGCCCCATACAGAGAGTTTTCTGCTGTTACTGAGTCAGGTGAGTGTAAGAAGAAGCAGAAGAGCAGGACAGGTGTTATACATCAAGTACTAAAAACATGGCCTTCAAATGTGCAAGAGCAATTTCATTAAGTGCCACCACATGTGTCAACACATTCAGTGCTACTTGGGTTCTTTTAACCCTGTCAGCTGACTGATGCCATTTCAGACATCACTTATGGTTCTGCCTTGTCTTAAAATGTCTGCTGGGTCCTCACATGTTGCAGTCATTGAATGATTTAGAGGCTGATGAGGGGCATTTGTCCTCCCTACTCTTCAAAGCAGCTACCTTTTTTTTTCTTTATCATGCTGCATAAGCCTTTTACTTCTCTTGACTACTTAAGATAAGCCAGGTACATACCTATTTTTTAATTAAGTTCATTGCAGCAGTCACAGAAAGCTGTCAGAGTTGTCACAAGAATACTGCATTTTTACATGACAGAAATGGCAAATAAACTATCCTGTAAAGTAAGTTCAAGGCTCCATGAAGCATGGCCACAGAACCCAAGTTCTTGGTGGACAACTCTTAATTATTAAACTGCTTTGCAAAAATTGAAAAGGTCATTGGAGAGCATCATTACCAGTTACAGTGATGCTCATTTTAATGCTGGCAGTTTCTCTGGGAATTTTGCCAGAGATGGGTGTCCATCTGGCTACAAAGCACCCTTAGGCAGGATATGGGAGCTCATCATGCAACTGAACAACTACAGTTAGGGATACATAGAACATTTAGGCTAAACAAAAGGATATGTATGATTATAAGCACTAATGGGAGCAATACTCTTGGAGAATAGGTAGGCCAGGTTGTTGCTAAGTTTTTGAGATCCATCAAATTTAGGTAAGATTTAAGGAGATTAAATTTCTTTAGAACTAAGGCTTAAGGGAGGGAAAACCCCCCCCAACATTATAAAGACTATTTCCTTTAGACTCAATGTTCTATTGTGCGGTCAGAAAAAAAAAAATCCTAAAAAAATTCAGAGAATTTAACTTTAAAACAAGGAACTGCAGGAAAACCTGTCTCTCAGTCATTGTCCTTTACCTCCACAGACATGTTATGCACATTTTCACTTGTGAACTCTAACTATCTGTATGTTTTGGCCTGACCCTTAAAATACCCTATTTTACTTCTTAGACCTTACATTTACATGACTTTAGCATGAACCACATCATTAGGGTCTCAACGCTGTCAAGAGCATGACTTGGCCTGTATCATTATAGATTTGGTATCAACACAGTTTGAAATCAGAAACATTACATAATCTTGAAAATAAATTATTTAAATGCATGAATACTCATAAGTCTATAATACTAATTAATTAATAAAGTATCAAAAGGCATCTGAGAGCACTAATTAATTTTTATTTATAGAGACCATGCTTATGTGTCTTACTATATATATTACCTTATCTCTCTCTACATATATAACAAAATCTTTGTTTTTCTTGAATCCACCTGTTTCCACCTGTTTCACCGTTTATATCTCCATCCTGAGTGCTGCTCGCTCATGAAGCTGGTGCAAAAGCCATACAAGTATTGATTTTTTTTTTTACTGTGTAGGAGTTACTAATATGTGATAATATATCATGTATTTGACCATCAGATAGGGAGTGATTCTAGCCTTCTAGCCCCAGAAAAGTTCTTCCTTCTCCACTGTTATTTCTTATCCCTCATAGGACAACCCAAGAAGTTAAAAGAATGAGTGCCACACCACATATGAGTGCCCAAATGAAAACAGAAGCACTTGTTGCCATCCTTCTCTGTTTCTGTGCAGCACAAATGATATTCCTGTTACTCTCAAAGGTATTGCTGATTTCTGCACTCATCAGAGATCAGCCTGTCACTGCCGGACAGAGTGGCTCTCCAGAAGAACCAAGCCGACCTTACTGAGTTCTTGCAGGTCACAGTGATGTACCCAAACCTCCAGCAATCTCACAGTGGGCATGCCTATCTTTGCAGCATGATAAAAGAAATCTAACTGAAAGACATTTTCAAGTAGCAGAACCTAATATAACACCCTATAGATGAGCCAAAATTTGAAAGCATAAAATACGTCCTTTTATTCAAGTCCTTAGTCACAAAGGTGTCTATGTCACTAAGAGCCTCAGTGTCAAAGAAGAGGACGGCTGGGTCTGAGGAAGAAAATTAAATGTGAGGTGTGAAGAATTATCTTTGTGCCACAGTCCAGTGCTCCTCCACTTTTGAAGGCAGCTGGGTAGGTGACTGGGCAGGTGACATACTAGAGCTATCTCATTTAAATTCAGCACAGCTGAGGTGTGCCTCACCAGCCATGAGATTTCAGTTCCTGGTTATGGGAATGGCAAGAGCTGGCAGCTCAGATCCCACTACTTTTCCTGTGGCTACAACCATGATATCAAGCTACACCAGGAGAAGAGGATATTGTTATTAGCGGATGCCTTACTGTGTTATCTATACATGGGGATCGATGCCCTTCCTGTGCTTGGTACATGATGAATACACAGAAATAAAAAAATAAAACTTTTTCAGAATTTGCATGTGCTTAATAGATTTCCAGGCAGACAGACAAAATAAGTGCTTGTCCTCCCATGAAATATTGCCTATGTGCTCATTTAATTACCATGTAATCATTTTTAATGGGAATTAGAAATTTGGGGTTATTCACTGAAATAATTTCCGCTAATACTGATGTAAACAAAGAGAAGAAATAAAAGAACCATACACATACTGACAATTGGTGTGCATTTTTTCTACTTGTGGCTCCATATACAATAATTTTATGACCAGGAGATAATTTTTGTCATCACTGCATCAGGTTTTTAGTATGATATTCCTCACAGCACCTAGTAACAAATACTCAATTATCAGCCCGCAAAGTTCTTACGGTATGTACTGCCAATAAAAATTAAGTTGATAGTGACTGTCCAGATCTATTGACCCAGGAGTTAAATATTAACTGAGTAGATGCCAAGGTCAATATTCTCCTAGAGCACTGATAAATCCTGATATTCTTCACAATAAAGAAATGCACCCAATACCACAAGTACTGAATTCTGTTACCCTGTTCCCCGATCTCTCTGCTAGCCAAACAAAGGACGTTCCAGACAGAGGGAAATCTTTGTAATAGGTGAAAATAAAGAAGGAAAGGTACAATCAGTCAGCCCAGAGTTCATTTCCCATTGTGTTCTTTAAAATAAGCTGTCTGCTGCTCTAAAATGGGCCAGGAAAAGCTTCAATCTGTGACTATCACAACGTGGAGAGAACAGCTGGGTGCTTAACTCAGATGCAGAGGTTACTCTTCTAGATTCATATTCTCTGACTGTAACTGTTAATTCAAATTTAGGAGAAACCACAGAGAAGTAGACTGCCATTTTACACCAATGAGTTGGGCAGCCCATCTCACCCTCGTTTGGGGATCAGCTGAATTATTGCAAATTTCCTATGATAAGCATTTATGAGAATATATGAACATGGATGAGAAGAGCTGAAAATAGATAATGAGAGATATTTATGATGCAAAGATCTCCCTCTTCAATTAAAAAAAACCAATCCAACCACCAAGTAACAGTTTAAAGAAATTCACTAACCAATAAAAAATAAATTTTAATATCTGATCCCTTCTTGCATTGCTTTGCAGATACTCAGAAATGTTGAAGTCGGCCTAAGTTACATAATACTATTTATATTTTAATCATCTGAATTATCTGCATGTGTGGTCTTGGTAGCAGTTTATTATTGCCCAGCTGCAGCTCTTTCAGATTCAATATGATTTACTGTGTGGCAAAACATTCAAATCAGCAACGAGAAATGCAGTTTAGGGCCTGAGTGACTCACACAGTCACTCAGCAGATCAGAGGGAAGGGCAGGACCTAAACCAGGATGATTCCCAGTCTGACAGATAGAATATTTATTCACCAAACAGTTTAAGGTAAAGGTTAAAAAATAATCTGTGAACTTATAAAATATCCAGTAAAAAAACTTTACAATGCATTGAGTTTAACTCTCACCTAAGGTCAGAATTAGAAGGCGAAACAAAATTTCATTTTAAGTCAAAACAGCCCTAAAGCAGCTGCTTTCTTAGTTACTATTATGAGATCAAAGTGATCAGCACAATTTCAGTGTGAGGAGCAAAGTGATTAACATATTTGATTGATTAAGCATAGCAAACAGATCCTTTCACAGATAAACTGTGTTACCCAGTTAAGCATCAGGCTCTAAGAGAGCAGCAAAACAATCCTACCCATAACGTGTGCTTGAGGAGCAAACGATCTGTGGAAAAACATGACCCAACAGACCATGCATAGACTAAAAGCTGCGGTTTACTTTTTTGGGTTTGGGGGGATTTCTGTTTGTTTAGTTGTTGGTTTGGTTTTGTTTTTTTTTTTTCATGTGTGCTCATTAAGCCATTATTTCTCCTTACAATTTCTTTGGAATAAGAGCTATGGAGTAAATTCAGATGAACAGAATTTTTTACCAGAGCAGAGTTTACAGCCTGTATGTCAAAGTTCATGATCCAATGTCTAGTAAAGGAATTTTCAAATACTTGCTTGTAATGTTGTGTTTTCTCCTGTGTATGTATAATGAAAAGAATACATCTCATTATTTATTTTTATATTGGTTGACTCTAACCATGAGGGGGAAAAAAGAGGGAGAATTTTTTTCTTATTTGCTCACTCTGCTTCTGATATTTAAATGCAAATTACCTACGGTTAGCAGGATTGTTATTCTTATCTCCCTGAACCTTGTCTTTCTTGTATCTCTCATTTGTTCTGATTTAATATCTGTGAACTGTCTTTTTTAATTCCTACAGGCAAGTTGCCACAAGTCTGTTCTAGTAAATGTTCTCTTCTTTCAACTGGTAGAACCATTCATTTACATTTCAAGTCTCATGCTGCTGGAAACTGAAAAATAACCAGATGATTTGTTTATATATCGCTCTTCTTCTAAAGTTCAAATCATTATAATAAGAAAATCCTATCCAGTATTCACAAAGAAAAATGTCAAACAAAAAATATGGACATATCAGATATTCAGATGACTGAATCCCAAACGATATTGTACTAAGGGAAGGGATCACATGCAATTTTGTA
Source organism: Pachyramphus minor (assembly GCA_013397135.1). Classification (NCBI taxonomy): domain Eukaryota; kingdom Metazoa; phylum Chordata; class Aves; order Passeriformes; family Tyrannidae; genus Pachyramphus; species Pachyramphus minor. The sequence continues at coordinate 167,092 of VYXB01005145.1, read as the reverse complement.
GTTAAATATTTCATAAAATGTAGAAGATGAACAGTAGGCAAAGGTCTCTTATTCACATATCTTTTTTTTTTTTCCTTGTGCTAAACCCCAAAATTGTAAGACTGCGACTGAGAAGAGAGACAATGCTGTGAAAATTGTGTGGTTCACTTTTTGACTCAGGAATTTACTGCCATAACTGAATTCCAATTTCCAGTGAGAAGATTTTATTGAAAACTGTCATTTCTGAACATTTGCAAGAGAGAAAATAAGCCAGGAATAACACCACAAGGGCATGAGCCTCATGATAGATTTTTATGAGTATGCCCAGATTGCTTTAAAAAATTTTTAAGAAATTGTAGCTGAAACTAGAAGGATGGTTGCTCTTATCATAGACAACACAGATTTAGGAAATAAATGCTGGCCTTTAATTATTTGCTGCTGGTTTTATTCTTTTAATTGAATTTACTGTTTGTGGAAAGTGCTAAATCAGCAAATTTTTTCTATGTTCAGAAAAATTAAAAGAGCCATAAAGCAGCTTTCTGTGCATAGCCCCCTAAATGCCTTTCTGCTGTGACCTAAGGGAACTACCCAAATTGACCTTCCAGCTCAGGCTTTGGATAGTGTGATGTGACCCTGCTTGAGCAGGATTGTTGGACCAGGTGACCTCCAGAGGTCACTTCCAAGTTCAACCATTCTGGGACTCTGTGAAGGGGAATAAAGGTGCTGGTAACTTTCTGAGAAGGGCACCTGTCCTCTGTGATCTTCTTCGAGCCTATTAGGGTTTGTTCTTGCAGATCACAAAACTGCCAAGAGAAAGTAACAAATTTCACACCCTTCTGACCTGTCAGGTTCAGACTTCAGTACAGGGAGGCCATTTAAGCACATGAGTGAGTTCAATATATAAGCTAAATCAAGCCTATAAGAATTTTACTTATTCCTTTAATGAGCTATCTATATGCTCAAATTTATGTGTGTGCATTTGTGTTTTGACCCAGGCCTCAGCCTTGTCCTGAGTTTCCTTCCAGCTGAGTCCCAGCCCCAGAACAGGCACTGCTCGTTCAGAGCAGTCAAGTACCAGGGTTGAGTGACCCTCATTTCTTCCAATTATATTTTTAGGTTGTTTCCATTCTTTTGATATTTATCATTGCTTAAACTGCAATACCTTTCTAAGCAGGTATTCCCTTCAGTGTAATGCTGTTAAGTCCTGCCCTGGAGAGTTTCATTCTGCACTGCTGTTCCAGGCTTATTGCACGTAAAGCCTTGCAGCTAAGCAGAGTGCTGACCTCTGGACTTTGGACAGGGTTTTTTTTTTTTTAATCATCAGCTTGTATGGAGTTATTCTTTGTAAGGTCAACATTTCTGCCTATGGCCAGGATAAACCCTCAAATGCTATTTAAAATCCTTCCAGCAGCTTCTTTCTCCTATAGGTTCAGGGATAAACTGTTCAGCCTGATTCTTCTAAAAAATGCATCATTTTATTTAAATGTTAAAAAGGAAATTTGAGTACGTATTGCCACTTCATCTTCATGTAGGGATTAATAGCTCAGTAGTAGGATTATCTAGAGAGCTAAGGGAGATGCCACCTGCAACACACTGGAAGATTCCTTGTAGTCTGGAAATGTTGATATAAACCTGGTCCTCTGGGGCCAGGTTTTTCTCCAGATTTTTCTGTTTTAAAACCAGAGTATCTTCAGTGATTCCTGTAAGACTGTCAGTGACTTGAAAATGAAATAACTCAGAAAAAGTAGTCTTTAATTTCAGTCACACTGGAAGAATTGCAAGTTAATTTCTTTTTAACAGAATAAAGTTATACTTCAGATCTTAGTTTTGCTCTTGGTTAAACAAGCATGCTTTGAAAAAATAAATACTGAACAACCTAAAATCCAATATTTTCCAGTCATTGCCCAATTGCTAATTTATTTATGTGATGAAGAGCTGGGTAGCAGAAAAATAATTATTTCATTACTTTTCTGACAAAAAATAGTTTATGAAGCATGCTGGAGCATTCTTTAGCTAGGAAAGTAGTCCTCAGAAGGGGTTGGATAAAACCAGAATCTGACAATCAAAAGACAATGCTTCATAAAATTTCTGCAATATTTTCTCCCTCAGAAAAATACTTAAAATGAAGTTATAACCTTTCCTTTTCTAAATTGCACCAAATCTGACTTCATGCAATGTTTTAATAATGTGGAGCAGGGAGAAAGTCAGAATCTTAACACTTCTACCACAGGTTTTGTTTTAGTGCCAGTCTATTTTCCCAGGACTTAGATCAGATGTTGTTGGAACTGGCAACAGTACAAAATGTATCAGTGGACAGGTCAGAGTGCTCACCAGCCATGTGCAGGTTCTAGATGTGCCAATGATGCTGACTTTAATCTTATTAGAAGTTTTTTCTGCAGTGGTAATAAGTCGCTGGTGAATTGTATGGAGAATTTGTGTAAAAAAAAGGTTTCCCATATGGTTTCGTTATATTTATTATATGTAGATGGACAGTGATTTTGTTCAGATCAGATTTAAGTTTCAGATGAGGCTTTAAAGTTCAGACCTGTATTATATAGGTTTGGTTTTGATGATGGTTAAATTCTGCAGGCTTGCCTTGTAAGATCTCTGTCTTCCCAAACCATAAAATTTTGCTCTTGCCCATGTCTAAAGTAGAACCAGAAGAATCAGGATTTTAGTTTGGACCTGTCCTAAGTGTGACTCCCTACAAATATATGGAGATTTAAATATATACATGTCATTCTTCTTGGAATTAAAATACTACTTTTTGTCTTTCAACCATCTTTAAATCCTAAACATTTGTTACTCATTTCCAGTTTCTTCTTGGGCCATGTAAATGTATTTTTGGAGCCCATTATCATTCAAGCACTTCACATTTACTTGTTTTCTTCAGCAATCTAAAATATGTATTAGATTTCAATTCTTATGTTAATGTTGTGCAAGTTTCTTTGAAGATAAACTCTAATCTTTCATCCATGCCTGTCCTTATGTGAGCTTTCCAGGAGAAAATAAATGTCTGGCCAGTCAAGTGCATATTAAAATACAATGCTAATAAAAATGAACTATTAAACTGAAATATGCAACTTTTAGATGTCTTCTTCTTTTAATTTTTCTTCTCTGCAGCACCCTTTCCTGGTAACACACCACCAATTTAGCTGGTAAGCTCAAGACTCTTGGGGTTCACTGCGTAGTGCAAAAGAGCCATTTTTAAGAATACAATTGCACAAGTCAATTTGGTCAAAAAACAAGGAAAATTAGTGTCTTCCTTCTGAAAATTGGCTTAAGAGCAGAACTTCATTTAGAGAGAAAAAAATACAGTATTTTACTACAAAGAAAAATGTTTTTACAGCATTTTAATACATAACAAGCATAACGAGATGAGCTTATCATGTACTTTTTTATGGAAATAATGCTTTGTGAGGTCTCCAAATGGGAAGATGACTTAAATGAATATTTTGCAACCTCTATTCTCTCCGTGAATGAAAAGATGAAGTCTAGAGACAGCTTAAATAAATACTACTGGAGAGTTTATTGGGATCAAACCTCTTTAGTGGGATAAATACTAGGAAAAGTTACCAGTACTCTTGTCATTATATCAGAGGGATGCTGTTTTTCTATAGCAGCAGAGCACATAATTTATGGTCACTGCACTTTACAGGAGCACAAGTACAAGAAAGAGTCATCACATTTCTACTTTGTTATGCTTTCAACTTTAACTAGAAGGCCAGACATGCAGAGATATTTTTATTATATCTTAACTAATGCCTGACAAGAATATTCACAAACCAGATATGTCAAAATGAAGGCTTTGCTGTTTCAATGCCTCTTTCACTTTACTTTGGTTTAACTGTTTCACAGAATCTTGGCTATTATTTCTTGATATTCATAAAATGTTACTCTGTCACCTTGAAATTAAATGGTCAGGTGAAAGGAAAGCCAGAAATTTATGTTATTAAAGCCATACTTTTTAAAGTCCAAAGTAAAAGCAAAATAATCCATTGGGACAAATCTGGGTTTATGTGTCTTTGATAATTTCCATTTTTCTTTCTAGTCTTTTTCCAAAAGGAAATAAAACGCTAAATGTTCAAGTAGTAATCATATTAAGCTTTGTCCGTCAGAACTCCTTTTTTCTTAACTTTTCATAATGCCTTTCATCTGAATGAATCAACTAACAGAATGTGGTTCTATGTTTTCAAAAGGGCTTTTTTTTCCTCCCCATGAGATACAGCTAGGAAATTGCCAATTGAAAGCAGATACTGAATGTATTAGTGGGATGAAGTTGTCTGCCTCCACAAACAAGTCAGATTGACACAACAATTAGGCAAGACTGTCAAGCAGTTCCTGTATCAGAAACAGCTGGTCAACGGGACTTGAACAGGGAAAGGGATAAAACTATGCTTTCTAGAGATAAGCCTGGGGACAGCCTGGCAGTGTTTGAGGGATGCTGTCCTAGTGAGGTCTGCTGCCTCAGTTGTTGTAGGGGATGGATATTCACGCAGCAGCAGAGACACAAGGGTTATTGATGTGCTAGAAACCACGGGACACAGGTCACATAGGAATTAGGGCTTCTTCCCCCAAACAGATGGGATTAATAGCCCGACTGAAGTGTATCCACACAAATGCCCACAGCACAGGCACTGAACAGGAGGGACTGGAAGCCAGCAGGAAGGCTGTGATATAGTTGTCACCACAGAAACATGGTGGGATGACTAGCACAACTGGAGTGCCCAGGACGAAGAGGAAGATTAAATATTCTATAACTGCCGGAAAAAGTCTCACAATCACTAGCCCTTGTTCTCATGGGTACTTCAACTTACCAGGTGTTTGCTGGAAATACAGTGCAGCACAGAGAAAACAGTCTAGGAGGTTCCTGGAATGTATGGAAGATCAATTCCTGACACAGCTGTTGAGTCAGCAAAGGAAAGTGTCCTGTTGGACTGCTGTGAAGAGAGGATTGATGTGATGGTTGGAGACTATCTTCAGCAAAGTGATCATGAAATGATGGAGTGTTTGATTCTCAGAGAAGTAAGGAGGGATGCCAGTAGAACTGCCATCTTGGACTTCTGCAGCGCAGTCTTCAGCCTTTTTAGGAGACTGGATGAGAGAGATGAAAGATGTCCCTTGGGAGGCAATCCGGGGGGGGAAAGGAGCCCAGTAAGACTGAAAATTCTTTAAGAAGGAAGTCTTAGAAAGCAGGAACAGGCTGTTCCCACTGAAGTGGTGAAAGACGAGACAGTGGGAAAGAAGAATGGCCTGGCTGAAAAGAGAGCTTTGTCTGGAACTCAGGGAGAAAAGAGAGTTTGTGACCTATGCAAAACAGGACAGGCAACTCAGGAGGATTAGAATGATGTTGTGAGGTCATGCAGGGAGAAAATGAGAAGCGCCAAAGCCCAACTAGAACCTAATCTGACAACTACTGTAAAAGATAATAAAATTTTTTTCTACAAATACATCAGCAACAAAAGGAGGGTTGAGAAGAATCTTCATCCTTTATCAGATGTGGGTGGAAACATAGTGACAAAAAATGAGGAAAATCTGAGGTACTCAATGCCTTCTTTCCCTCCGTCTTTACTACCCAGACCAGTTGTTCTCCAGGTAACCAGGCCCGTGAGCTGGAAAACAGAGAGAGGGGGCAGAATGAAGGGCAGGAAGGCTCTGCAGATGGATCTGGACAGGCTGAATCAATGGGCTGAGGCCGACTGTGTGAGGATCCTGCACTTGGGTCACAACAACCCCCTGCAGCACTACACGCTTCGGGAGGAGTGGCTGGAAAGCTGCCCAGAGGAAAATGCCCTGTGAGTCCTGGTCAACAGTGGCTTAACATGAGCCAGTGCGTGACCAGGTGGCCAGAAAGACCAATGGAATCCTGGCCCAATCAGTAATTGCCTCACCAATCAGTAATTGGTGAGGCAGCACCTCGAATCTTGTGTTCAGTTTTGGGCCCCTCACTACAAGATGGACATTGAGGTGCCAGAGCATGTCCAGAGAAGGGCAACGGAGCCAGAGAAGGCTCTGAAGCACAATTTTGACGAGAAGTAGATGAGGGAGCTGGGAGTGTTTAACCCGGAGAAAAGCTGAGGGCACATTACCACTCTCTACAACTAACTGAAAGGAGGTTGTAGCCAGGTGTGGGTTGGTCTGTTGGCCCAAGTAACAAGTCATAAGACAAGAGGAAATGGCCTCAAGTTGTGCCAGAGGAGGTTTAGATTGGATACTAGGAACTATTTCTTACCTAAAAGGGTTGTCAAGCATTAGAACAGTCTACCCTCAAAAGTGGCGGAGTCACTACCCCAGGAAGTATTTAAAAGATATGTAGATATGTAACTTAGAGACATAGTTTAAGTGTGAACTTTTTAGTGCAGGGTTAGTGGTTGGACTTGAAGATTTTAAAGGTCTTTTCCAACCTAAACTATTCTGTGATTCTATGATACTTCCTTGTCAACCAAATTGCAACATTTGATTTGCATAATTAAATGTAATTCCTCTTACCACCTGCATAACATGACAAACAACTGACAACAAGTTTAAAAAAGCTTTACAAATATATTACCCTGAAGTGGTGACTCTCCAGACTAACACAGGTCAAAATACTCTGAGCTGAGGTAAAATAATGAAGGATGTTTGAGGTAAGCAGGATTTATGTGCACGTGCATTTCTTCCGGTATTTCTTGTATAAAACATCACAGAGATTATTCACAGTCTATGCAAGGTTTTCTAAGTAGTTTTCTATATTTTCTTTTATAACCATAGAACAACACATATTTTTTTGCCTGCTACAATACACATCTCTGCTGAGGAATTTAGCTGCAGAACCTAATTGCTATATTATGTTCTCCATAACTTCTATGATACTCCAGGGAAGACGGAATGAGAAATTTATAACTGCAAAAGGAATTTTTTCACCCCTTTGGGCAGGTAGGTCTTGAAATACTTTTAAATAGAATTTCAAGCATTATTACTTTAGCAGATAGTCGTATTCTCTCTAACTACATCTGGTACTCACCGATTGCTTGCCAGTCCACCAGAAAAGAGTAGCTGTTTTTCATTTTAAAACAATCCAGAAGGAAACACTAAAGAGTGGCATCATTAGATCTTTATTACAACTCAGAGTTAATGATTCAAAATGATACTGAGCTAACTGGAAAGATTTTAATTCTGTCAGACCCATGAGAGCTGGGTTTTTATCTCATCTGAAAATGAATCTAAATTAACTTGTGTGAACCCAGCAAGTCCATTAGTTCAAGTTGTTCTACCAACTCAGGAACCTGGTGTTGCTTTTGTGAAGACAGTTCCAAACTGAGTTTCATTTTCTGTGAACTTCCATTGTGCCATAGTTCTCCATGAACTGGCTTTATTTGGTGCAAATGGCAGAGTCATTCTTGTTCTCAAACCTTATAGGTAGAATAATTAGAACAAAACAAAATATATTTCCAGTTCAGCATCTGTGAGATCATCAACATAACGACTCAAAAAGAGAATGGGATAAATGCTAACTAATTAGCAGAGAAGAATTCATGGCTTTGTGACATTCTTTTGTGCTTGTTTAGTTCAGATGTTTGCCACAGGAAAATCACTTACTAAACAAAGAATATGATCTTGACAACTTACTTCTGTTAACTGGACTCCACATACTCTCTGAGCACACCAACCCTCTAAGACATTCTCCAGCATTCCTCACCAAAAAGCCTTCAGATGATCTCAGGCTTCAAGGAGACACTGTTATTTCTAGTAGTTCTGATTATTTTGCTGCCTTATCCTTCCAGATTACTTGCTTGAGTTGCACATTTGACTCTTCAGCTCAGATTCATCTCCTCTACTTCTAGACACCTAATATATGTGAGAGCACTTGTACTCAGTTTCTGTAAAATAAATGGAGAAAGACAAGCCACTCCTGTGAACCATTTGAGGCTTGGGTGGGCTGAGTCCTCCACAGAAGTGCCCATCCTTCTCTTCTGACAAAAGAAAGGTGCTTCTACAACTGTGAATCTCATGAAGACTCGTCAGCAAGGCACATAAAGTTACCTGCACTGCTCTGGACTTGCAGTCTCACACCCTTAGCTGACTTCAGTTTGGATGGGGACAATGAAACAGAGCTTTGGTTTGAGAAGGTTTTGGTAATATTGCAACACTATTTCTGCTTGATGCTTTTGGCACATTTTTCTGCACGCCATTATTTTATTACCTCCAACTTGTGGATTATAAGACAAGTGAACTTGATGTGTAATATCATATAATCAAAGCAGCGATAAATCCCAGGAAAGTAGATGGGATTCTTGGTTTTTTTTTCCTGACAAGTCTTTTACTTCAATTTTCATAACAGCATTGTCACAAGGTTTTAGGACCTGTTTTCTAATGATCTCTTAGCAGAAGAAAAATTATATTCTAATAGATAGAGCTCTTTCCCATTCAACCTACAGAGCAATCAAAATAGCCATATTAAAATTTCTAACTTGAATTCTGTCAGGTGAGAAATAGCTTGAAGTAAAGAAGCAAAAATCCTTTTCTCTCATCCTTTCCAGATGCACTAGAATTGAAAAGGAATGACTTGCATGTTTGTGGTAGGCAACCAAACTATACATACAGAATTGAGCTAGTAGCTAACTGAGTCTGGGAAACAAATATAAGATTATGGGAGGAGATGAGCACACTACAGAGCAGTGCAGCTGGAGTTTAGAAGCTTGAAGGAAAAGAAAATCTCTATACTCCCGAGGACCACCCATTTATCCGTCCCTCAGTTGAGCTGAGGTGGAAAATGTAAGGTAGGAAATCAAACGAAAAATGGATATTATTGTAATCAAATGGAGACCAAACTCCTGCAACTGATGTCTAACTCACTCATTCAAACCCTGGAAGTCCATCTCAAGAGTTGCAGTACTGACCCCATATGAAACACAATGCCTCTTTCATCCATGTGTTTTTAATTCTCTGGACAGTCTCTCTGTCTCTCTTCCCATTCCTGTAGTGTCTGAGTGTACTTAGATAAATTTATCTGTTCTTTCCTCATTATCGCTAGGAAAGATTCTTTTTGATTATCTTTCATTTGACATCATTGTATCCCTGATCAAAATTTCCACCTACATACATTCTGTGAAGCCTGCAATGCCTTCAGACACCAATCCTGTTTACATCCACCGCGTCTTTTCTCTCCTACTAATAAAGTGCTATCACCCAACAGGTTTTTGAATCCCATCTGGCATGAACATAACACATAAACTGCTTAACCTAAGTCTGTAGATAACAGCTATACTTCAGAATTATTTCAACATGATTTAGTATTGTACTTTATGCTAAAAATGAGTAGAAACACACTCCTGGTAATACCTGCTGGGGTAATAAATGCCTCTGAGGTCAGGACTGAGCATCACAACAAGAGGGCAAAGGACTTTGAATATTCTCAGAGTACTACTAGTGCATTAGAAACACAGTGCTTAGCATGTCATACCATGAGCAGGAAATGAAAGGCAAATAATAAGATGTAAAGGCTCTGCATTAAAAATGGCAGAGGTATAACCTTCCTGACAACAAAGCAAACAGATTCTTGCTTAACATTACATTTCCATAATAATAACTATTGTTAATATTACCAAGTTAATTAGCTTTCCACTGTACATAGTAGGTTGCAGTCAGAATATGATTTAGAAACTGTAGCATATCTGTAGAGGTTTCTCACAGTTGGAACAGCTTACCTGGTGTGGAATCAACAATTTTTGATGTTATAAAGTAGTTTTGTGCCCTGTTGATGTTTATTATTTCCATAGGCCAACTTTGGATTATGCCCACTGAGAGAAGCTATATTTTTACAGTACCAGAAAGGAAGAGATGCACAAAGAGATGGATTTACATGGGTAATTAAGCACACTAAAAGCTGAAAAGTACCTACTTATTGGGATTTACAGAGGCATGTAAGCACAGTAGAGTCTGGACGGCAGTTTTTGCCAGCCAAATCCAGCTGTGTTCCCCAACATTTCTTTCCCATGTGACAGAAACTAGTTGTGTCCACACTGCTTGCAAGCACAAAGTGCTCATTTGCACACGTGCCCCTGCATTGCTGAAGGGTCCCTTCACACTTAGCTTGCAGGTCTCACCCAGAGGAAAGCTGGGTGATGGCAGCTTTTGCCCTGAATGTCTGCTCAGCCTTGTCCTAGACAGAGAGCACAGCTGTCACCTGGGGCACCAGGCATCCAGGGATTTTACTCTGGCCCAAAGAGAGAAATTACCCAAATGAGCATCATCAGTAAATGTGGGACTACAATTCAACAGATTGGGACACTGGAAGTGTGCCATGAAGACCATTTTTCACTACACAAAGATCTCAGATACATGCATTTAAATTTTCCATGGTTTGTGTTAAAAAGAATGAGGAACAATGATTTCAGAAGTAGTTTTGACAGAGACAGAGGTTCCATTGTTAAATTCTCTCTCATAGATGTGAACATACACATAAACATTAATCTAAGCATTTTATTCTCCAGTCCCAAATTTGTTTCACTCAATTTGGCAAATAGCACACGCTCAATATGTGCCTATGAGGAAATAATGTTCTCCCTTGTGCCTCAGCTTCCCTTTCCTGTCAGTGGAAACTTCTAATCTAATAATTTTTAAATTCTCACACAGAAGAATGTTTTCAGGCTTAATATATCAAGATAAATAAATTATACAAAGATATTTGCAAAAGAACACTGCATAAATGCTGAGAGATTAATCATAAAGAACAATTACATCAAACGCACTTTGAATATTAAGCCTAAAATGTTTATAAGTGTATAAATCTTCAGAACATATCCTTTGAGCAAAGCTGTTGCTTTCAAAAGAAAGTGCTATGCAAGAAAAAGAATAAGATTACATATTGTTTATGTATATAGAACACCATAATAATGTAGCTGCATTGGCTGAAAGCACTAATAACATCACATTAATTACTTTAAAGAGCTAAATTATCTCCCACCACAAGCACCAAAGGTCTCTTAGCCGTAGCTGAGCTAAGACAATTCCTCCTCAGTATAAAACCTGATCTTTAAAGATACACTTTTTGGACTTAATATATATTGCATTTATATCTGCATTAAATGAAAACCAAGAAGAGAAGAAAAGATTGTTTTCTCTAAACAGCTGAGGTGCATAAATATCAAGGAGGGAGATGTGTCACAAGATAATAAGAAGATACACATAGAATAGTTCAGGCTGAATAGGAGAAAAAAATGTCTTAATAATGATAAGATCTATTTAACCATGGAATAGTCTTCAAAGAGATATAATAGAAAGCCCATCTCTAGGGATAGGTATAAGCACACTGGGAAAAAAAATTATATAAAAGGTTGAAAGAAACAATCCTAATGTGACTGAAGATGAAGAAAATTATTGTAATTGGTTTTGTTCATTCTTAATATCTTTGATTCATGGTGGACAAAGACAAAAAAACCCACACCACAGCAACACTCCAGACTTGCTTTGAGAGAATCAGTTTAACAGGTTAACATTTAGAAGACAGATTTGCAGACCTATCAGTCACTCCATGAGAGCATTTATTATTCAGAACATATATTGATAATAACTGATTATTCATATTTAGTTTTCAAGTCTCCATTTCTTCCCCTCATTCCCTCTGAGCTCCATTTAACAAAAAAATACAGTAAACAAAGCATCGGAGCCTCTGATATTTATCTCTCTAGATCTTGTCAGGGCATAATCACTACGGAAATTATGTTGTCAATGAAGTTCAATTTCCCTAGCACTTTTATCTTCATTGCCATGGATATTTTCCTCCTCACAAGCACTAACATACCAAATTGATAGAAGAAGATGCTTTGTAATATTACGACTCGCGGAAAAAATACTGAAATTGTAGTCTTCTAAGTTGAAGCAGTATATTGGTAGAAGAGGACATTCAGCTCTAGGACAATGAAAAAATTAGGGCTTAACCAGAATGAGACCAGCAACTGTCTAAACATTTAATCTCCAGAAATGTTAAGGTCACAGGTGCCAGAAGGATTGTAGTTCAAACAATCTCTTTCTTTCTCAAATCTGTATTCTAGCTATAAGACTAACTCTAGCTATAAGACTAACTCTTCAGAGAGGAACCTCTGAAGATTCCTCCACCTTCCAAGTCTGCAGCTACTTCAGCAGACAGAGACTCTTGCTCTAGAAAAAAGATGGTAAAAATCAACAAAGTATAGTATAAAGATATCTTCAGTGTGTCATCCATGCCAGAGATCCTGTGATACTCTGAAGACCGTAGTAACCCCTGACAGTTTCCCATCAATGCCTACAGATTCAGCGTGGAACCAGATAAAATACTTTAGCTAACCTGGCTACTATTTAGAATAGAAGCTGCATGTACAACTATGCATACCATTCTGTCTTATTGTTGAAGAATTATGTACACAGTTATTCTCTCCAGAAATAAAAATTCTGACCCATGCCTTAAGCTGGGGCACATAAGATGTCACAGCCCTGAGTGATGAGGTTATTTTGATACAGAAGGGATACCAGCCAAACATGAGGTTAGAGGTCTCCTAACCTGTATTGCTATAAAACTAAAATACATGGCAGAGGCAAGCTGGTCTTGTCTGCTTTCTGCAGCTGAAGTCTTGATTGTGCCTGTAGTGTCCTATTATCTGCTTTTATTTATACTCTGCTGCTATAGCAATGTACTTCTGCATTCTGATTGCCTTCAAAATGTAAAGGTTAACAGAAAAGTAACTTCTTAAATAAAAATCCTCACCTTCCTTCTCTACTTAATATGATACATTGCTTTTTAGCATGTAACACGTATTTTTTCCTTTGATTCCTGGTTCTCAGGTGCATGACATTATGTGCTTACATACACTCTCCATCACAACTTGAAGCAAATAAAAGCCAACAGTTCTGTTATTTCTGGCTGCTCTGTGTCTCATCCCTCATTTTCACTGGCAAGAGAGATACAATATGAGCAGTAAAGGGCTAGTCCTTGTAGCTAAATATCTCATATGCCCCTTTTCTCCTAAATAAGCATATTGTGTTCCAAGTTTCCACCCAACATCCCTCTCGACTTTTCAGGGTAGGCGGTAGTGCATGCGTTGTCTGCTTCTGAGTTTGGAACACACTGATTGACAGACACACATGCTGATCAACAAACCTGGGGGTAAATTTGGCTTTTCTAAAGCATAGGGCAGTAATTTACTCCTTCTATACTTGGCTGCAAATTTTAATGGCCAGCTGGTTCATTATGAGGGTAAAGGGAGACAGACAGATGGGAGAAGAAAGAGGCAGAAAATTGACTGTTGCAGTTGTTATCAATTGTATGTGGAGAACACAACTTCAGTCTCTCTGTAAATCGAAAATGGCTCACAATGGTGTCCAAAGATTTCTGGAACTATAAAATGACGAACTATTTTACTTCCCACAGTCTATGTTTTCTAAATATCATTGCTATAGATACCCCAGATAATGAAGAGAAAGGTTTTTCATTTGCTGATACTTTCAGTCAGAATGTAGGATTCAGGGTCATTATAACTTGCTCATACCTGGATGATAAATGAATCAGCCAATATCTGCTAAGACCAGCTTTTCTGAGAAATTCTGGAAAGAACCTGAGAACCGGAATAACAACCATGTAAATCCACTGCTTTGGGTAAAGCTTTAGAGAATCCAAATAATGTTATAATTTGCAGCTTTGCAGGTCAGCATGTAGCTAAAACCCTAAGCTAGAGCTACCTTTAGAGAAGAGTAAAAGCATACAGGAAAAACACAAAATCCTCCAGAAGTATCTTTTTTTCTTGAATTTGAAAACAAGTGACTTGAGCAATTAGAAATATTGTAGTTAAGGGACAAGATGCCCAAACACAGATGATATTTATGTTATGTTTAGCCATCTAAAGTCAGATATCCAACCTAAGCTGGTCATCTAGATTCACTTTGTAGGAGGAGAGAAGCCAGCATTCACGTCATCCTCCATTATTCACCCGAGAAATTACCTCTTCAAGGCACCTACTGCTTTCCACAGATAGTTTAGAACACATAGTTAATTCTTAAGTTTCTGAAGTTTTCTACATGACTGCTAACCAGGCTGAGCAGGTTGCTGTGCACAACAAAAGATTTGCAGTCAGCCTGAATGAGACACATAAAAATCATGTGAACTACAGGCACTTTTGCTATGGAGGGGTCACCATGTGCTGTTAGGAGGGAAGCAGAACCACAGTACAGAGACAGTGAAGGGCTTGGCCATCTCACCACAGCAAAGGCAAAATGTAACTATTGAATACAAAACACTGTAAATTTGAAAGCAACAGAAGAGCTGAAAGCAGTCCAGGAGACACCTAGGCTTCAGGGTTGCCACATTATTCTACCTTACATTTCTCCAGACGCTGTTTTACTTTGGGCCCTTGTTGAACTACTTCCAGTCAGCAGAGCACCTGAACACCTGGCCTCCAGTGTCCCTTCTCTGGACATGCTTCTTTGTTTTATTCCTGCGAAATGTGGACACAACAATCTTCTCAGACCACTTCAACACACAACAGTCAGTCGTCTTCTTCAAAAGGCAAAGAAAAATGCAATAAAGTTGCCAATATCTTTTTACCTTTCTCCTCATCCCCATTTATTTATTTATGTCTAATAGACAAACCACGCTCCTATGAAAGCAGCAAATGAAAGTTCCTTTTCTCCTTCTAGCTGAGAGAAGTTTTGAATGGCAAAGCCTATGTTTTGTCAGTCATCTGTGCAGACACAGATTTTTAACAACGGATTTTAAACAATCTATTATTAGGTATATACTATTTTAAAGCAGCTGGTTAACTACATCCATCTTAATAATCTTAACTGAATCCATACAGTTCTAATGAACTGTATTTTCTCACTGAGTGTGTAACTTTGGTGTGTAATTTGTCCTTTGGTCCCATAACCAAAGTTTCAAGGGTCTGATGCCCCCTTGCACTTTGATTTATCATCAAGGTTTCTAAAAAGTAAATTCAGAATACTTGTGAAACACTGCTGAATCTCAACATCAGTGTTACACCTCCACTGTATAAGATGACACTGATGCAAAATACAGGATAATGCAGAATCCTAGGTCCTCAGATATCAATGTTCATTTCTTAGTCTGTCATTAATATTTCCCCATGCTTTTTAAGCTTCCAGAAGCCAGTAGCATTTTAGATCCGCAGGAGGTTGTGAATAATAATGTGCATTAATAAGGTAGAAGAAGACACAAGTTCCTGCTGATTGCATATCCAAGATTGTTGTTAATGACTACATTACTTGCTAAAAAAAGTAAACAAATTCCTACATGGAGAGATCCAAGATATGCCAGTTGCCTAGTTGCTAAAGAATATTAACATTTCTACAAAGAAATGCTCAACACTGCTATCACTGTCAAGGGATGCGTTTCATAAGGAATGTTTTTTTGCAAAGGGTATCAAAACCACTTGAAAGATTGATACATGTTCAAAAGAAGTGCAAGGATTTTGTTCCTTTCATTGTCCACGTTATTAGGGTCTCTAGCATCAAATCCAACATTAAAATGGCCAAGTGATGAAGCATACCTTCGTAATATAAGTTGCTTTTATGAAACTAAATTTCACCTTTTTGTGCTACAATTGTAAACACCCACATTTCTTAAACCAGCAGCTTAGTTTGATAATCTTATGTGTCTGCTTAGCATTAGAATTCATCTTAGATCCCTGAGTGTTTTCCACTGACTTCAGCTAAGCTTCTCCCATGAGGCTGGGTTAGGATTAGGCTGTTTTCATTTTTTATTTCATACACTTTTATTTAGCTATATGAGCCAACGCCAGTGTTGAAGGAGTTTATTTTTGGAACATGGGAAATGTAAGTAGACAGTTGCATTAATACAATTACAGAAAGTTCTGCAACATACAACAATACATTTTGCATCTAACTTTTAAGATAAACATAAAGCTGTGGAATCCTGGGATCCATCTAACAGAGCCTGACTTACAATTTTGTCAAGGAAATACCTTATTAGTAGTCATACAATATGCAGCTTCCTGAACAGCATCAAAGAGAAAGTGCAGGATCCAACTGTAGACACATAAATACAATAGAGCTTTGTTTGGCAACTTCCACAGAAACAAAAATAAGGATACCCAAATGAGAGTTAGGTTCCTCCTCCCAACAAAAAATAAGAAGCAACAAGTTCTGGGCTCTTCCAATAAATAATTTCATGAGGGACTGGCAGAATGAGGCACGCAATCAAAGACTGACTCACCAAGAAAGGTAATGGCTGCTCATAGGGTGAGTCTTCTCTGACCCAGGATGTTAAGTGCCATATTACTATCATGACATAAGCTGCTTTGTAACAAATATGCCACAGTAGCTTCTCTATGTGAACATCAATTTCCAGGTCTTACTCCTCTGCAATAGGGTTCGTAATGCTACATTGTTTCAAAACAAATTAAACCATAGTTGATCTTCCAGAATAATTATACTTCTCAGCTTACTCTTGAGTGACAAGCCTGGAGAAGACAATAGTTGAAATGCAGCCTTGAAGAACTGCACCATGTCCTGGGCATGGGTTCAGGACCTTTCTCTGAAGATTATTTTCTTTTGTGGCAAAGAGGTGTTGTTCTAGACAAGGACCATCCTAGACAAAGACACCACACCAAAAGGACACAAAAGCACACAAGCACACAGGTTTGTTCTGATTAAAGTTCCAGCAGAGCTGGGACCACATCCATGCTACTGGATTATAAGCAATATTTCCTCATTCATAAAACATTGGGAATGCCCATTTTAAGCACTAGTATTGTGAAATCTGGATGGCAAAGCCTGGGTCAGGTGTAAGACATCTTCAGCAGCAATTCAGTTTCTCCATCTGATCAGTGGTACCTGAGAAACACACAATACACAACCATTATTTGCTTGTTTGTTACATTTTATCATGCCTGCCAGTTTATAGAGTACTAATGGAATTTGTACTTACATTTATAAGCAGCATTATGTAGCATTTATTTATACCATATGGTTAAATTTTATTTTGCACATGTATAATTTTACTTTGCCCATTTGAAAACAATGAGGTACAAAGTGAGTAATGTGTAAAACCAGTGGGCACAATGCAAATAAGAAAATTTTAGAAATGTCAGTGCAGCATATGAGCATAGTAAAGGGGGTCATTGCTCAGGATATATCACATTGTTTTGTCAGAACCGCAGTGCCTGCAATGCCTGCAGAAATCTATTTTTGCTTTTGATGTTGCTAACAACCCTGCCTTTATCACAATCTCACAACATTTGGCATTTTTCCTGAATCCTCAAGATCTGTGGGGTTCTTTACTTCTTTTTTCTAACGGAAATTTCCTACTTCTTACAGTGTTAGTGAAAAGTCTGGAAACAACAGGTTTTGACAATAGCTGGACCAGGTTAGACAAAAAGCTCTGGGAAAGTGTAAGAACAATGACTTTTAATTTTCATATTTTTTTTAATGAAATAGCTATATTTATCTTCATGGGAATAATGGTGAAAGTCAAGGCATTCCTAGTATGGTGATAGTATGTAACCACAAAGTGACACAAACAGACAAAGCAATGTATGTTCTGGCACCTGATAACATAGCAAAGTTTTGAGGACATCATCTGTAAACAGGTCTGAAAATAGAAGTACCTCTTTTCGATATTCTCTCACAGCAGAGCAAATAAATGCTAGTCTTGGTTGAGCACACTTCACCCGAGAGCTTTTCCAAAAGCATCAGTGGTTTAATCTTTAATACCACTATCAGACTCTCCATAAAGAGAAGGCACAACAGGTCAACAAATTTAGTTGGAAAGATGAGCTATGAGAGAGACATCTAAGTCATTCCTCCCGGTGACCAACTTATGTATTTCTTTCCTAATTTGACATTTCATACTGCCTTTCCTTTAAAATATTCTCCTTTTGAGGATCTCATCAGGATTTGTTCTGGGTATTGTTTCACAGAGCTGATTAAGTACATTGCAGGGTGTCCCTGGTACTGTACGGGGATACCTGCAGAGAGAAGGACGGAAAGAGGGTCAGCTGAGGGGTCTGTCTCAGGCTAGAAGAGCTGGATTTGCTTTACTGGGTAATACCTGGATGTGACTGGTGTTAGCAGACAGCATTGGAAAGGATATAGTTGGTATGCAGAGCTACATGGGACTGAAAATACGAAATTGTTCAATTCAGGTTTTTCATGAAAGCCTACTTTTAGGAAGGGAAATAAAGCATGTGGATGCCGGAATATAGAAAGAGTAACAAAAACTTATCTGTGCTAAATGTTCATCAAACAGTGACATGATTAATAGAATAACAGTTTTAGATTCTTACAAAATGAGGTCTCAAGCAGTACAACTTCCAGAGTGAGGGATTCCACTCTGCTCCCAGTCCTTGAGTAGTCACTAAGTCTGATGAGCAGGGTGAGAGGGATGGCAGAGAAAACCCTGGAAATGCACAAAGAATTGTATAAAACTGAGAAGCTTTTTCAATCCCTTTTATCATTATTCATCTGTTCTGACTGTTCCTATAGCAAAGGTATGGAACAAGCAACCTTGAAATTAATGTTAGACTTCCTCACATGAATAGTTTTTCCATGGGTGGGCACTGCAAAGATCTAGCACCTTCTCATGGAAGACATATACATTAAATTGAATGAATAACTGCAATGTGCTTGGATGAGCAGGGAGAAGCCGTGGTCCACTGGTCCCTTAAGTATGGGGGAAGGCCATCTAAGATGTCAGGCAAACCCTGTATTAAGGCACTAGGTTGGGAAGTAGTAGATATGGTTTCCATTCCCACCTCTGCTTTACTCCTGCCTAAACTTGAGCAAATCTCTGACTTTCTTTGCCTCAGTCTGTAATGAAGTAATAATATTTTCCTGCCTCTGTGAGACACTGTCATCCAGATATTGTGCTGATGGGTACGATTGAACAATCTCCCATATATTAAAAAGAATATTTGCTCAGATGGATGGTACTCTATCACTGAAAAACGTCAAGTGAATGAGGTGTACTCGCTTTTTATAGGTTCCTTTTATGTGCTTTGTTATAATAAGAAATACATCACCACTGTGGGGACCTGAGTCATCTCTGTCCTTATTCTGCTCTTTTTCCAGTGTTTTCCTTGAATGCAATACACATAAATCAGTATAAAAATGGAGTAATACCATGGCAAATCAGAGCTTTTGTTTTTCTCCCTGGAAGCTGCACTAGCCCTGCACTCCAAAACAATTACTACCATGTAATTTATTTTCACTTTATTATGTTTCGCTGAAATCCAAATTGGAGTTTGCTGATTATGCAACAGCTCCCCATATTCATTTTCCTACACAATGAAACTTCAGCTGGAAATATATACAAATTAAGGATTCAAATCTTTCTAAGAAGTTTTGCAAAACTTCCTTTATAGCCAGCTTCTATCAAATCCCATTTGGTTTTATAAGCTGCTGAAAACCCTAATCAGAAACGTCTGTGCTTATGGGCTCAAAACAGAATATCATCTATATCTTACCTTACTTCCCTGCAAGAATCTCTGAATAACCTCAAAATGGCATGCCTTTCCTCATTCAAACATTTGGCAAAACAGGGTTATAATAAATGATGTAACAAGGGAGATCCTAACAAGAAACATCTGTACAGATTGCTGAAGGCAAGCTCAAAGTATGTCAGAGTCTAAGAATTTACCACAAGGAAAAATTACTGAGAAAAATATGTAAAAAATGTTTATGTTCAATGTTGCTTGAAAAGCAACATGAACAAAGTGTCTAACAATACCACACAAGTAGACCACAACCCTCTTTTCATATTTACAAAGCTATTGAAGGGCTGGCACAGGGAAGTAAAAACCCACCCCTGACTAGGAGCTGCTTAGAAATTCCCACTGTTCATGAGCACAGGTCTTCCTGTGGAGCAGACTCAGTGCAGCTGAGCCTCATTTCACAAAAAGAGAGCACATTCAGCGTTAGACCATTAGTGTAGGACAGAATAAGATGATTATTGCTCCCTTTTTGATAGGAAATCTCAGGTAGAGAGAGGTCAAGTCGAAATTGTTCCTCTGATCCAAGTGTAATAAAACTTGGGCAATCAATTTCATTTACCTCTTACTCCATAAAAAAATGCAATGTGTCTGAATCTTCCATCACTTTCAGCTAAAGAAAAAAACATTTGGCCTCCTTGGACACCATGTCCAAGATTTCTCGAGTCAGACGCTCCAAAATGACTATTTGAACATCACATAAGGAATTTGCCAAAGGATGCTCCTACATTGACCATCTTAATAACCTGATTCCCTGTGCTTCAATACAATACCGTTTTTCATTTCTTACAGGACTTTTTTTCATCCATCTGTACCTGGCGGAAATGAATAAGAAAAAAAGAAAAACATGCTGAAGCAGACAATGTTCTGAAAAGCCATAGTGGGCCCTTGCCAACAGGTAGGGAAGGCAGCCACTGAGACTGTAAGCAGAGATATAAAAAAAGTGCTCTCTGAATGCTATGCCTTTAGGCCCCAGATGGAACAAGCAATGAAAGAAAAAACCCAAGGAGATTGGACATATTTTGGAGAATGAATAATAAAGTTGGACAAGCAAGCAGCATCCTGTGAGCCTCTTACTAACAGAAAGTCAACCTTCCCAGGAACTGATGTCCTATGCCTGGAGTCCAAGAGGTAAAGGTGCTGAGAGCCTTCAGTGGTTTGCACTTTTGTAAGCTTGGCCAGGTCTAGAAGGAAAATACTTGCAGTATTATGTAGCACTGAGTGGAGATGACTCTGCTGTACCAAATACCTGATTATGAGAGCTCAGGGACTACTGACAGTGTATGTCACTGATACTCAAACGAAAATGTTTGCTCCATGCTTGACTAGTAACTGGATTTTTATTTTTCTGTCATTCCTCAGAACTTTTCAAAGAGTGTTTTAAAAGCTGGAAAGACACTGTTTCAAGGTTTTAGTAGTTGATAATTGTTTCTCCATGCATGAGGTTCCATAGTTTGGACGGGAGCTGAGGATGGCTTTTTAATAACAAACTCTGTTGCTCAGAACTATGTAAAATATTTTTGTGTTCTATAAAAATAACGCTGATTCTGTTCAAATAAACTCACTGCTGAGATGCTGCAGTGAGCTTCAATATTTTTAGATCATTTGGGCCCCAGGCAATCTGAAGTAAATATATTTATTTCCTCTGGTGTAAACAGAGGAAACCTGAACATCAGGTTAAAGGTCATAATCCCATGAGCAACATCTGCTCTCTTGAATTTTGAGGAATAGTTCTGACTGCATGTGCAATAAAACTCAAGAGCTCTGCTCTAGTTCTCAATCTTCTCACACCCCACCAAGTCTCCCAGTCCCAAAATGTTGGAACCTTTAAATTTCACCTCATGCATCAGACAGGAGTGGGTCAGCTACAAGTGCTAGACAAGCTTCAAACTGTGACTCAGTCTCAGAGTGTCCCAGCTTCAGTGAAAATCTCCAACAAGCTTTCATTACCTCTTGTCATCACTCTGAATCAGGAAATAAGAAACTCCATAAACTCATGTACTTTAACATTTTTTCTTTCAATCTATACTCATTTTTATAAGAAAAGTTTATGCTCTTCATTTAGTTAAAACATCGCAGACAGAACTGATAGGATCTTTATGTTACATTTTGCCATGTATTTAAAAGCTTATACAGTTTATCTTAATTTGTTTCCTTTTGTTTAGCTGGAAAGTTAAGAATGGCATTTATTAATTGTTTAACTCATGATTTCCTGCTTTGGCAGGAATCAGAATCCATTTCAAAATACCAGATGCCTCAGTTATGCCTGATTATTATTTATGCAAAATTATTTCATGTGTTCTGGACAAAGAACAAAAAATAATCATAAAATCATGGAGTCATAGATTATGCTGAGTTGGAAGGGACAAGGATCATCGAGTTGGACAGGGATCATTGAATCCAACTCCTGGCCTTGCACAGGACACCCCAAGTGTGCCCGAGTGTATTGTCCAAATGCCTCTTGAACTATGTAGGGCTTGGTGCTGTAACCACTTTCCTGGGAAGCCTGTTCCAGTGCCCAACCACCCTCTGGATGAAGCTTTTCCTGTTATCCAGCCTAAATCTCCTCTGACTCAGCTTCATGCCATTTCATCAAGTCCTGTCTCTGGTCACAAGAGTGAAGAGATCAGTACTTGCCCCTACTTTGTGAGGATGTTGAGTACCACAATGAGATCTACCCTCAGTCTCCTCTTCTCCAGGCTGAACAGACCAAGTGACCTCAGCCACTCCTCATACGGCTTCTCCTCCAGACCCTTCACCATCCTCATGGCCCCCCTTTGGATGTTCTCTAATAGCTTGATATCTTTTTTATATCATGGTGCCCAAATCTGCCCACAGTATTCAAGATGAAACAGCACCAGTGCCAAGCAGAGCGGGACAATCCTCTCCTTTGCCCACCTGGTGATGCTTTGCCTGATGTCCCCCAGGACATGGTTGGCCCTCCTGGCTGCCAGGGCATTGCTGACTCATATACAACTTCCCACCAACCAGGAGCACCAGGTCCCTTTCCTCAGTGCTTCTCTTCAGCCTCTCATTCCTCAGTCTACAAACACAACCAGAGTTCCCCATCACAGGTGCAGAATCCAACACTTGCCCTTGTTTAACTTCACACAGCTGGTGATTGCCCATTTCTCTAATTTCTCAAAGTCTTCCTGCAGGGCCTCTCTGCCCTCAAGGGAGTTGACAGCTCCTTCCAATTTAGTGTTGTTGGCAAACTTACATCCTCTCCAGTCCGGTGTCCAGGTTGTTTATGAAGATGTTGAAGAGAACTGGGCCATGGAAGGAGCTCTGCAGAACCCCACTGGTGACTGGTCACCAGCCTGATATTACCCCATTCACTATAACTCTTTGTGCCTGGCCTGTGAGCCAGTTGCTCACCCATCACACAACATGGTTATCCAGCTGTGTGCTGGACATTTTGTCCAGACGGATATTATGAGAGACAGTATCCAAAGTTTTGCTGAAGTCCAAAAAGATTACACCTACTGACTTTCCCAGATCAACTAGGCAGGTTGCCCTGCCGTAGAAGGAAATCGGGTTCAACAAGAAGGACTTTCTCCTCATGAAGCCGTGCTGATTGTGATCTTTGGGTGCATTGTCTTTCAGGTGTTTTTCAATATCTCCCAGAATAATCTTTTCCATGATTTTACCAGGCACTGAAGTGAGACTGATCAAAAATATTTATGATTGAAATATTATTTTTATATATGTGTAATTGAAATTATATGTATATTATTCAAACATTTATTATTATACTGTTTAAAAATATTTATTGTTGAAAAGTGTATAAAAAGTGAAAAGTATCTATAGTTTCATGTGACAGAAGATTTTAGGTCTAAGAAGTTCACAGTCACTCAGATCTCTGAGATATTCAGATGTAACACTGCTGCAGGTCCACCTCTTCTTTTCTCAGTGTTTGAACTGCTTATAGACACTGGAGTGCCTATCTGCTCTGTACCTGAAGTCATGATTTATAAATAACCGTTCATAACAAACTGTTCCTGCGTTCTTCTGCTCACAAGAACTGAAATACGCATAAAACATGAGTTCTTCAGGATATTATACAATGTGCTTGTTTCTAGTGAGGCTATTCCAAATCTAACCTAATCAAACATCTAGGTTAAATCCCCACTATATTTAACTTTATTCATAGCAAAGCAGCTGCACTAGTTCAAGGCATTTTATTTTCCCAAGTAAGTTTTTGCATAATGGTCTGCCTTTCTTGTTCAAATTACGAAGAAAAAAAAATTGGCAATGTATGAAAGCAAGAAAGCAGACATAAGAAACACATTCCTAACATGGATCTACAGTGACACAATAAAGACTCAAGTCTGGGAATTCACTGAAGTCTAGACATATTTGGAAGAAAAGGAGAAAGTCACTTGCAGAGATCTCTCTCAAAGCTGGATATTTTCAGATGAGGTCTAGATCTCCTTGAAATGTCCTTCATCAAACCAACTCCTGACTGCAGATCCAGGCTCTGGTGTTTAGTGGGTGCCGCCTCCCTGGAGCTATGATGCTTTACCATTATGACTGAGTTACATCACCTTTTGTTATCTAAATAACCTGAAATCATGCCTTCACTCCTACAAACCAGTGAAATCATAGAGGCAAACTGAACATTGTTCTATGCCAGCATGCATAAGAAATTCCATTTTGCATTGAATTAGATATTAACTGATAGTAAGCAATAATTTATACCACTACACTGAAAGAATCTTTAGGAAGAACACATGCAATTGTGTTTTCAAGCTTAACTCTGGCTCCTGACTGATGATTGTTTGATTTCTGAAGCTGTGTGATACATAAACTCTAGGCAATTACTGTGTTATTTAAGATGCAGGCAGATTTACACCAATTATGGATATATCTTCCATATATTTACACATCATTTATGCAGATGACAAAGGGTCACAGCCTGAGACTGTTGTCAATTTATGAGATCTCAGGACTTGTCCTAAATAATCACATGGAGCTTTTGTATTTATGAGAGATTCCCTGTCAACTGGTCACAGATTTGCAGACTATTCAAAGCAAAGGACCACACCCACAGGCACAACTCTCTGTATCATCAAGCGTTTTCTTGGCTGTGCAGGTGCAGGTGGTTCACACATCACAGCGTGGGAATCACTCTACTAAATTGCATTTTAGATCCTGAAATTATATGGCAGCTTAACTAACATTGGAAGAGACATGGTTCACTGAGTCCATAATCTCAGGTTGCTTGTCATTGTCACTAAGGCCATAAGGATATCCCCTCTATCCTCTGCACTACCATGCATTCAACATCCCAGTGTATTTGACTTAAGATGTTTCTCTTTAGGGAACCTAAAACCTAGGAAAAAACAGTCATGTGCAAGGACAGGAGGAATTAAGAGGCTCACCTATGGAAGTGGGCCATTGCAATGGACAGAAAAATGCTGACACTAAAATTCCTGTGACCTATATTTATGCTATCCTAAAGGGAAAGAGCTCTTTATCATTTCTACAAAGTAAAAACAAAGGACAGGCATTCAAATAATAGCAGGCAGTCTTATATGTCTTAAAAACAATAAAAGGTCAGTATTGGGAGTGATTTTACTGGTCCCTCCACACACTGTTAACACCTTAGCACTAAACCCAAACTGCAATTAAGAGACTGAGATAAAATGGAAAAGATAAGCTCAAGGCAGAAGACTTCCAGACCTTAGAAATGGATTTCTAAAGCTCTAAACACTTACAATTTTTCTGAATTGCAGTGATAACTTTTTATTGGAAACTGTCTTGTGCTGTTTTTATATTTTATCATTGTAGCACCAACATGAGTGCACTTGGGATAGGTATGAGGTCATAGATTCAAGCCTGATGTGTGTTTTTCTACACACACACGCAAGGAAAAGGTTGCCCACTCTCAGAGTCCAAAACTGCAGTGGTACTAGGGCATGGCCCTAAAACAGTGATGAGATTAATTTAAAGAACCATGCAATTTACACCAGATAATTTCCACACTGTCACAGGACATTCCCATAATGCATGACTAACACTGGCACCATGAGCTACCTGCCAAGCCCCCACCTGACATATATGCTGAACGAATAAGCCTGGAGAGGTACAGTGGGACAGTTAGCATCCCTGGGCAGCAGTTGGGATTGAGGCACTCTGGCCAGGACCCTGTGCTCAAAGAAGTCCTGCTGAATGCCATTTTCTACCACGGTCCATGCTCAGCAACACTTTTCTTCCTCCTGTGGCCCCAGGGGAGCTGTACACACCACACTACACAAACAGTGCCTCTGTTACCTGGCCCAGGGCAGGAACATTTCTTGTTGGTTTAATCAGAAAAAGAGATGGTCTGAATGCATCTCTGTGTATTTTCCCTGGCAAATGCCTGCTTAGAAAGTACACCCCAGCTAGGAAGATGAGTTCATTCAGACTCAAACCCACCATGTGAATAACAGCGAGCATAACTCCAGGCATGTTTGTTTCATTAATAAATGGGTTTGTGCTGAGAGTTACAAACCTGTCCAATGAAAGTATCAACTTTGTCAGATCTCTCCACAAATATATCCACAAAGAGGAAGTGAATATGAACAGTGTTTGAGGAATAGTATAATAGATAAACAAGTAAATACGTAAACAAGCAAAACAACCTCCAAAACCGCAACAAAACCAAAGCACATCCACCCCCTTTTCCAGGCTGGATAAGATTGCCACCTACCATGTTTTCTTCTTTGGGATAACACAACCCTAACTTTTGCCCTCTAGCAATGGATGTATCAGTCCTTCTGTGGTATAATTTAGCTGAAAATGTGAAACGATATATATTTCATATGCTTCAGTGGATGTTTAAATATGTTGATCTTATTTTTTCCTTTTGGTTTATTTAGCATATAAACAATCTTTTTTTAGTGTTATGTATATTTTAGCTCTTCAGAAAAAATAGTATAAGTTATAGGTCAAGAACAGATTTTCCATAATACTGCTCTGTTTTTAAGCTATTGTGACTGGTAAATAAGAAATTATATTTATTACCAAAACATTAAAGCGGCACAGAGAAGAACAGGCTCATAGGTTAATTCATTTCAGGAGAGCAAGAATCAACAAGAATCAGAGTGTCTACTTAACCCATCAGGGAACTGTGCAAACATAACTCAAAAATAGCTTGCCCCATGGTTCCAGACACAGCAAAATACAAAGCCTGCCTCATGTGTACACTTTTCAGCTCTTTTCACAGCCACAGCAAGAGGAAGAGGAGTCTTCCCAAGAGGTAAATGTGTGCAGCCTTGCTAGCTGCTCTTGCCAGGTCAGATCAAGTGAGTGGAAGCTCTTTGAACCAGGGAGAGCAGGACATTTATGAGCATGAGCTGCAAGAAGCCTACAGAGGTAGTGGTCACTCCTGCTCTGGCTATTGCAGAGCTGTGTGGGATATCTTTGTATCCAGTCTCCAAATGACCGAATAATAAAGAAAATTCATTTTAGGAAAGTACTCACCTTTTGCCTAGCTTTTCATGTTGTTTCACTCATTAGAAACATGAAAGGGGTTGCTGCAATATGACCAGCCAGCTCTCCATGCATCACTTATGGTTTTTCCAGCACTGCAACCATCTGGTATGAGGATCAAAGCCATTTGACATCAGCCTCGTTTCAAAATGTAATAAAGATTGCAACCTCCAAGAGAAACTACTGCATTTTTCTGAAGGAAGGCAGATAGTATTAAACCAAAAAACAGATTTTCCCACAGTCAGGTGTAGCAGAATGACCACTCCTGCTTCTGTTCCAGGCCAGTGCATGAGAGCATTAACAATTATGAACAACTTTCATTTCTGAAACACATAACATTATGTGTTTTAACACAAATGGGAAAAAAAAAATCAAACAAACCACAAATATAATTCTGATCCTGTATTCAGAAGTTTTTGGAGGAATATCAAATCTAAATCCATATTCCTAATGAATACAAAAAGGATGATTCTTCACAGTTGGCAAATCAATGTGAGCCATATAACAGAAATCTGTAGCTGTTATAGCTCTCGAGTTAGAACTAGGGCTATCGAAATAAAATGATGGATGTTAAGAGATGATTTACAGTATCTGCTCCAAACCTGCTTACAATCTGCATGTAAGTCCCTTTCTCTGCATTGTGCTGGGAAAGCAGCAGACTTAAATGCTCTGTTGTAAGTGTCAGCTTCGAGCAACTCAGGTGGGATCGACAGAAAAAAACTGGCTTAAAAACAGCCCACATGAGAAAGGAACCAGACCCAGCAGTTACAAAACAGCTATATTAGAAGATAGTTAGCTGTTTCCATAGAAATGGAAATATAGATTCAATCCCTTCAAATCAGAGCTCTGAACAAAAGCAGGAGTAACCAAACTGTTTGTAAATCTGTCATGTCAAACAGAAATTTCTGGTAGAAGGACAGACTTTCAGACTTTCAATGCTTATAAAGGTAATGTAACTGATGTTTATAATAGAAAGTCAGGCAAAATGCAGGCCCCAGTCTCTCCAGGCTGCCTTGATTACTCTTGCTGTAGTGGGAAGGAGGAGGACTGGAAGGCAATTATACATCATTGATTATCATGATAGCTCAATCCTTGCCTCTGGGTAAAGCAGCTTACAGTGCCCTGATACTTCATGCTTACTGGTGCTTACCCCACTGTACATCTCCTGTCACAGGGGCATCATTCCTCACATAACCAGCACTAGGATGCAGTGCCACCAGATGGCACTCCAGAATGCTCACCCTCATCCCCGCTCTTGCTGCTGGGCTGCACAGGTATCTCCCCATGAGGGAGCCAGGGGTCAGGGCTGAGAACTGAACTGCTAGGCAGAATTGCTTGTGTGATATGGGCAGTGACATCCCTCCACCAGGCATAAATTTCTCTCCGTTGTGCCCGTGGTGTAGAAATCCTTGCTCCGTGCCCTGCAGCAGTCGGGGTGCCAGCAGCAGCACTGGTGAGCCCAGCCACACTTCCCAATACTGGGTTTGAAATGCCAAAGTAACTGTGACTGGGTGGGCAAAGCTGCCCAAGCAGAAACTGAAAAGAACACCGAGGATTGAGTGAGGAGCATAAGCAGGAAATTACAAGTGCAGAAGACACCAGCACTGCAAGGAAGGCTGAAGACTTGAAGACCCTGTGGTTGGGAGATGATAATACTGCACTGGCAACCACAGCATCAGTAGTGTCTGTCCTTTCAGGAAGGAGCCAAAACTCTACCACTAACCATTCTTATTCCACACATAACGAAAATCAATTAATAGACACTTTTCTTTTGCATTAATCCCAACCTTGGGATTTTCATTAGTTTGGGGGAGTGTTGGCAACTCCTACCCCAGCAAGAATTTCCCAATTGCCTACAGAAACGCTGCCTGCTGCATTCCTCTGAGGAATGCCTTCCCATTTGCACAGCATAAACAAGCACAGGAATGGGCAAGACTTTCTGTATCCCTCTGCACAGTGTAAAGTGGATACTCCTCCGCATGCCTTTATTTCTAAGGATGAACTATGACTTCTCTGCTTCTATCAGTATTTTTGATTTTTTGTTTTTTTGGGTGATAAATTGAGGAGAGGAAAGTAGATAAAAGCCGAAAGAGCAAAATATAACTAAAACAACAAATTGACACTTCCTGGGGAAGACTGTAAAGGAAAAAATAATTTTATTAGGTATTTTGCACCAGACTTTATTCCTAATTTCCTAATTCTTGTCCACTGTGGCTTCTTATGGTCTTCGAATTGTCTTTGATCAGAATGGCAAGTTCCAGACCTTTATTCCCTATTTCCACCGTGTTGTCCTCCATGTCAGCCTTCTGTACCTGCAAATGAGTAGCAGACATTTGTGCTTTTGTTAGGAATTCACCATGTGCCCTTGTTCCTTATTAGGAATGGTTGATTTAGCTAGGCTGAAACTATTGATGACAATAACAAAAACATGGAAAAACTTCTGACTTATTCCAAACATAAATGTCATTACTTTAAGAATAAAAACCTGCTCTTCCATGGTATTTTTATTTCAATTACGGTGTTCTTGGCTGATGAACCTTCAAAATAGTCCTGTATTTTCCTTTCAGCTCAGTCTGTCACTACAACAGCCTAAACCACTGTTATACTTGTAGACATCAGTTCAGTAATTTTAATAACATTCGCTTAAATATTTCTATATTGAGGTAAATAGAGTATAGAGATAAAGTCCTTGAAATACTACACAGAAGTGTGAGCTCTAGGAACTCATGAAACAGCTGAACATTTTACACTCATATTTTCAATGCTGTTTTGCACAGCAGTGAGTTGTCTACTATGTCATAAATACCTTATTATTTCTACTGATTTTGACAGAAAAAACAGGCAAGAAAACCCTATTTCTGAACCATCAATGGAAAAGCATGTGGCTACATCAATGCTTAAAATAAGAATTACTTGAAAAGCCCAAAGCATTTTTGAAAGTAAATGATTAATTCTTCAAAATTCTTGCACATGTACGCAGAGATATAAAAGCTGAAAAAGTACAGAAACTCATAATCTCCTTGATTATGCTTTCTTTAAGTAACTGCTCATTAAAATCATTTCATGCATGTCCTCCTATCATGAGTGAAAATTAGACTGACTGTTCTAAACAGGAAAAAAAAAGTAAACGGGAGTTTCCTGTGTAGTTGCAAAATCAGCTTGAAAAATGAACATAATTTCCTCTCCTCTCTTACACCCACTCACTCACACAGTTTTTGTTTAGTGAGGATTTCTTTTTTCATTCCTATACCTTTAGCCCTCCTCCAGGTCTTCCTTCAAACAGTGCCCTTATCTATCTGTCTGTCTGCTTACCACACAAAACCAGCTGGAAAGGTTTTGCAGCTACTACTAAACTTGATTAGATCTCAACTGGTACTCTAACTGCAAACAAGTTTGGGCAGGGTATACTCATTCCTCCTTGTGATCCCCTTTTTAGCTCTATGTCCAGCCCTTGTTGAAGGTCATATACAAGGTTTTCCATCACCCTTTTCCTACGGACAGTTCTAACAGCAAAACATACCCACCTTTTAGTCCCCAGAATTAGGAGCTGATAAAAACACCTCCCTCTTACCTAGAAGTGTTTGTGTGATGAAGAAAAAAGTCTATTTTCTGTCCACATCTTTGAACTTGCCACATGTTCTCCCTGTTAATGCATTTCACAGAATCACAGAATATGCCAAGTTGGAAGGGACCCACCAGGTTATTGCAACTTCTCAGTCCTTTAAATTGTTCCACTGTGCATGACATACAGAAATAGCCACTTGATGACACCAAGGGCAGAGATTATGTGGGATAGGAATTTGTACTTTGCAAACATAAAGGTGATCAATTCCTGCTGAGAAGTTACCAAAGTTTCAGCCCTTGCTCCAAGTACTATTTATTCAGGCGGTACAATACTTTATGTGTGCTTTCCACTGGAAGGTAGTGTTCTAACCACAGGGCAAAATGTCATTCCTCCTGTTCCTTGAATACAAATATCTATTTATTCTTTATAAAATAAAAAAGCCACCTCATGAGAAATTGAGAAATGCAGGTGCCATGTCCTCAGACTGTCAAAGGAAACGGATCACAGGGTTTTAATTTATAGAAGATTAACCACTAGATGTTGGAAAAATTGGCTATAAAACATAGTTTGTGCACATAAATGTCCTTTCTTACAATTTAACAAGGTATGTGGCATAAGAATGTCATAAACATTTTCACACTCACATTGATGTCATTAGTGGATCTCTTTCTTGGGCACCCAATTCTTCCTACACACTAGGCTGACATCTGATTATCAAGATATAATTTATACATATCCAGGCATGTAGCTCCAAGTTTCCTCTGTCTACTCAAAGTTGACTTCTGCAACACTGAAATTCTGCAAGACCCAAGTCCTTCCAGAGTCCTACATCTGAAACAAGTGCAATATATTTTGGAAAGATGCTTATCCAGATCTAGCACTGATCAGTCAATTGCTCTCTTCTGCAGAAGCTTTTAGAAATTGAGGTGACAATTCGTTATCCTAACTGGGGACTTTTGGACTCCAAGAATCTAATTGGGTGTGAAGTTTCACCATAGCTACATTATCCGATATCTGCAGGTTCTGAATTTCTTACAATATATTATAAAGTATATAGATTAAAACATTTTTTCCCCTGTTAAGTTTTCCTATTCCCATGATAACCTGTTTTCCAAACGATGCTTTAAATGAACAGTAGCTGATTCTGGTAGCTGTTTTACAGAAATACAGCATTTGGAATCTTGCCCACAGAACAGCAAAGCTAAGGGTATGCATATTAAGAAATCAAAATTTGCATTTCTAAAGAATTATGTATATATTTCTTGCAGCTACTAATGTCAGTTTCTCTAAAGATAATTTGTTATACACATTAATTTTAAGATTCAGAGTTCCCACACAAACAAGGACACCAATATCTATCTATCTATCTAGGCAGGAATATAGTACAAAAATTAAGGAAGTTTAATTTTCAAAGCATTTTACAACTTTTAACAAAATCTGAATCCTGCCTCACCATTGCTTTTTCTGTATTGCTCCTGGGATCTCTCACAGTGCTGCAGTTGTTCACTGAACAGACACCCTTTACCCACCACAGCTGCCCACCCAGCTTCTGCAAACCTGAGAGTCTGTGTTTCTTTGGAGGTGCTCCTGACACACCCTTGGCTGAGCTGTGTGATTGGGAGTGCTGGTAGGGCATTCCTGTTTGAGATCTACTGAGCAGGGAAAGATCTCTCCTCTCTGATGTAACACCAAAAGTTCAGAAGGCTCTTAAACCTCACAGCCACGTGATTCTACACACCTCTTGCCTGTTGGCAGCTCAGTTATTGCTCTGAGCCTTGTCAAAGATGCTTGAGAGGAGTCTGAAAAGGTTGAACTTTGTTGGGTAGACCAAGTTTTTTAGCTGGTTATCAAAGAAAACTCCAGATACCAAAAGTAATATTCGTTATTTAATATTCATTAATTCATTCTTATTCATTTGAGCAGGAAGAATGAACACCACCACCTTACAGAAATGGTTCTGAACCTTGTATCCAAAAGCACAGAAGATAGGAGGCAAACAGTAAGGAAAGAAAACATACTTCCCAATAATATTATCAAGTATCAATCTGCATCTCTTTTATTCACTTAATTATGTTCCATTACAAACATTGCACCATATGTCATATTACAGATTTAATCATGTTTGCATGTACACGTTCGTTAACAGATCTTGGAAAGCATTGTAAATTGTTGAAGTACTATAATGACTTATTGGAACACAATAATAAAAATTTAAACAATAGTGATGGTATTGTTTTCTCACTTTGGTGTATATATGTAATTAAAGTGCCCCACTTGAGAAACAGGATAATTTCTAATTCACTACCAAAAGCTTTTTTCTATGACACATATATTAATATTTCTAAGTAAGAAAAAAGTCAAGTATGACTGTCACACAAACACAGTTTTAAGATAATTTCCTCTCAAATCAGGGCTTGGCTATATTTACATTAATTTCTTCCAAAAAGGGACCTCTAAAGATGCAGGAATCTTCAAGCAGCTGGATCTGATTAAATATGCCATGTACAGAGAAGAAACAGAGAAGATTAAGTCAAGGAAAAAACTAGGGAAGATTACATTTTCCAAGATTTTCCCCTTAGGTTTCTAACTAAATCCTGTCTAACACAAACAGCAGTGTGTTGTAACTTTCATCTACTGCTCCACAAATTATTTTTATGTCCTGTTACATAAGTACATCTTGCTTGAGTGCAATAATGCATTAAAGGGATAATAAATAAACAGCAACATAATAAAGAATGGTATCCTGCAAAGGGCAGTGCTTGGGGACAGCATTCTGCCCAGCTGATTCTTTGCCAAGTGTGTAGCCCACAGATGCAGAAATATTTCATTTGTTTAAGTTTAAACACTTTCATTACTGTTCTAACAGAATGGAATAATGGATTCATAGTTCATCATACTAGTTGCAAATTCATCTGCACTTGTAAAATTTGCTAGGTAGAGTGAACCTAACTACAAAGCTAGGAAATATAAGTAGAGAATTATTTTAGAGCTCATTTGAAGAAAATATGGGAGATCCTTAGAAAAGTTTGTGAACTCTGTAGATGAAGTATCTTTTAAATCATTTTGAATACCTCAAACATAATTATAAATTCTCTTCCCTTTGGCTTCTTAAAGGCCATAACAACATCATTTTCTGTGTCAACATAACTATGCAGAGCATTGATCTCAGAAACACCTACAGGAATTTTGTACTCCTTTAATGAGCTATGCCCCTTAAGTAAAGAGGCTGCTTATTTGTTTAAAGTTCAATGCACATTTAAAAATGTGTGCATTCAGAGTCTAAATCCATTTGCATTATAGAATAGAATCATATAATCATTTAGGTTGGAAAAGACCTCTAGGATCATTGAGTCCAACTGTTAACATAGGACTATCAGCTCCACCATTTAACCAGTCCTTAAGTACCACATCTACATATCTTTTAAATACCTCCAGGGATGTTGATTCCACCACTTCACTGAGCAGCCTGTTTCAATGCTTGACAACCCTTACAGAGAAGAAATTTTTCCTGATATTCAATCTAAACCCCTCTTGGCAAAACTTAAGGCCATTTCTTCTTGTCCTGTCATTTGTTACCTGAGAGAAGAGACCAAACCTCACCTGGCTACACCTCCTTTCAGTAGTTGTTGCGAGTGACAAGGTCCCCCATAATACTCCTTTTCTCCAGGTTAAACCACCCCAGTTCTCTCAGCTGCCACTCATAATGTTCCAGACCCTTCACTAGCTCTGTTGCCCTTCTCTGGGCATGCACCAGCACTTCACTGTCTGTCTTGTAGTGAGGGTCCCAAAACACAGGATTCAAGGTGTGGCCTCACCAGTGCAGAGTACAGGAGAACAATCACTGCTCTAGTCCTGATGGCCACACTGTTGTTGATACAGGCGAGGATTCCATTGGCCTTCTTGGCCAATTGGGCACACACTGGCTCAGGTTCAGCCACTGTCAACCAGCACCTCCTTAGCCTTTTCCACTGGGCAGCTTTCCAACTACTCTTCCCCCAGCCTGTAGCACTGCACGGGGTTGTCGTGACTCAAGCGTAGGACCCAGCACTTGGCCTGGTTAAACTTCACCAAATTGGTCACAGCCCATCAATCCAACCTGTCCACACCCCTCTGCAGAGACTTCCTGCCCTTCAGCAGACCAACACTCCCACATGGTCCTACTTGGTGTTGTCTCCAAACATCCTGAGGGAGCACTCAATCCCCTCGTCCAGATCATCAATAAAGATGTTAAACAGGCCCAACACTGAGCCCTGGGGAACCGCACTGGTGACCAACTGCCAGATGGATGTAACTCACCACTCTCTAGGCCTGGCCAGTTTTTCACCCACTGAACAGTGCACCTGTCCAGGCCATAAGCAGACAGTTTCTCCAGGAGAATGCTGTGGGAAATGGTGCAAAAGGCTTTACTGAAGTTCAGGTAGAAAACACCCACAGCCTCTCCCTCATCCACTAGGTGGGTCACCTTCTCATACTAGGAGAAGTTGGTCAAGATGGACCTGCCTTTCACAAACTCACCCTGGCTTGGTCTGATCCCCTGTTTATCCTGTATGTATGATGGCACTCAAGATCTGCTCCATAACTTTCCCCAGCACTGAAGTATTGTTTTGCATTGTCACAAATCACAGTTCTAAAACAGGCTACGGTAATTTTTAAGACTTTTGGAAAAAAAAAAAATCCAAACCCCAAATGTAAAATAAAACAAAAATATGAACTATACTTTGATTTTACCCAAAGATTAGCTCATTGATTAATTCAGAAGAGAAGTTTAAGTTAACAAGGAATAGTTGTAATATTCTTAACTAATAATGGTCAATTAAATTCAATTCACCAACAGTAAGATCATAGAATCATAGAATCATAGAATAGAATCATAGAATCATAGAATCAGACAGGTTGGAAAGGACCTCTGAGATCATCAAGTCCAACCTTTGATCCACTACCATCACAGTTGCTAGACCATGGCACCAAGCGCCACATCCAGCTTCATCTTAAAAACCTCCAGGGACGGTGAATCCACCACTTCCCTGGGCAGCCCATTCCAATGGCTGATTACCCTCACCGTAAAGAATTTCATTCTAATATCTAACCTAAACCTCCCCTGGCACAGCTTGAGGCCATGCCCTCTTGTCCTACTGCTGATTGCCTGGGAGAAGAGACCAACCCCTACCTGGCTACAATCTCCTCTCAGGTAGTTGTAGAGAGCGATGAGGTCTCCCCTGAGCCTTCTCTTCTCCAAGCTAAACAACCCCAGCTCCCTCAGCCTCTCCTCATAGGACTTGTGTTCAAGTCCCTTCACCAGCCTCGTTGATACTATTATGATGAATAGCAACATTTATTTACTAGTTTAGTCTGGTGTACTAGATACACCAATTATTTTTATTTTTATTTGTTAGCCCAAATAAGGGCACTTAAGGATGTTTCTTCCTACTACAAGAAAAGTGAGCTGCAGGGTCAGGGATGGAGCCACAATGCAGTCTTATACTTTATTAAGTTCTGATGGTCAGGAGACAAGACTGCAGACTACAATATTTGTCCTTCAGCCTTGAAAGAATGGATAATTATTGTGCTCTCTGTGTTAAGTCATCTAGAAGCATGGAATATAAAAAAAATCCAAGTCCCCAAAAGAGTTTACAAATCTGGATCACAGCCAGACACAACAGTGAATGAAGTAAGCAGATGGAAGAATAAGGGCTAGGATAAGGAACAAGTTTCTCCTGCTAAGTAGAAGTCACAGCGTAACACCTGCCTACTACCATCCTCTTATCACTGCAGAAAGCCAAGTGTTAGTAGTAACAAACACTGTCAAGTGCCATGCTTTTGCAAAAAGGAGTGAGCTCACAAAGAGTAAGCACTCATAACAGTTAAAATCGCTGCTTGAATCATAATTTCTAGAATCATAAAAAAAGTGCCCATGATTCAGAATAAAAAAATACAAGCAGTTACATTCTTTGTAAAAGAATTATGTTGCCTTCTACATCTCCAGCAATTATCCTAGAAAATCATCCGCTTTTCAAATGATGAACTAAACTTGTAACTATTCAATAATAACACATAAATATCAAACTAATGGTAAACTGAGAGATGTATGTACATATAGCAGAAAACTGAAGTTCAAAATAAATCATTAAGAACAGAAATTTAAGTTTATTTTTTAACTCTTTTCCCCACAGACTTTGTTTTCATAATAAGTTACATCATACATGCTATGCAAATCAATTCAATGGAGTTCAATGCTATCATATTTATACCAAGTAGGAGTGTAAATTACTTTACTTGCTCTTTTTGGCTGGAATAGACTTGCTATGTCTAACTCACAAAATTGACTTGTTTTCTTAAATGTATAGAAAACAATTTTGACCTATTTCTTATCAATTTGGTTACTGTTGTCTAAGCAACAAGGCGACTTCCTCCTTTACAATGATGGAAAACATGCTCTTCAGAAAGACCTTCTGTAAGAAAATTCTAGTCTAGTTCTTTGTTTGCTATGGATTTAATTTTTTTAAATTGAATTGGCTCACTTGAGAAGACATTAGTTTCAAAATGAATGTTATTTACATTTTGCAACAGCATAATCCAAAAGCAACAACTTCCAATATTTTTCATGCACAAAAAGAATTAAAAAAAAAATCTGAGTAACTTAATTTCTTTTGAAGGCAATGCTAAGGTAACAGACTTAGTAGAAGCCCAGGTACAACAGTGTGCAGATCTGCTTTAGAAAGATCAGCACATGCACAAAATCGGCAGGTGGAAACCTGTATTTTTTGAGAGAAGGGCATCCCGAGGATACCAAATACCAAAACTGAAGGAAGGATATAAGGGAAAGACAGAAATACTTCAGAAAATAATATTGTTAATTAAGTAGGTCGGATATTTTCTCATTCTAATAGTGCAGGGAAACAGCTGCCATGCAGGAATCATTTTTTAAGTACAAGCAGCAAGGGCAAAAGATTTTTTCCACTGACACATAAAAATGCATACATGACAGTTAATTCCCACATTACATGCAGCACTATGTGGGTCCCACTGAAAATTTGGGTTCACCTACTGAGATCTGTAAAGAAGTAAAAAAAAAATATCATTATTAGTTTATCATAATTAATATATAGGAATAATAAAATACAATATAAATCAGGTATAATAATATATTATTTTATCATAGTAACAATTCAATATTACTTTATCTGTGCAGGATGATACAACTTTTCCACCTATTTCCAGCACTCCTTTCTAATCCACAAGAAATAAAATCCCATCAAATTAACAACTTGTCATTTTCTCTCATCACTGGAAGAGATCAGTTCCGATCTGAGACCAGCAGAACTAATACCAATTGCACGCATTTAGTACTTTAGGAATGCCAATATATAAACCCAGTAAATACATTATTCATTCATTCAGTGCTCCTAGGTTTGGAAATTAAGAGGGTTATTAATATGGGTTTGGAAGAAGTGTCTTAATAGTGTCAATTAATTTTTAGATTGAATTGCATATTAACAGCTTAACCTTCAGGTCAAGAGGTGCTCAGAAGCCAATTTAATATAAAAGTCAATAGGACAATTGCTATGAAGTAGTACTGCTCAATCTAATAATTGCAGAACTCGTCTCCATCCATAACAATATTGGTTCTGTATAACTTTATGGCAAAGATGACGTGGTTCAATGAACAGTTATGTCATAAGACTCCAGAAACTTAGGTCTGGTTGGCACAAAATCACACAGAATTACTGGCTTGTTGAGATTGGACAGGACCTCTGCAGATCACCTAGTCCAACCCCACGCTCAGAGCAGGGTCAAGTAAAGCAAGTTGTTCAGGGCTGAGCCCCACTGCCTTATAAATGCCTACAAAGACAGAGACTTCATGCCTTCTCACCGTAATATGTTCTGGTGTTCAATCACCCTCAACTTCTACTGCATGCTCTGAAAATAATCCTGGAGCTATGTGATCTTGCCCTCTTTTACCCATATGATGCATGACATCTGTATTATAAACTGTTCAGAGAATAAACACTGACTTTTGATATAATTCCACAGCACAAAGCTCATGGTGATTGTAGGAGACCTATGAGAAATGCAAGTAACAGGTTTTAATTCAATTTGAAATACAAAGTGAAAACAAGACACATCCCAAATTACCATATATATCACTATATATATCACAATGTCTCAAGGAAGTCGAAATTCTTTTTAAAGTCCTTTCTGATGACAGTAGTTCTTTCCCTCTTCCTCTCCATTCTTTTAAAAGCTCATTTTAAATAAATCTCAACATTATTTACTGATGGTATATTCATTATTCCACTACCTCATTATTAACTTTGGGGTGAAAAATAATGGAGTGAAGCACTGCAGTAGCAGAACTGTGGACTGGAGGCACCAATTCATACATCATTAGCTGAAAGGGACAAAAGAGCAAGTGTTACAGACTTCAGACACAATACCACAGACATTGGCTATGACAAGAGAGAACAAGACTTACAGACAAAGAATCCTTATGAGAATAAAATATCATGGTATGAAGGTTATGAGAGCTCAAATATTATTCAGGTAGAAGAAAACTAACATACTTGTCCTTGAATAAAGTCTCTTAGACTAATAAAATAATCTGTAGGAAATTGCCAAAATAATCTAATTGCTCAAGCAATGTTTCATCTTCAGGTGTGTTTCTAACTACACAGTCAGTAAGAATGTTCTTCCCTTTGAATAGTGATAAAAAATTCAACACCTATGCCAGTCTAGCAAACACCGTACTTCTTTCATTTCCAGCTATCACATAACAAGACAATGATAAAGTACAGTATCTTTTCCTCCCAGCACAGGAAAATACATTCCTAAAGACAAAATCAGAATAATTTTACCTCAGAAACTTTTAAAATCTATTTTTATATGCTATGGGTTCAACACTAATCTCTCAACTGAACGCAGTAAAAAACTGTCTTGCTTTATGAGGGTGGGCCATGCTTCTTTCGTCAAATTCAGTGGAGATGCCTATCTGAGAGTTTTCCCCAGGATAAGCTGGGGTTCTGTGGTCAAGCCTTAAATATTTCTAGAGACTGTGGCCTTGACCTACAATTTACAAAAGCAAAAATCTTGAATTGAAATCTTGATTGAGTGTTCTGTCTTCGAATCATTGGATTTAGGTCATTACATCAGCTGAAGCTTTTTATTTCCTGAAAACGTCATCTGAGAACAGCATCAGTGACCTGATAATACCATGCAGTCCCATCAGTGAGCTACTATTGATGGAAGCACCTGTGCAGAAATGTTACTGGGAATAATGTATAACCATTAGTGTGACCGAGCATGAAGCCATATTCTGAGAATAACAACAAAACTGCACAAAAATATAATTCAGCTTCCTTGAATGCATTTTTGTTTATCATACCAACTCGAAAGCAAAGGCCATCACATGCTTTTAAGTGTATGTGGACCAGTTCCAGAACTATATAAACAAAATTGAATAAAACCTCGGTGAGCACAAATGCATTATGTCACACCATCTGGGGCACAGATACTGTAGGTATAGGGCAGAGACAAGCCTCTATGTTTACCCTAGTATTCAAGTTTTTGAGTATTTATGTCTCAACCTGAAATGAAGCCCTGCTAATTCAAAACAATTTTTGCCACTAACCTTAGTGTGATGGTACTTTTACTTAAACATGCATCCACCACCAGATAATCTTTCAATACAACCAGCTCGTGAAAGCAATCCAAATGTTTTTGCCCTGTACTTCTGGCTGTCATGAGGCAGAACAAGTCAGGAACTCTGTTGAATTTAAAAGCTTGGTAAAGCAATGGAGATTAGACATCATCCTCACCCAAGTGAGCTCTTTAAAGCTTCAGGCTTACTAAGGTAAAAAAGCTGAAAATTTGGCTTCAACTCAAAGTTCAGTGGTTCAGCACTACTGGCACTGAAGTGCTAAATTGACTGAGGTGTAAGTCTTTTCACCAGAGTTTTGCTCATGCACAGCCTCTGAGTAGTGACAAGCATCGGGCGAGGTTCTGCTGGTATTATTTTAGAGTCATTTTCTCTAAACTCCTCATTGCACCATGCTTTAATATTTATGGTAATGTATCTACAAAACACGTAACCTCTTATAAATTTCCATGGTGATGTCTGTGTGAAACTACACTACTTCTAACTTCAGAAGTATTTGCTAATTTTCATGACAAAAAAGCTTTGCAATCACATTAAGCGCAAGAATTTTGACATGGAAAGGTGACTCCACTCAAAGAGATGAGAGAGATGCACAAATAAGGCTCTGAATGGACATGCTGTCACAATTTTACGTGGAACATCAACAATACATCCCTAGAATAATATGCTTTCATTTTATCTTTTATAAGTTCATAAAATATTC
Organism: Pachyramphus minor; assembly: GCA_013397135.1. NCBI lineage: Eukaryota > Metazoa > Chordata > Aves > Passeriformes > Tyrannidae > Pachyramphus > Pachyramphus minor. The sequence continues at coordinate 126,242 of VYXB01005145.1, read as the reverse complement.
ATCTCCTTTCCCAGCCACACTGTGAGATCAATCTCAGCAGCACTGTTAGTTCATATGAAATGTAAAATGAAACCGATTATAGACATGAAAGAGGAAAGTCTCATTTTGTCTAATCCAAGGGAAATGAAAATGCAACAAGGAAAAAAGAATTAGGAGAATAGGTCTACTGTAGTTTGCTAATCTAGGATATCAACACATAAGAGCGATAGCTAAATGTGTATAGATACTTCAACAGTAAGGTCACTGAATACTAAATATTAAAATGGGAAAATGAAGAGACTAGATACAGGATAATTTAAGCTAGGGAGTGCACAAACTGGTGCCATGGTGGTAGAGGAGTCGTCAATTCCAACCCAGGCAGATACCCAGCCACTTCATTTCTGTTTTTCAGAATACAAGTCACCACGGCCCTGTGTGCTATGAGGATCTCAGTAGCAGTAATTCAGTGAACCTCACACTTTTCTTTCCTTTCACAGTAACAGATACTTGTAGGTGTGGTATCTCTCCACTGTCAGGCCAAATTTAAAGGATTATTTTCCGATAGGGTGTTGTGTGCATCTTTGTTTCTGTCTTATTCTGTCTTCTACTGTGGGTAATTACTGAGATACAACTTAAACTTGCATTTCTGTAGGAAGAGGCCATCATTTGTTTATTTCAATGGCTCTTTCCAAATTTATTTTGACAGACTGTCTCCAGAACATTGTCCCTGGGGAAGTTTTTGACCTCCAAAAAATTTTCTATATCTCACCTTAATAAACTCATGAGCAGCTAGCAAGAGCAGCACAGCAAGTATATAATACTAAGGTTTGATAGGAAAAGAGAAAGGAAACTGGAAAAGATCACATTTAAAAAAAAAGCCAATACAGCAATGCTCAGGAGGGAACAAAACGCCTCCTGCAATCTTATAAACCCATTGTAAACTATACTATTTAGATTAACTCCTCTCTCTGTTTTTTCCTCCACTCCCAAAGGTTGCATTTATCTTTCAGTACAGCCATGGAGAGTATTTTCTTCACATCCAGAAGAGATAAGATTTGCCCTCTGCAAGACCTATTGCCACAACAGAAATACTCCAAAGGGTTGAGACAGCTGAGTATTAGCTTTCTATTCTAGCCAAATGTATGCTTTACAAAATGTTGAAGTTTACAATTAAATAACAGATTATTTTAAAGCACTAATGGCCAAAACTATGGAACATTTTGGTCTAAGACTTAAAAAAGAACCCCAACCATTGCTCTGCAGTACAATAAAACATGGGGGTTTTTTATCAAACTTTGAGAATTTGGAGAACTTGGGAAAAGAGGTTTTAGTTAAATAGCCTAAGGCTTTAGTCTTTCTGAAGCAAATGTTCTCAAAAGCTGAAGCCAGAAAATTGGATATATTAGTAATAACTCTAGGCTCATACTAGTAAAACTAAGCTCATAGAAGATGGTGAGTGCCAATAGTAAAGATTGTAACAAATTTCTTGTGATTTTTTTGGTGAAATTTGCAACTGAAAACATTAGGAATTTTAAATTTTTATCCAGAGAAAGACAGCATTTAGAATTTTCTCAGAATCCCAAGGAAAACATTTAGGACTCCAAGCAGAAGACAGTGAAATCAACTAAGATACTCTGGAGCTTTACTAGTGGGAAGATTAGCTATTACAGTCTTTTGGCGCAACTAAGAGCAGAGGCAAAATTTTTTGTGAATTTGGATTTAAACACCTGAATTCCTAGTCCTAGATGATCCTGTGGTGGATCTTGATTGTAGTGTTGAGAAGCTTATGTAAGAATAAGGCTGTTGGGTAACTGACATGCTAAATAGAAAACTGTGGAGAATTATGCCCACACTAAAATGGAAAAAATAAGAGATAGCAATGTCATGTAGTTATCAGCCAGTCACACAGGAAGCATGTGCTGAAGAAGGAAATTTAATGTCTTCTGAGTTCAAGTCCAATGTTGGAAACAAAATTACAAGGAGGAGGACTCCATTCCTGCATAAATAATAGAAGGTAATGGATGTATTTTATTTTTTTTCCCCTTTGGCACATGCAATACATCATTTCTGTTTGAGGAATTCACTTATCTAAAAATGTGGCATACTGAGAATACATACAGAATTCAGTTAGTTTTTTACTGAATCTGTAATATTACAGTAGGCAGGATTCCTTTCCAGCTACAAAATGCATTTATTTATGAAGTCTCACACTTCAGCTTACTCATGTGCTCAACTTTACTCCCAAAAGTACAGTGACTTACTGATATCTATGTTTACATACTGGGATTCAAAGTAATAATAAAAGGCATTTGTGTTGTGCTTGGTGAGTGTGTTTCATTATGTGCTGTTGTTACTTTTACTCATAGGAAATCCCTTGTGATACATAGCCTTACATTCACACCCAGGACCAGTTCACATCCTCCTGGGATGAACCAATGGAAGGGACTAACAGAAAGGTCTTGGCAGGTCACAAAGTCCTTTTCAGGTCTTCAGGGGCCAGACAGAAAATCTTCCCACTCACCGTCTCAGCTTCGTGCTGGGACACTTGCTCTGTAAGTCACAAGAATAATCTTGTTTTACAGATTGGCCTCTATCCCTGTAAAAATGAAACAAAATTATCTGAAAGAGTGCAGCTGATGCAAAAGGACCCTGTATGAGGTTTAACTTCCTCCAAATATACTTTCAAATATACTTTCAAAGCAAACTATTCATTTCTGGCACCAGCGATGATACAACGGTAAAACTTGATCCACATACATATGCTCCAAAAACTTATGCCCCCTGTATGAAAAGGTCGCAGAAAAACAACGAATCCTTCAGCCATCCTTTAGTGACAGTATCCTTCACTCTTTCCTGATCTTAACAGGTATGACCTGCCATTCTACTCACCAAATTTCCTTGGTCTCTGAACCTGAAAACTGCCATCCTTTCCTGATATGAAGATCAACTAACATACAGATCTGCTTTGGGAAAACTGCTCGGGCTACTTTCATTTACCCTCCCACCTCTCTGTCAAACTGCAGATGCCTGTGCTGGGCTCTGTCTGGCTCACAGCGCTGCCCACCTTCAGAAGACAAAGTTAATGCACCAGGAGCACCAATTCCAGCACCTCTGCAGGGTATTCTTTTAGATTAATACAACTGCAGTGAGAAATGAAGAGCTCATTCAGCTTGATTTCTCCATAATACACATGAAATTAGAAATGCTCTCACTTGCAGGCCCTTTAAAATCGGAGATTGTGTCACCGCATATTTAGCAAGGCACCTACCTATTACCTACTGCTAATGTCATCTGTCTTAAAATGGTAATGAGCACTTAAAAAATTTTGATCAATAAATTATTGGAGACTCTTAAGAACAGAAAAATAACACCCACGGGATGCCCTTCCCCCATCTAGGAATATTTCCTGACATATTTATTAAAAGCTGATTTTTGGCAGATGTCCTAGTGCTCTACATATATTGTGGTAAACATGGAGCTATTTAGAAATTTATTTTAATTACCAGACAAATCAACAACTGCAATACTATACTAGCAGAATAACTAATTCTAAATTAAGAAGTGGTGACCTCTTTGGTAGGGTGGGCTTTAGTAGAGCACAAGACTCACCAAAGAAGTGACTGTGGTGAAATTTGTGAAACTGAAGGTATTATGTCTTGCAATTTCTCTTTTTAGCCATTTGCTTCCTACCTTACTTCTGAACTAAAGAACAAGACAAAATGCAAGGGCGGGGCTACAGAGAGACAAATCTACTGACTCTCCTGGTCTCTTTCAAAATTCCTTAACCTGTGTTTGTCCAGATCAGAGACCCTGCTCCTAGTGGCAGCAGGACACTCATGATGGCCTTTGGAAAAGGAGACCATTACCCTAGTCCCACCAGTGAAAACAGGACCTTCCTGTGAAAGTACCTTTCCAGCTCCCCTGCCATGTTCAGCTGTCTGTGCTCATGCATATCTTATTTCCAGATTTGTGGTGTCGTTTTTATGTTGTTCATTCTTTGGGCCTGCTTTTGCAAGGCCGCTCACACTCAGAGCTTTGCAGCTCTGACCAGGCCCCCACAGCAGAGCAGGTGAAATGGCTTACAGAGTACAGATGTCAGTAATTTCTTGTTGTTTTCTTCCCCTCTGCCTGTTCCACCTTTGGAACACAAGTAATTCTGGGAGAACACGAACTGAAGAACCCTGTTTTCCCACAGACTTATACTGAGGCTGATAATGAGCTGTAATTGAAACTTTTCTCATTACCAAGACATTTATATGGTCTCTCAACCATGTGAATCACTGTTTAATAAGACACAAGTTCATGTTACAGCCTTTGGGACATTTACAGGACCTCTCAGCCTTACCTAGCTGCCTGTTTTCATGAAATAGCCTAATTACATTTGAGATAGATTTGGGTGAAACTGCCCAACAGCTTCAAAAGTTATTGGAGAAGTGAAGGAGACACAGCCAAGAATGATTGCATAGAGGCCTGTTTCCATAGGAACCTAGAAGGAAAACAGCAATACAACTTGCAAAGAATTTCATTGCAGAGTCACTTTAATTGAAATTTTAAAAATATCTGACCATCTTTAAATCACATGCTGTAACACATGGTACATTTTTCCTGCCTTTCCCTCTTCAGTACCCTGCCTGCAGATCCCTGTCTTCCTGTATCCTGCTCTCCTATATCCTGCAGGCACAAAAACTACGCTTCTTAAAGTCAGGAGATTGTTCTGTGTTTTGTCAATATCCACTTTGGATGGAAACTATTTTCTTAGGCAAGGCGAGCTTCACAGAAAGACATGCCAATTGCTACACTCCACTGCTCACACACGTGTGAGGCATATGACAGAACTAATTAAGGTAGAGCCCACATGACAAGTGAACTGAGTATCACCTGCTGATCAATGCATCCAAGTGCTCGGGCTTAGGGAAGCTCTGCAGGTTGGAGTATCACTCTTTGGCTACTAAAGTAATTTCGAGTTTGAAGCCAAGTAGCAGAAGGCAAAGTGGTGAACACCTGGGAGGTGGCTGCCAGTAAGTTTTATAGAAAGAACTACCAACCCTCCCATTATTGTACCCTCTTCAGGTGTACCACCCCCCTGAACCATCAGCTCTGGCCTTCTGCGGCCACAGCAACTCAATGCCCACGAACAACTCAATAAACTGAGCGTGAGACCTCCGGCTGGAGTGAAACCACTCTGCAAACGCCCGTAACACGAAGATCCTCGAAGCCAACAGTTGCCGCTTGGTTTTGCAGCCACTGTCCGAAGCCCGGCTGTCTCCGGTCCTCCCCGGTCACGAGCAGAGCTTCTGGACCGCCCACCTTCCCCCGCTCCTCCTCGGGCAGCTCCCCAGTCCCCACGGGGCACGGACGCGGTGTCCCCGGAGCGGTTCCAGGCGCTGCCGGTTCCCTCGCCGCTGCAGCGGGGTCTCGGCCCGGAGCGGGGCTCACTGGCCGGGGCAGCAGCGCCATCGCTCCCCCGGGCGCCCCCTCTCGGCCGGGGCCAGGCTGGGGGGGCCGGGCGGGGGTCGCCGCTCTCCCTCCCTCTCGCAGGGCGCCCTCGCCCTCCGCCTTCTGCCGGCCGTGCCAGGCAGCCTCTCTCTCGGCCTTCACTACCGGGTCAGGCGAGGCGNGTCCCCTCCCTCCCGCTCCCTCCCTCCCTCCCTCCTTCCCGCTGCCAGTTTCTCTACAACTAGTACATCCACGCGCAGGCAGGGTCCGGCCGCCGGGGCTGCCATGGATATCAGCTAAAGCCGGGCGGAGCGGGCACAGAGGCGCTCCCCGACCCAGCTCGCAGTCCCGCGGGGCCGCAGCAGCGGCGGCCGCTCCCGCCCGCCCCGGGCCTGCCCGGAGGAGCCCGGCTGCCCCGGGGAGGGGGGCAGAGAGGGAGGGAGGGAAGAAGCACGGACCGCAGGGAGGGAGTCGGGCAGAGCATCCCCACGGCAATGTCCAAGGGCTTGAAGAAGAAAAGCCACTGGACGAGCAGAGTCCACGAGATCGTGATCGTGAGGAACCCGGAGGGACAGCTGGGCTTCGAGCTGAAGGGGGGCGCCGAGAACGGGCAGTTCCCCTACCTGGGGGAGGTGAAGCCCGGCAAGGTGGCCTATGAGGGCGGCAGCAAGTTGGTGCCGGAGGAGCTGCTGCTGGAGGTGAACGAGACCCCTGTGGCCGGGCTCACCATCAGGGATGTGCTGGCCGTGATCAAGCACTGCAAGGACCCCATCCGCCTCAAGTGCGTCAAACAAGGTAAGGCGGACACGGCGCCCCCCCGCCCGCTTCTCCCTCTGCCCACCCCCTTGGGGGCCGGGGCAGGTCTGGGGGAGATTGTGGGGGGAGCAACTTTGTTGCTGCAGTTTGACTTTCCCCCTCCCCGCCGGAGCCGCCCCCTCCCCGGCGGCGGGGGGAGGATGCGAGCGGCGCTGCGCGGTACCCGCAGCCGGGCGAATTAAATGTGCGTCAGTGACAGCGCTTCGCCATGCCGGGAGGGGGACGGACGGGGGGCGGTGGCAGCACCCCCTGCAGCCCCTGAGTCAGGGGGAGGGGGAGCCGCCCGACCCGACCCGACCCGACCCCTCGCCGCCCCTCCGGCTGCTGCCGCCGCGGGCGCTGTCGGCGGGGCCGGAGCGGCCGCCGGGCTCAGCTGCGGAGCGGGGCTTGCCCTTGGCTTCGCCTCGCCCCGGCCGCCTCGGCGTGGGGACAAGGGGCTGCCGCCGCTCGCCGGGTTCCCTGGTGGCGCCCAGGGATGGCTTCAGCATCTCTTAAGTGTCATTAGCGGAAAAGTCATTCATTTGATCCCTGGTGAAAGCGATCGCTAATCCCAGGGAGCGGGGAGCTCAGAGCCGAGTGGGAGGACAGGCAGAAAGAAACTTTTGGGAGAGGACGGCTACTCTTGCCTCCCCTCTGTGTGTGTTTATTTTTGAAGTACTCTAATAGGTTAATGCATTTCCAGGAAAGTCAGTAGAGAAAAGACGCCACAGATACTGTTTACATGTTTTTTTCTGTCCTCTTTAAACTGTGCTGAGTTGAGCTCTGTGCAGCTGAACGCTCATGAGGAGGTTTCTGCTACCCCAGCAGCATTTCTGGAGCACAGGAGCTGCTCTGGGAACCGAGTCTGTAGGTGCTCCTCGGCCATGGGTGGTGCAGCGGCTGTAGGCGTATCGCTGAAGTACGCATTCCAGCCGGGCAGCGAGCCCAGCCATTGAAAACTTGGGAATTTCTGCGGTGGGAAGTTTTTAGATGCCATGCATCAGAGGCGCTTGTGCTCTGCAACTGTAGCCATCAGCCTGTGCTCAGAGGACACAGAGGAGAGTCCCTCTGACTTTAGGTATAATTCAGTAATTGGTGGTTTATTGTTTAAAGCATGATTTGTGATACTTCTGAATGCTTGAAGAATATGCCAATTATTAGTTTATCCAAACATGACAGAATCAGTAAAAAGAATTTGACTTCCTCTCAGGCTTTCAGGATATACTTTATGATATATTCAGTTATCTCATGAGGTCAAACCTCTAAATACAGATATGATCTGGGATTTTTCTGTTTGTCCTTATGGATAAGTTGTGCAATATGCTGTAGATCGTATCTTGACAGTCAGGCAATGCAGGGAGACACAGTAGTTCATGTGATAACCTGAAGATTAGAAAAGAGTATAATGGATTTTGTCTTGGCAGTATATTGTCATCTCTGGGCACCTTAGCACCAGGAAGCCTGCTCTGTAGTTTCTTCTTTTTGTTAATAATTTTACTGTTAGTGATCTTACTGTAACTGGATTCAAAGAGAAGCAGCAGTGGAAGTGTCAAGAAGATAAGGGTAGAACTGTCTGTTATTTAAATTCTTTTTTTTTTTTTTCCAGAAGTCCTTTAGATGCTTTACAATAAGGCAAATTTAAGGTTACTTTGAGTTACTGTATGAAACAGTCTCTGTCCTACCTCCTCACTGTTTTTCTAATAGTTCTCTTTAAGTCAAAGCAACCACCAGTGATTCATAAATGTGCACACCTTTAATAAAGGCACCTGTCGTACATGAATTAGGGACATTAGTCAGGCTTTTAGTCTGGGAATTAGTGCAGATTTCTGAATGAGACATAAAGGGTGAATTCTGAATTTCACCTAATTTCAAATATTTCTGTCTGTATCTATATGTATTTGAGGAGTTTCAGTTACAATTTTGATGCAGGTTCTCAAAGCACTGGCCAGATGACTGCATGTTTGGAAATAACAGTTCGGCATAGATTCTTGGACTGAGAAAGACTTCCTGGCTGGAATGATCTTTCTTGTGCACCAGCTTCCTTTGCTTTGCCAAAGGGAGAGGCCTTTTGGATCCAACTTTCTATTTAAAAAAAAAAAAGAAACAAAGGTCAATGGTTTGTGGATTTTACTACCTGGCTCCTCCTGCAAGTGTAAGCCAGTGTAGTCCCTGCACCCCTCGGTGACAAAGCACAGGCAGCAGGAATCTACTCTACAGTAACATTACTATTCCCTAACAGTACTTTGCAGCAGTGTGTAGGAGAGAAAAGGCTGGGTAATAAAATTTTTATATGTTTTTGTAACTTTTGTTCTCCTTTTAATTATGAAGCACCTCTAGTGTGCTGGAACAAGGTTAATGACTCCATTATCATTGTTTCCGCATAATTTATCAATGATATCTCTGTCAATTAGAGTAGCATGACCTTGAATGCACCATGTGACTGTAGCTGCTTCTTCAGTGCTGCCTAGGAATGAAGTCAGAGAGAGAACTGTGGAGGTAGGACACTACTATTTATAATGCGATCCTTAAGAGACTGTGCATATTTCTCTTGTTTGAAAGTTTTGACAATTCAGCAGTGGAAATTCACTTGCAGGTGAAATTAGGGAATAGCTGATTCAATATACAGGAATTAGCTTGGCTGTTTTGGAGTACAGAAAATAAGGGTGCTTTCATGATTTTTCATTATGTTGTATTTGATTAAATACCCCCCTCTTCAAAATAATTAAATATCTCATCATTTATCACATTACCAGGCCAAATACTGCTTTTAAAAAAGTCCGATAAAATATTGCTGTTTTATGTTAGCTGAACATCTTGAGTTAAAAAAAAGCAACCATATAATGTAGGAGTTACTGTATAGCATCAGGAGGAGTAAACATAATGAAAAACTGATTTGCAGTTCCATGATGTGATCCAACATGAACTCTCCTAAGTGCAACACCTAATGAGTAAGGTTTTTAATGCAGGAAATTATGGCCTGCTTTTGCTATGGAAAAGACTGTAAGAACCATTATTATTATTTAATCTTAATTGTAAGAGTTCACAAAGAAGTATTCCTTAGTGACAATTTCCTGTGTGGTTTTTTGTTTGTTTTGTTTGTTTTGTTTGTTTGTGGTTTTTTTTGCGAGCCACTTATTGTGGTACTATTGGCAGAACCACAGAGATTCTCATGGGGTGAAATCTTGGTCCATCTGAACTCAATGGCAAAGCTGTCCTTGACATCAAATAAAGAAGGCAGGATTTCTTCTGCAAAGTCCCATGCTTTTTTGAGTATATACTCTTCCAATGGGAGAGTTTTATACGGCAGTTAGATTAGTTGGGCATATTGCAAATGTTCATTCTGATTTTCTGCTCTCTCGAGTGAAGAGAAGAGCCTCATACTGCTGTTTCTTAAAGGAATACTTCTGAATTTCAAATGTATTTGTTTTTGCATGGTGAACAGTTTGGATTAAGTACTGTCGTCTTCCCACAGATGCGTAGTTGTAAAAGTAGCAATGTGTTAAGGAAAGGCATCTTTATTTGGTAAGTAATCACATGGGGAAGAGTCATGTGGGGAGCAGTGTTGTCTCCAGTTGCATTCTCTGTTGATCACTGCTGTCTCAGATCCACAGTTATCTTTCTTCATTAATTCTCATCAGTGGGCGACACAGGTCCATGATGTGCACAGACTCACTCCTTGAAGGGTTGCAGGAACAGCCCACTCAGCTGTACTGCATAAACCAGGATCTTTATTCTTTGTAGAGTTATAAACTTCCACAGATGCCCTCAGCAGAATCCCAATGAACAGTCTGAAAACATGGATTTCAGAACTCAGGAGCATTGCAACATGTTTTGTCCTGGAGCTGCTGCCTGATACATCTCCTTCTCAAGGAAAATGGTTTGGATGTACTATGTAACCAGGTGATCTGACAAACTGAGCAATTTAATTTACTTTTAGAAGTATTTAATGATATGACCATATGAAATATGAATAACTTTGATACTTTATGTGGACACTTTCTAATGTCTCTGCTTTGACTCTAAATCATCAGATTTTAAGCTTCAACCCATAACACTTTAGCTCCTTATGCAAAAAAGGCATTCAGTGCAATGTAAAGAGGAACTTAAAACCAGTTTAATTTTCTCAATCCAATAATTTACTTAATAGTAAGCATAGACTAAAATGTTTTGCCGACTTGGGCGTATTTTCAAGTGTCTTCCCAATCAGGAGAAGACTTGGAGTCTCATTGGGATGGATACAAGAGCAGCCAAGTTTGGGCAGACTGCAGGCCTGCATCCTCAACATCTTATCCCTGCTAGCTGCAACAGTAGTTTCCCAGTGAAGACTAAAAGGACAGGAGGGTACTGTCCCAGCACTCATTGGTTTGTGAGTAAGGGATTTAGTAGCCTTGTAGTGTTTTTTCATGATGGGTTCATCCATAACCTTTGCAATTAAAACCTGGCTAAAATTTTTTTTCTTTAAAAGTCTGTGACAAGCCTTTTGACAGAGAAGTACAGGAACACTGTGGTTTTCCAGAGTTTTTGCCTGCACATGTAAACACCAGGTCAGCTAGTTAAAATGTTAGTATTTTGCTACAGACTTTTTCATACACGTATTTCTATATATAGTTATATTTTAAAATAATTTCTTTGGTTATTTAAAGTCATAAATAATTCTCTTTTATGTTCATTAAAACACTCTCTGCATACAGATTGTCTTTTGGTAGTTTTTATCTCTGGGTATCAATATATACTATCTTGCAAGATGGGAAAGTTGGATAAAATTATCTTCATGAGAAGAACAGTATTTTGCAATAGAAGAAAGCTGCATGATTTTCCAGATTAAAAATATCACAAGGGCTGTGCAAAGACCAAACCCAGAGAACTCTGAAAACCTGTGGTTGTACTTCTGCTGTATAATGCATAGATAGTATTTGAAGCTAAACTGTACTTCAGACCTGTTTCTTTTTTTCTAATTTGTGCTCCTTAGGATTTTCCTAACTCTTGAAATTAAATTCAGAGTTCTTTTTTTACCATTACTTTATGCCATTCTTCTGCTTGTCCATCTTAATTTAAAGACCATTGAAGCTGACTTCTGACTCATGTAGCTTGTGATTTATTCTTCAGCTCCTTCAGAGAGCTTGTGATGTTTCATGTCAGGAACTCTGTGTTCACTGGCAGTAGAATTATGTTCATCAGTCTTTTTACTTCTCTGAGAATTACAAATGTGCCATTAAAGGATGGGGCCATGACTTGGTTAGTGTATCATTTCCTTGAAGAAATTAAATAATTGAGAGTGCTCTGCTTAGTTCTTTTCAGTCGCATATGGCAAAGTTCATTTCACACTAACACTTGTCCATCTGTTGATACTGTTGGCATCAAAGGAAAGTATTGGTGTGAGGGAGTAGAATTGTGTCTGACTTATTTTATGCATCCTGTAACCTCACCTGCGTTAATTCAGCATTTCATGAAAGGTATGGATTCTGAACTTTTGCTTTCAGTGTTCTTGATCTTCTCCTTGCTTCTTATAGATGAGGAACTCCTTTCATGACATGAAAGAGTTGATAAATTATTCATCTGCCTATTTTGTATACAGGAAGGATTGTATACATGGAAGAAATGCTCCTTCAGAGGGGATTTATGGGAGGAGGTGGTCACAACTGTGATTTTGAAAGGGTGATGGAGAGGAAAGTGCTGCAGTAGTTATAGAAGCAGATGTTTCTTGTTCTCTTCCTCATGGTGGTATAAACAAACAAAAAACCCCAACTTTTTTTTATTGGGGAGCATCAAGGCAAAGGTCAAAGAACATAGTGCTATTGCTTTACTGTGCTAACATTCTGGAGTAATTTTTTTCTTACATACATAGGTGTTTGGGAGCCCCCGGTGGTCTAGTGGTTAAGGATACGGCACTGTAACTGCCGAGGCCCGGGTTCGATTCCCGGTCGGGGAAACTCCCCGGGTAGGCGGAGCCCGTTAGCCCTGTAAGGCAATCCACCCACGTCCTGAGGACCTCGCTGCCACTGTCCAAGCTCGCTTGGCCCCGGCAGATGAACCTTAGGATTAAAGGGTGGGCTCAGTTCTGCGCGCACTGTGTCCCACCTAAAATAAATCCAATGCGCAGGCTGGAAGGCGTACAAAGACCTTCCACAGATCTTCGTTCACGAAGTCTGGCCATTATAAATTACATAGGTGTTTATAAATATGTGAGTATACTTACATTTCTTGGTTGGGTTTTTTTTTGAGGCTGGTAGGAATTATTTTCTGTAGGTTGAGAGTGTGTAAGAATTTGTGTAGTATTGCTACAGTACTACTCTAGAGTACTTTTCAAATGAGTTTTGATGCACGTGATAGTTACATTGAACCCATTCACTCTGGTAGCCAAGAATGGCTCCTGATTCTGCAGCAGGAAGTAAAATGATCATAAACTTTGTAATAAGATTGACTAGATGCCTACCCAAGCCGGGGCAGTCTAGAGTGCAGGGTTGGAAGGTGTTGATTTCAGTAGCAAAGTGCGTGTCGTTGGGTTTTGTTGCTGAATTGTCCTTGCAGTGCTGGCCTTAACTGAATTTTCTATAATCACAGAGACTGCGATCCCAACAGTATCTCTTCAGCACACCTAATTTGTTACAAATCAGCTTTTTTCCAACTTCACAGAAATCTATCCAGTAAGAAGGTGTTACTGTTTTCTGGACATTTTTACAGCTGTGAAGTGGAATGGCAGACAGAGGCAAGAGAGGAGGAAGATACGAAAAGGCTTTAAGAGAAAACAAAGATACTAAAGGGCTTTAACAGAAAATATTTAGAGTTCATAAACTGGATTTAAAATCCTCATTGGTAATTGATAATCTCTATGGTTTGAATGTTCTTTTAATGTTAGCCTAAGAAGTCTCATTTATTCAAACCTCCTATCCATAATTTAGAGTCTTCACTAGAAGCTGACCTGAAAGAAGGCTGGTTTTGTGTATCTGCTGTATAGTTATCCTTTCTACAGTGTGTAAATGAACTGCAAATGCATTATTCCTGAACTCTTAGCTCATGCAGATCGCTAGAATGCAGACAGCTTAATCAAGATATGTTGCTGTCAACACAACACTAGCAGGTGCCTTCTCATTCATATATATGTTATGATTAGTAATATATGACTAATGTTGTTTCACTCTGCTTATTGGCTTCAGATGTTTCTCCTGGATGTCTGTGATTATTTCGACAATGCATGAATTCAAGACAAAGGAAAGTAAGACAAGGAACAAGATGGAGAAAATAAATTTGTGCAAAAGTCCCAGTTAAAAAATTTAGAGATTATTAAAGTACAATATTACTGGTTTTAGAAATCACGTGTTCTGTTGTATTCAAGAGAGATGGACAGAATCTCCCTGGAGAGATTCTTCAGCACAGGGAACATGCATTTACTTAGGTCTGTCTCAACATATGCTGAAATCATAGAATCATTTAGGTTGGAAAAGACCTTTAAGGTGGACTACCAAGTCCACCACTAAATGACGTCCCTAAGCACCACATCTCCAGGGTTGGTGACTCAACCTTTTCCCTGGGCAGTTTGTTCCAGTGCTTGACAATGCTTTCAGAGAAGAAATTATTCGTAATATCCAGTCGAAATCCCCTGGTGCAACTTGAGGCCATCCTATTTATTGCTTGTTATTTCAGAGAAGAGACCAATTCCCATTTTGCTACAACTTAATTTCAGGTAGTTGTTGAAAGCAATAAGGTTTCCTCTCAGCCTCCTTTCCTCCAGGCTAAACAACCCCAGTTCCCTCAGCTGCTCCTCTCAGACTTGTGCTCTAGACCCTTCACCAGCTCCATTGCCCTTCTCTGGACGCGCTCCAGCGCCTCTGTCCTTCCTGTACAAGGGGCCCAAAACTGAACACAGGATTCAAGATGTGGCCTCACCAGGGCCGAGCAGTGGGGGAAGATCACTGCCCTGGTCCTTATGGCCACACTGTTGTTGATTCCAGCCAGGATTCCATTGGCCTTCTTGGCCATGTGGGCATGTGCTTGCTCTTGTTTAGCTGGATGTTGAACATCACCTGCAGGGCCTTTTCCTCTGGGCACCTTTTCAGCTGCTTTGCCCTCAGGCTGTAGTGCTGCATGGGATTGTTGTGACCCAAGTCACTTGGCCTTGTTGAACCTCACACAATGGGTCATGGCCCAACGATCCAGCCTGTCCAGATCCCTCTGCAGATACTTCCTGTCCTTCAGGAGATGAACACTCTTGCCCAGCTCAATATAGTTTCCAAAGTGATTGAGAGTGTCCACGATTCCCGTTGTCCAGAGCCTTGATAAAGATATTAAGCAGGCCCTGTCCAAGTACTGAGCTCTGGGGAACCCCACTAGTGACCAGCTTCCAGCTGGACGTAACTTCATTCACCACAACTTTCTGGGCCTGGCCATCCAGCCTGTTTTTTATCCAGCAAACAGTGCACCAATCCAAGCTATGACCATCCAGTTTCCCCAGGAGAATGTTGGTCCGAAGCTGTCACTCTAAAATACCCACAATTAACTCATTCCAAAGGGAGAAATAGCATTCCCGCTTCTTCATCTGAAAGCATGAGTTATTCTTAATGCATCTATGTTTCTTTCCCAAGGTCTCACAAAGCTTGTGAAACAAGTTTCTTTAGGCAACTGCTGAAACAATGGTGCTCCCTGAGAAGGGGGGCGGGGAGAAACGTTTGTATAGGATGACTTTCATATGTGTGTGACCTTCCTACAGAAATGGAGGTTTCCCAGGTAGTGTGTAGTTACCACCCAGCCAGAGCCACATGCTATGTCCCTTTGTTGTTGAGGTAGCATGTTGACCTCCCTCACTCATTTTCTGCATCCTTCTCTGGTACTGAAACAGCCGTGGTGTCATTGACCTTCAGAAGCAGTGCAGGACCATAAACACTTAAGTCATGACTGTGCCTTTCTTTTGAGATCTCTCACCTTGGGAAGCACGGGCAATGGTTCAGGGGTTCAAGACTGTGTGAAAATGGAATTAAAAAGCGAGCATGCATGTGTTTTATGGTTTTTAGACAAGACAAGTTGGCTATGTCTGCTACTACGGAAAATCCATAGATGAAGTAATGCCTCCTTAAATTTCTATATAACATTTTTCTGACTCTCTTGAACCATCCTTGGTTTAGATCAGTGTACTTCATGGAGCTCCCCCAGACACCTTTACAAACCATGGAACCCTATCTGTGACCAATGTATTTCTTTCTTGCCTGCTCCACAGCTTTTGTGCTACTGAAGCATCTGCTTGTGTCCCTGGAATTCACCTTGAACCTTTCAAGTAGTGTGTCTTTCAGGCCTGGCATTAGCAGCAACTGGTTTATGCTGCCTGTAAGATATTTCTACCCTCTGTGCTCGAGTTTACTTCAGAAAGCATGCAGAAACTTGTTTTGACACAGATTTTGGCATTCCATGATTCCAGATCATGCCTGTTCTGATGGGAGAAAGCCTGGTAGTAACAATCTCCCATTGTCCGTGGTCTGGGAGATACGTGACACAGCCTTGACAACATATGATAGTTTCTATAGCCAGTGATGGCAGTCGTTTCATTGAATTATCCAGAATTATTAAACGGTTCACAGAGTTCCCAGATTACCACAGTGGGGGCCAGGGTTTTCCTTTGGAAGTCTATTAGGTCAGGCACTGAGCACAAAATTAAGATCACTCACTCTCTGCAGTCATAGCGAGTTTGTTTGTTTTTAAAAACTCAGGAAAAAATATTGTGTCTTCAGTATGCAGGGAAAAAAGGAAAAGCAACATAGAAATAGATTTCATCATTATGAGTAGTGCTGATGCATAGCAGAACAACTGGAAAATAATAGTAGGAGTATAATGGGCAAAATTTTCTATGCTATATACTAGCAAGTGAATTGTGTAGCTGTGTTAATGTAACATTAGTATTCCAGAGTGGAAATTCTTCCTGTAACAGGTACATGCCTTTTATTAGTTATCTGTTTAATCTTGGTATCTTTGTATCTCACATAGTCCTTGCGTTTGTCAGAATGAAATGTGCGATATGATTTGTGAAATTGCACATTTTAAGGTGCTATTTGTAATATTAAAAAAAAAAAAGACTATTCCAGCTTGGTTTCCTTCATGCCAATCATGAATTAATCTGCATATTTCTAATAAAATATAGCCATTTTATAAAGCAACACCTAACTTCTCCTGCAGAAGCTTAGACGAAACAAAATTAGGGTATCAGGCTCATTCTAGGCCATCCATTTTACATGTAAGTTTTTATAACACACACCTTTCTTTTTGCTTAAACTTAGACTGAAAACTGAGGAATAGTCCTATTTGTACCCCATATGAGTTATACTGAATAGTTTCTATCGTGTTACATTCACATGGCTTGTTCTTTAACTAGTAGGAAATTAAATAGTTGTGTTAGTTTCTGTTATTTTCTTACTAAGTCTTTCTTTGTGCTAAATCTGCAGTAATAAATGTCACATAAGCCTCTCACACGCTTCCAAAATTGTATGATAGTATAAACAAGGATTAATCCCATTATATTTTAATTCTCTGTCCTTGTTTTTTTTATAGGGACAGCATTTTATATTTCAAAGTGTTGCAGAGTCCTCTTGCAAGCTCAGTAAGCTAATAGAGCACGTAGGTGCTCCCATCATGGAATCTCGTGGAATGGGAAAGGCAGCAGCTGCTCAACTCTTGCATCAGGCTGAGGGAGGAGGTGAACACTTCTTCAGTTTAAACTGTTGAGTACTTTGGTTAGGTAAAGTGTAATTACCCCCCAGATTCCCTGCAGAGCCACTACACTACTTATTTGCAAAACTCTCCTTAAAGCTGAGGTCTGCTGAGATGCCTCCTCTGCACTTGATGGTGTTAGGTGGTGTACTGGGATGCCTTCATTATGTTATAGTTATTACATACATTGTGTGTGTATATATATAATACAATAATTGTTTTTGCTGGTATTTCTGATTTCTCTTTCCATGTGGTTTGTTAGATCTGCCCCGTTGTCTCATGCATGAAGTCTGAAAACTTCTGGTGAGAGAAACTGCCTTCTTGTTGTAGCAACTAGCACGACAATTTCAAGTTGGGAGTCTCTTGTTTCTGTGGCAATGTAAGGAAGTATTCAAATTAGAGTCTAACATAATGACTTCCTTGGAAATATTTATTGGAAATATTCTGTATCATTTTAACATAGGATCTGTAATTCAAATTGGTCATATTTCAATCTTGGTGATAGAAGTTGTAAAGTGAATAAAAGTTGAACAATGTTTTTAGATTTAAGAGAATATACCCAGTTATTACCGGTGTGGAGCTTCTATTATTGGTAGCACTGGTCTGTTGTCTTATGGTCTTTCTATTATAGCTACTACTAGTGAAGCCTATTCAAAAAACTGTAGTTACACTGTGTACACAGAATAAATTTCCCGAAGAATTTAGCTTTTCATTTTATCTGCTTGATTATATGTGGAAGAAAATTTCTGCCCTGTAAACTTCTAGAAGAATTACTGGAATTTCTGATAAGCCAGTAAAAAGAGCTTTTTCAACACTCCCTCTGTTTGGTCATTTTCCAGTAAAAAGAGCATAAAAGATTTCAAGAAAAGAATGCATCACGATACTGGAGGTTTTGTTGGGAAAATAAAGTAAAATCAAGATGTTGGGTTTGCTTAATTAAAAGTCAGTAATCAAAATATTAATTAGCAGGTCTTCTGGATTCATATTTGTGTTGAGCATTTATGTTATGCCTGTGATACTTATATACTGAAATACTTGTCAGAACAGATGAAGCTATAAAATTTAAAAATGCCTCCTTTAAATATGTGTGAAATAGTGTAGGAGTTTGTGTACATTTAATCTGACTTGCAGAAGTGTAACAGCTGCTTTGCCTTGATAGGCATTGAGGTCTGTGCATATACTTTAAGGGTAATAAAGTTAATGTTTCTGAATGTAAAAGTTGAAGAAACTGAAGATTATTTTTTTTGTATCTGAGAAAGCACTTCCTGCATGTGACCAGTTGCTTCTAGAAAAGTAGCAAATCCAGTTGGGACCCAACAGTGTTCTTTTGGGTCAATATTAAGTCGATTTCTAGTAAGTAGTTAGCAACTTTGTCACCAATTGCTGTAGGAACTGGTTTTGGTGAGCTGCCGAGTTCCTCCCTCTTAATCTGAACATGCTGTCCAGCTAGTGAGGAGGATGAGACATTAAAACAGAAGTCTTCATTTGTATCCCTTTAGACATTAATATTACTCTTGTTATTAGATTCTCTGAATAGCTTTCAGATACTAAAATTCATTTAGAAAAAGAGCTTACTCACTCCCCCAACAGGGAGTTATCCTTGGTGTCCTCAGCTTCCTCTTTGAATTTCACTGCGAGAAAGGAACCTGGCACTGTGTAAAACTTCCTTGCATCTTTGGTCTCCTGACCTAAGCTATGAGATATGGTTCTTAAAAACTCTTGGGAAAATGCTGGGTTTCACAATCACACAGTGATTGTATTTTCATCCTGTGTGCTGTCCTTTTATGGTTCTGTTTGTTTCTCTATTTTGTTATGTTAACTAAAGCCTGTCGAGGATTTTAGGAAGAAAGGGTCTTTCTAAAGATGTATGGTTTATGCATAGAACTGGTACTGTATTCCTGCAAATAATGGCTTAGTTTTTTCATTTTATTCTTTAAAATATTAATCTCCTACAACGTGAATGTTATTATTAGTTAGTCAAGACATCTGAAATCAGATCCCACAGTGACAGGTACTACAAGCTGGCAGTGAAAAACAGTCTAAATAGCCCAAAGAGGCTATTTAGCTGCAGCGGATAGGTAGGAAGAGACAGAACCACACAGTGGTGAAATGACTTGCCAAAAATCTCAGATCAATCAATAACAGAGTGAAGAACACTGCAATGTAATTTAAAAGTCTGTGCGAGTGGTACTGCATCCAAGTAAAGGTACACAAACCACAAAAAAACCCTCTCAATGAGGGGTTCAATGAGGATTTCTATTGATTGCTTGAGTAGGTATTTGTTTTATATTCCATGACCCCTCGTAAAGTAGAAGCTTTGTTAATAACAAAGAAGCACAAGCATGCACAGGTCTCTGCAGATGACAGAGTGTGATGGAGTGTTGTCTTCTAAAATAAAATGTGTTTCAGAAATATATTTGAAGTGGTAAAGTATAGGAAACCAAAGCAATATTCATTTATGTATTTTAATGAGACATTTATGTTTGTTTGCAGTGCTAATTGGAGTTGTAGGTACATCATTCACACTATATAAGGCATTTGTTAAAATTCTTCTGGCCTGTTAAAGCCACTGCCTGACAATTGGCAAATTATAAACAATTTGTATGGAGTGTTTATTCCCCCCCCCATCCCCTTTGCCTTTTTGTTTTAAAACCCTCCTAATTTATTTTGGAAGTATTAGAAGTCCTAAAAAATGTTAACATGGCCAAAGTTTGATTTTGCAGAGTGACATGTACAAAACAGTGATTAAGAACCCAGTGGGAATATTTAACTTTTCACAATGCTGGGGGACTTCAGATTGGCTTCCCCTGGATGGTGGCTTCT
This sequence comes from Pachyramphus minor, assembly GCA_013397135.1. Classification (NCBI taxonomy): domain Eukaryota; kingdom Metazoa; phylum Chordata; class Aves; order Passeriformes; family Tyrannidae; genus Pachyramphus; species Pachyramphus minor. The sequence continues at coordinate 106,520 of VYXB01005145.1, read as the reverse complement.
TTCAGAGTCCTGCTGTTGCTACCTTTTGACCCAAACTGGGGGGATGCATTGGCATAATCCTAGATTTAGCCCAATTTACAAGAAGTTAGGGCTAAGGTCTAGAGTTGTCTGATGACATCCCTCCAAATTACTGAGGAATCGTGGAACAGTGAGCCTGTCCTGATGTTGTGAGGACACCTGGTCATCCCAGGCAGGGCTCCCTTACGGCCATGACAGTGGTGCTTACACCAAAGGTTATGATTTGTGGCTCTGTGCTTTTGTCCCTCTGTGGAGAGCTGTTGCTGCCTCTTTGTGCTTTGACCTCCTCTTTGGCATTGGTTTCTCATTTCTCACTGGAAACTTTTCTCCCACTCACTCCCCTTGGAGAGGCTGGTACAAAGGAATGTCTTGCCTGTGCTGCTGGACTACGTTTCATTATCTAGAAGGTCTCTATGTTCTCCTCTTTCAGTGCCAGGGCCAGTGTGGATTTAGAGCAGCAATCAGTGAGAGGTCAGGACAGGATTTTGCCTTGCACAAGCAACACAACTTAGGTCTTGCTGAACACACCCTTCTTTTTCAGGAGAAAGGAGCTGTGTAACATTAAGGGTGATGTCTAGCAGAGGTTCTGCAATCCTTTTTTAATCCCTTTCTATGTACCACAGTACTTCTAGATCTTTTAAATAGAGCTGACACAAACTAGTGCGGCCCATTCTGGATATCTGACCTGTTGAAAGTGCTCATGTCTCCTTTTGACAGCCATGTAGTCCTGTCTGATATACAGCACCCTTCATTAGGTAGTTAGTCTGATAGAACTTTGGTCCTGAAGTTGATCATAAGCACGCCGTTGCCCTGTTTGCAATATTAATTTGTCGGGTCTTTTTAGAGGTGCAATCCTTGGTAGGTCTGAGGACAAAGGAAACCCTGAAAAGCTGATGTCTCCAGCTGATGAACAAGGGAAGCTGGTTCACAGTGCATGGTGATACTACACATCAATTTGGTGCAGCAGATGTGTAATGTTCACTGCAGCCAGTATTGCCAGGGAATCAGTGAGATGAGCTAGACTTTGGCTCAGGGCACCAGACTTAACAGTCCAAGAAAAGGTCCAAGCTGTACTTGACGGAATAGCACTGGCATCATTCACCCCCCAGGACCATCACCAGCTCTTTGCTGTCCTCAGGTCAGCCAGTGATCAGGCTGTTCAGGCATGCCAGGTGTCCTCATAGCAGGAGGTGAGAACACCTGTGTTTGAAGGGTGCTGGATCAATCTGCACTGGAGAATAATGAATTTTTTTTCTTGTGAATGTGTGCATGTCTCCCACTGTTATCAGCAGGATGGGATAGCTGAAGCTGCACGGAATGCTGAGCCCAACCACGTCTCAAAACAGATGACTGAGTAGTGGATAGCTATCTGGGTGATACAGAGCCTGAGTTTACCCTCTGGGAATGTTGTGTGGGGCACCATAAAGCTGTTCACTTGCAAGCAGGTGACCCGGATGGGCTCATAATCTGACTGTCCTGTGGAGCAGGTCTGTACAACAATATCCTTGGTGCAGGACTACCCTGGGGGAAGAATTCCTTAACTAATATTTGAAAGATTCCCTTCTTTCTCCATTTTATTTTTTAAAAGCACAAAATGAAACCAGATGCCAACCAAGTACTCCCTGCTGCTTTGCCTGGCCACAGGTTACACACAGTGAAAAGTGTCTGATCCACTCAATCACCAAATAGTTGCAGCTCTCTCAGTTCCTCTTCAGAAGCCTTTCTAGCAAGAGGCGATCCCATCACATCATGTTTATCTTCTAAGATCTGATGGATCACAGAATTAATGTGGCATTGCTCTGAATCAAAACTTTATGCACATGTTTATTTATGTTTTGCCTGAAAACAGTGCTATGTGTCACTGCTGAGAAGCATTTCTGATCAAGTCCAGAAGCAGCCAAGCCTCTGTGTGTCTAAAACCTTTTTAATTCTTTCCCCTTTGTGGCTGGTAGCTACAGATACTGTTGTCTCTTGAAACAGCCTGCAGTTAAGGAGAGTGAACTTGCAGTGTATGAGCAACACAGGAGGTTTTCGGAGGCACAGCAGAATAGAGAGGGGAAAAAAACCCCAGCCAAGATGTTTCATCCAGATTGGCAAATCAAGGATCCCTCATATACTTTATTTTTTTTAAAATTTTTCTGTTATGAAGAGCATATCTGTTGAACTTGCAGTAATTATTTTGTAAATCAAATGGTTACATTTTATTATAATGTATAGATGACTTTACAAATACCAGATTTTCTGCCCTTTTTTTCCTCCCTTGCGACCTTAATCAGCACACTGCAAGGGCTGCGTGTTCAGAACTCTTTGAATTGTATGTGAAACATATCTTCAAAAGTAAAAGGGACCTGTAGCAGAGAGGCTCCATCTTTAACACCTGAGGGTATTTTACACATCTGGGATTTTGTATAAGAAACAAAGAAACTCCTGGAAAGGAATTTTTTACAAGGGCATGTAGTGATAGGACAAGGAGTAACAGCTTGAAACTGAAAGAGGACAAGTTTAGATGAGATATTAAGAAGAAATTCTTTACTGTGAAGGTGCTGAGACACTGGCACAGGTTGCCCAGAGAAGTTGTGGATGCCTCTTCCCTGGAGGTGTTCAAGGCTGGGTTAGATGGGGCTCTGAGCAACCTGATGTAGTGGAAAGTGTCCCTGCCCATGGCAGGGGGGTCAGAACTAGATGATCTTTGAGGTCCCTTCCAACCCGTGCTATTCTGTGATTAACAATATTATAAGTCATGTAACTTTAGAATTTGGCTTTGAAGGGCTAGAAACTGCAGATTTCTCAGAGAACCTAAATTGTAGGTGTGCTGTTGCTTTCAGGGTCAGGTGTACATTTCTTAAAAATATCTAAGCCAAATGGAGCTGCCCATGCTGAGCAGCCCAGCAACTGGCCCAGCTGGAAGTGGCTGTCATCCCCCAGAATGCTTCTAGAACCTGCTGGAGCCTGCTCCTACTTCCCCCAGGAGCAGCCTATTTCCAGTGCCATCCTAACACAAACAAAAGCTTCTGACTGCTCCAGCCCAGGGGATGGTCATAACTACTTCCACCTGTTTTTTTTTTCATTAGTCAGCTTTGAGATCTTCCTTCTGCTCATTTGCCTTCAAAAAAAAACCCAACCCTGACTGTTAACAGTCAGCTGGGTGTCATGTTTGCTTGCAAAACACCTGCAACAACACACACTTTCTGCTTTGCTTGTGTCAAACAAGAGAGCTAAGAATTACATGCCCGTGCTGATTTATGATGTGCTGATTTATGATATACTGTTTAGAATTACATTGGAAATGCATGAATTTCATGTGTCCTGCTGAGCTTTCCTTTATTTTCATGTGCCAATATCAACTTCTCAGGGAAATTTCATATCAGTTTTATCAAGTTCACAGCACTGTGTGGAATAGTTTGCATTTCTCTTATAGGAGAATTGCCAATCAACTGTTTGCAGATCTTGCATTTCTGTGTGTTAGAGCTGTGTTTTAAAGGTTTATAATTGAGTTTTGCTTACTAAAGCTGTCTGCAAGCAATGTCCGTAATTTGTTTCTGTCTTAGAATTGTTTATGAACCAGGAAATTTTGGATTGTTATTGTTTTTCAGAGAGGATTGCTTACTGTATATACAAAGAATAATCTGGCCAGCAAAGAAAAGTGAGGAAAGGCAAAAAAAAGATAGGAGTGGAAGGGACTGCTGAGTAATTCCATCCAGTTGCTTAACAGGCTACAAAGATTTGTCAGTCTGTAATGCTGATGCTTCTGCATGAAAATTTCCATCTTTTTAGATAACATATCCTAGGATAGGACTCTTTAATAGTTTTTTTAAGAATGGCAGCATCTAATGTAAGAGCTGGGAAGTTTCACTGGGAACTAGAGATGTCTGCCTTTGAAACGCTGGCTGTGATGCACAGGAGTGGCTGTGCTACAGCCCAGAAATGGAAGAGGCCTGAAGCTGGTGCCCTGAATCTCACTATAGGGATGGAGAAGGGAAGGGAGATTGCTCTCCCCAGTGAGACAATTCCAGGCCCGTGTGCTTGTTGGAAACCATGGGAGATGAAGGGAGTTACACTCTTAGCCCTGGGACAGTTGCCTTCTGACCTGTCTTGATGCCCATCTCCAGAGAGGAACTTTGCATCCTTACTCTCTGTCCTTTCCTTCATCATCACTTCCAGTTGGATTGGTACCTGAAGATGGAGAATCTGCAATGGGCTTCACGCTGACTGTTGTGAAGAAGTGTTGCCCTGCCCTGGTTCCGTGGCACGTACCCACCCGCTGTTGGAGCCCAATGCTGAGGCTTTGGCACCACCTCAGGCACCTTGCTGCCCCGAAGGGCTCACCCACCAATGGACTTGTGGCTGTGCCCCACCCACTTCCAGACTGCATGTCCCAAGGGCTTTGGGCACAGGGCAGAAGCCAGTGCCCTTGGCAGGTGTTGGGGTTGGATTCGAGCTCGAGACAAACTTTGACCAGTGGAGGGATTGTGAAGCCAGAGTTTAGGAAAAGGAGCTATTTGGCTCTGTGTGTATCTCCTGCTGCAGAGAAAAGCAGCAGCTGGGAGATAAGTCAGCTAAAGAGATTTGTAGCTTCCCTTAGCCAATTGTAATCCCCTCAGTTATCTTGAAGTCTTACCCCTCACCATTCCTCTGTATCTTACCCTATCCCATCTCTAAGTTTTACATATACCACCCCTATACCGCCCAGATTCTAGCCCTTTCTACAAGAAACCCTTTAAAAAGCTGTCCTTTTGTCTAATAAAGCAGTTCGCCCTTTTCCACCAACCCTGTGTGTGTGACTTCTCTTTGACCCGGGATTGCACCCTGATTTCCCCCACCCCTGCTCATAGGAGCGGTCTCACAGAGACACAGCACAGGAGTTTCCGCGGACTCGAAGCTACCCTCGAACCCAAACCGGGTCAGACAGGCTCCTCCATGGTGCCTCACAAGCCAGAATCACTGGACAGATATCAGCAGAAAAGTCTCGTGGTAACAGATTGCTAGAGCTGTTTGTCATCCTTCATCCTACAATACAGTTCGGATCAACAGGGGAGATAAAAGTACTTGGTCTAGAAAAAATTTTGTGTTCCTCCCAATTTTTATGAATCTGTATAACAAGAACCTTTGGAAAAACTATATGTTTAATGCACAAGTGGTTAAGTTACAGTAGCATTAACAATTTGATTTAAACCAACAGAATCAAGGATTTCCATATAAAATTGAAAATCTGCCTTTTCATCCAAATTTTGTTAAGCATGTTATGTATGTAAAATGTTGTCTTTTTTTGACTGTTTTCTGGTTTAGGACGTGCTTTTTTCATTGTATTAGTGAAAGAGGTTCAGTTTTTCTGTACTGCATTAAAACAGATCCAGAGCAACTAATCAGTCCTGTGTGTTTGGGCCCTTACTGGTACATTGGACTATGTTCAGCATCAATCAGATAAACACTGTTTTCTATCACAGTCTTTGATCCTGTGATTTGTTGGGAGTTACGTGCATAATCTCTCACTGTGTTTCAAAGATATTGGCACTCTTAGCGCTTCTCACAGTTCTACCCTCTGTTTTAAATACGTGCTTTATTTTATAGCTCAAATGGTAGAACATTCAATAGATAGAATCATAGAATCATTTAGTTTGGAAAAGACCTCTGAGATCTTTGAGTCCAAGCATTGACCAATCACCACCTTTTCAACTAGACCTGAGCAGGAAGTGCCATATGCAGTCATTTCTTGAAGACTTCCAAGGACTATGACTGAAGTATTATGTTGTTGCTATCACAGAATCGTAGAATGGCTTGGGTTGCAATCATCCTGAAAGATGATCTCGTTCCAGCCCTCCTGCCATGGGCAGGGACACGTTGCACAGCACCAGGTTGCTCAGAGCCCCATCCAACCTGTCCCTGAACACTTCTAGGGATGGAGAATCCAAAACTGGTCTTGGCAACCTGTTTCAGTGTCTCCAGTCTCCCTTTGCCCTCACTGTAAAGAATTTCTTCCTAATACCTAATCTAAACTCTTTCCATTTAAAACCATTGCCCCTTGTCCTGTCAGTACATGCCCTTATAGTCTCTCTCCAACTTTCTTGTAGCCCGTTTATGTACTGGAAAGTGCTCCAAGGTCTCCAGTCTGAACAATCCCAGTTCTCTCAGGCTGTCCTCATAGGAGAACCTTCAGATCATCTTTGTGGCCTCCTCTGGAGTTGCTCTAGCATGTCCATGGACTTCTTATGTAAGGGACCCCAGAGCTGGACACAGCGCTGTAGGTGGGGTCTCGTGAGAGCGGAGTAAAGGGGACAGCCACATTCCCTGACCTGCTGGTCATGCTCATTTTGATGCCACCCAGGATATGGTTGGCATGCTCAGTAGTGTTTAATGAACGTGGCTCCTGAAGAACTCAGTATTGATAAACATACTGTCTCAAGGAGTAAAGATGTAACAACCCTGCCCCACTCCACAAAAAAACAACACCACCAAAACCCCCAATCAACCGACCAACCAACCAAAACAAACAAAAACCCCCAAACTCTAGGAGAAACAGAACAAACAGAAGGGAAATTAAAACAAAAAATTTTAACATTCAAAGGGGCTTTGGAGAGACTGTAATTTAAAACCAGTAATAACCCATTACAGGTGAAGTGATGGTTTAAAAACAGTGTATACCTTGCAGCTGGTGGAGATGTTTCTCTGCAGCTCATCGACACATGGCCAGGAGAAGGGAACCAGGGTGTTACTCTGGGGGGGGTGTGTCAGGGTGGGCTTGGCAGGTCCAGCTGTGGCTGGGAGGGAAGAGCAGTGCTGGTGCCATCTGGGGCTTTGGTGGTGATGTCTGGGTGGATGGAGGAAGGGTTGGAGGTAGCTGCACAACCACTTCTTGACATGCCATGACATACCTTTGTACAGACCAAATGTATGTCGCTTTTTGAAAGCTCGCTTTTGGAGTTGCTTATATGCAGCTGTACATGTAAAGAGGTCTTTTTACTATAGACATGAGTGGTTTGTCATGTATATCACTTGATACAACACTGAGATACGATAATATCAGTGTTGTGTTTGTTTTACAGTGTTTTAAAGTGACAAATCTACAGGTAGTTTCAGTATTTTCAGTGAGGTGTTTGAAATGTGCAGTGACGTACATTTTAAGATAGGTAAGTAGATTAGGCAATGGGCAAGCACTCAGGAGATCTGGGCTCTGTCTGATTCTCTAGAAACCTTAAATAAATTTCTCAGTCTTTCTGCCTTAGTTCCCTAATGGTAATAAAATCATATAGATCATTAAACTAATAATATGTCTGTTCCTCAGAAGGAAGTTCTGAGGGTAACTCAATTAATGATTGCGATGCATTTGTCTGCAGTAGCAGTAAGGGTAGCATACTAATATGACTTAGGGACATGTAATTGCTAATTATTCAATATTGACCTGATCTTTGAAAAAGTAAACTCTGAAAGCTGGATCAGATCTTGTGTAAATAAGACCTAAATTACAATTATATTTTTAATTCAAGGGTGTGTTTTTCTTTGTTCATTTTCTCTGAATATAATACACTGGCTCAAGATGTTTTCCCTATGAATTTTGAGACAATTTGACAATTCTCTAATCAAGTCAGGAATCTTTTCTACTGTGTATTTCTAATTTTTTTTTTTTTTTTAGCTGCATGGCAAATATGAGCCATTCCCTTAGCTGAGAATAGCTTTTCTGCTATTATTACTTTTTCAGAGGAATAGTCTCTCTTTGCTAGCTGGGAGAGGTGAGGATGCTCACTGAATGGATTGTGCTTATCTTTTCACCATGGTAGCCTATGTGCTAAAGATTTTATTTAAGCTTTTATGTAATACTTAGGGTCAAATGTTTGGACGCTGTGGCAGTTCCAGATGATTTAATTCCTTACTTTCCAACAGAACTCTAGTAGTAGAAGTTAATATTTGTGATTCTTATCTTTGCACTAGATTTTTCTCCTGAGGGCATGTGAACGTTTTGGAAGATATCTGGCCAAAAATATATCTCTGTGTTGCTTTGTTATTATCCTTCTACATTGTTATCATTCTGTGATTTGTCTATTTTATTTATTTATACAAGGAATCTACAGTCTACATTATATTTCTTTGCTTTTCTAACCTTTTGCACTTCATTTCCATCCAAAATCATACTTGTGGGCATTCGCATGCTGGTTGTAGAGGCAGCACTGGAAGTAAAGAGTTATGAAAATCCCAGTCTCAGAGTCAACACTAAAGGTAACTAGACTTAACTCTTTATCTGTGTTTGCTGGATTTTAATTGCCCAAATCCTACAGGCTGGTTGCAATATTTCAGTAAAATTTGTGAGCACCAGTTGCATACAAAATAAGGCAAGAAAAGGATAACACCACACTTGACAACCAAGTTTTAATCTTGACTCCAAATGAAGGTGGTTTGGAAAAGGAAAAAAGTGTAAATTAGTCCTTTGATTTCTCTGTTTGATATTAAAGAAATTGAAATTCAGTAATTTTTTTCTGAACATATTGGGTTTTTTTAAGCACTTCAGAACTGTTTGGGATTTGTTAGGTAGCTTGTCAGGTATCCTACATGCCTAGACTGGGGCTGTTTATTGTTCTCGGATGTCAGGTAAGAGAGGGTATAATTTTCTTTTCTTTTGCCTCAAAGTGATTTTGCAAAACTATGGTTAGTTTATTTAGATAGTCTTGAAAGAGCAATTCTTCTAAAAGAAAATAATTCTCCTGCATGAAAAAAATATAAAAAAATAACGTTTTTATGAGTTTTTTATGTATGATTTTGGGACAAAATTTGCTGTCAGTTAAGATGTTGTAAACCCTGATCACATCTGCAGTGAAACTGCCTTGGATTCATTGACAAAAGTGAAAACACAATATGCTCCACTTTCTTCTTTGTATGTACGGGGGCTGCCGTTACTCCCATTACAGGGACGGTATCTGACTTCAGTAAAGATAGATAAAATTATTACTTATCCCCTGTAAATTAGGTTAAATTCCCTATGTTGAGTAGTAAGGACCAAAATATTTGGCTGTGATGCGTAGTAAACTATTATCACCAAAATATTAACTTTCAGGCACTCAATATCTCTGCTTTAGTTTTCAGGCTTATTGTTTATCATAATGTCCAGTATGAGGAGCTTATGAGAAGGATTTGTTCATTTTTCTGGGGCATGAAAAGTTGAACTCTGTCTTGAAGTGATCTTTGATTCCATCTTTCTACACAACTATGGATATATTAACGTATCAAATTTTCATGTCATTCACGTATAAATCAATAATCCATACTCTAAGTTTTCGTCATCTTTAGCTGTGTTTAATCTGCTGCCCACAGAGCAGCAGATTGAGATGGATGATGTTATGAAGTCCAATTATCACCTCAGCTCAAGCTCTTAGCTAACACATAAATTATAGAAATGTTTTTTAATTGTTTCTAAACACTATATGGTAAATTACTGTGGCAAACCTGTACTGATGAGGGATCAGTACTGCACCACAGCTGACTTAAGAACTGGAAAAGAAACTGCAGATTTCGTGGCTGCATCACAGTGGCTGAAAAAAGCAGTTGTAGGTGAAGCATTTGTTTAAGTTTGATATAACAATATAATCTGGGAACAAAGCAGTAATGTGCAAATTTTTTTGCATTCTGAGCAAAATTCAAACCCTCTTGTCAGATTTGGGTTTCAAAAATCCTCCATCAGCTGTGAAGCAGATGAATAGGTAGATTTTCCTAAGCAGCTGTATAAGCCATAAGAGCATTTTTGTGATTTAAGTTTCTCAGATGAGACCTTTCTCATATGTTCTAATATAAACCCTTAAGTTTAGCAGTGACAAGAAGTTACTACGGGTTAATTCATAACACAGTTAAAATTAGTAGGTTTGCCTTGTGATCAAGGCAAGAAATTTTTAAATATATAATAAATGAAGGAGTAAAGTATGTGATAATTAAGACTTTTACCTAATCGAATTTATCAAAGGCCACCTCAAACTGAAAATTGTTTTTAAAATCCTACCTGAGATTCACCTGAAAATTGGACATCTTTTGGATTTTTTTTTAAATTATTTTAACAGTTTGTCTTTATTAAATGTTGAGTGATTATAGACTTTTTTGATTCTAGATTTAGGGATGCTTGATGCTTTTGGATAGTCAGCTCTGGTATCAAAGATATTAAATGCATTTGTGCTGAAGCTGAGGTGAAATGCTTTTCCTTGCTTCTCTGAATCATCATTTATCTTACTAGGAAATACGGACATCTAATGATTTTTTGAAAATCGCATTACAATTTTGGGACACCCAGACAATAAAGCATTGAGAAAACTTAATTTGTGAAGTAGAATATTCATTATTGGAGTGCTAGATAGTGTAGGCCTAGAGAAAAGTATGCCAAGACTGGGATTTCGAAAGGACACAAAGGAACAAGAAATCACTGAAATAGAATAGTCCTCTTGAAACTTTCTCTAAGAGAATAAGGTTTTGATACTTAGTACTTTTGATACTGTTAGTACAATGTTGATTTCCTCAAAGAACTTTATGATCTGGGGGACCTTGAGAGAGCTTTGTAGGACTGTTGAGCGCTGATGATCACTGGGGATTGAGGCCAAAGCTTGTCCTATATTGATAATAAATGCAGCTTGACCTCAGTCAAAATCACAACTGTCTTTTGTTCTCTGGGATTCCAGTGTACAAACTAAAACTGGTAGGGTTATTTGTGAGTCTGACTTCTACTGTCCTGTAGTGCATGATTTAGTTCACTAATTTGTTTAAAAGAGCCATTTGACCATTTTAGCTATTGATTTCTTTGGTGCTGTCTAATTCCACTCAGTAATATACAAGTCTTCATTTCTGCAGAGTTCCTTATTCTAGGGAAGGAAACATTTCATCTTATTCCACATATAACATAAGAATCAGTATTTACAGAAGGGGAAGAGAAAGTAGCCATACATTTGGAAGATGCTAACAGATTCTTTTTTTAATCTCTCTGGAAGAGACAAATAACTGGATGGTGTGAAGAGGAAGTGAGAATTTGTGGTGGTTTTATTATTTTTTAATTTATTTTTTTTTAGTTGGAGGAACATACATTCCCAATGAATAATTGATTGACCATGGTATAGACAAGTGTTTTTGCTCTTGGTAAAACATATTAATTTTCCCAGGGTAAACATACCTGAAAAGTGGTAAGTTGGAAGGTATCTGTAATGCTACACTTAGGAGAGCACCAATGTGAATTCCTTCATACCATGAACACAACAGCTCACCTCCTTCTGGGAAGGACACCTGGTGGCTTTCATGGTGTGGGTGCTGCTCTGTGGGCATTTGGAATGAAACAGAAAAAGTACTTTTCATGTAGATCACTACGTGGAGGAGGTTGTGCCAGAAATGGACAGTGCCCAGGACAGCTGGTCTGAGGAGCCCTGGGCTGCATGTGCTGAGTACACATGGAGAGAATGGTGTCACTGAGGTGGATCTGCTCTGCCCTACAGGAGCTGTCAGTAGTTCTTGTAACACATGGACGGTAAGGTGGTTCTTTCTATCATCTGAAGCCATTTGTGGAGAATTTCTGTATCTCCCTGTTGCAATAAGAGTTCAAAATCTTTGTGGATGCCTTGTGAAAGGGTATATTACTGATAAATATGTTTCAGAATCTGCATCCTTTTCTAGGAGGCAAAGGGAAAACAAACAAACAGTAAACAAAAAAGAGAATCATTTGAATTAGCTAAATCTGATTTTAATAGATATTTGTGGGGGGAAGAGCAAATTTAGGTTCGTCAGTAGCATAATAAGGTGCCTCAGAAATTGTCTCATGTAGTTGAACACTAGTTTATTTTATTTTATTTTATTGGTCTGATCCAGGTTGTAACATTTTTTCTTTTGTTTGGTTATAGCTGATTCCTCATAAGCTCTGCATGCACTAGTATTCACTCAAACAATGTAAAAGTGGTGGAGCAAAAAAGTAAAATTACCCTGTTAACTCCAATGAATAAATAGCTAGGTTTTAAGACATAAGAATAAGATAGAGGTAATGCCAAAGGTCTGTCAAAATTCAAATTATTATCTACATTTATAACTTCATGGTGAAATTTTGCAAGAAATTAAAATTTAATCTGCAGAATTGTTGCCCAGGGGAATTCTCTTCAACAATCTTAAAATTAAAGAGCACTTCCTAAGAAGTATATTTCAAGTGAGTTTCAGTAATGAGAACACAAGCAGAGACTGAATTTATGTCTTTTAAAAATTTTTTTTACTGGATTGTAAAAATTCCTTTTTCTATACTCCTATCTGACCAGTTAGGATAAAATTTACCTCATTACGTGTTGTTTCACATGTTGGGAAAATCTTTTGTACGGAAGAAAAGCAGATTTGGTCTCTTATTTGTGATGTACTCAAAATCACGTGACTTAATCACTTTGGATAGCAACCGGAACAGATAATCCCCTTGGAGCTTAAGGAAGTGGTCCAAAATCAGGGTATGATCTTGCAGTCCTCAATTACTTGATTACTTGACCAAAAACCTTCAGCCCTATTTTTAAAGATTGGTGCTGAAAGGTATAAAAGCAGCTCGTGGGGTTTTCAGGTGGTTTAGGCACTTAGGAAAACTTTACTTGCCAGCTGCTTCTTCATACGCTCACAGACTTTTCCAGATATTCCCCAGTGTGTGTTAATATGGAATTATGAATGGGAAGCCTTATTTTATTCTAACCTAAATACGTTCTTGATTAAATGTGAGAATGGGGATCAACCAGTTCTAATTCCTATATGGATCAAAGAAAAGTGGAGTGGACCTCCTATTTGAAAAGCAGAGGGGATCTCCAGTGGTTTGACTGGGTGTCCTCTCCTCTCTTCAGCTTGTTCGCCGAGGATATGGATGCAGCAGAGAGGAAAAAGGTATTACCCAATTGGCTTCCAGCTTTTTAATTTGTTGGTTGGAGCAGCCCTACCCTCTAATGATGACTGATAGGAGAGTTTTTGTTTGTGTTTTTGTTTCCCTATTTGGGAATATCTTGCTAAAGAGGGAATGGCTATTTTCTTTTCTGCAGAATTGTCGTAGTGAAGTTTCTGGTAGCTGTGATGTTCAGGAATTCACCAGCCCCAGACACATAGGGGCCCTCCACAGTGCCTTCCTCTCTCCAAACCCTTTTGAACAACAGGCCTGGTTCATAGAGTGGAATTGGACTTAAGGCTTTTGCTTACATTATGAAACTTCTGTTGCGTTTGCAGAAATGGGGAAATTTGTGGAAGCAGAGCCTTAGACTTGGGAACAGGTTGTGGAAAATTGTTCTTATGTTGAGCTCAAAAGCACACACTACTGAAGAGAGTAGAGCTTCATGGATGTTGAGCCTCTGTGAAGAAGAAAAGTTGACAGCAACAGTTGTGTGTTTTCTTCTAGAAACTGTAGGTAAACTGCATTTTAATTTTATTTTTTTATCATTTATGGGTGGAGTATCTGAAACTGAAGATACCTCCTAATCTAATTATTGCAGAATCTGAATACCTGAACACAAATAAAAAAAGCCACACAGGATTTCTCTTTGCTTAGGCTGCTTAACAGCTTATGTTTGAGCAATGATTTCAGCATCTCAGGTCTAGAATGGAATACCAATAACCAGCTCAAACTGAAAAATGTTGCTTTCGCTGTCTTTTAGTGAACAGCAGCAACCTGAAAAATCAAAGCATCTGTGCCATCTTCCCCATAGGAGCATGTGCAACCACTGTGCAGTAGTTTGCATGCTAAAATACATACTGCCCAAAGTGGGCAAACAATTTTGTAAGTTGCCTTCATACATATTTATATGAGTGAATGAATTATTAGAGTGTCTTGCTTCCCTTTACACTTCTTAGTTGAAATTTACGCCTATATGATCAGGTATCCATTGCACTCTGACATTTCACTGCTCAGTCACTTTCCCAGAGGATAATTTATTTATTCTTTTTATCTGCTTGTTTATAAAACTAGTATAGAAAGGAGTTTTACATAAGGGAAAATGAGGGTTTGGCTGCAGGGAGGAAATATGGAGCATAAGAGAATAGCTAGAAACCCTGCAGGCTAAGAGGATGCTCTGTTTCATGGTGTTGTTACATCCTTCAGTGGTACATCAATACTGTATTATGTCGGAAGCAACCCCTGCAGTTTCCCAGCCAGAGTGTCTTGTGAAGTTTCTGAGTCAGCAGATAATGGAGACAAATTTGGGATTTGAAAGAGTCCTTAAAAGAGACTTTATTCTTTTCTTTAAATTGACATAAAAATAAACGAAGCTTCCTAAAAACACTTCTTTGGTCTTTCTATATTTAATTTCTTTTGTTCTTACTCAAGTGTTATTTTTGTCACACTTTTTTAAAGTTTGGTCTGTTTAAGTTGTTATACTATTCTCATCACTATTGTTTTTGAGTGCATTTAAATACTGCATAAAATGACATGACAAACATCTGTCACATGTTGCTCTTTCATCCTCTCTCCAGGGAAGAATCATGCTTGCAGTGCTGTATTTTTTAAGACCTTTGTTGTTGCCAGTTTGTTGTTGTTTTGGTGTTTTGTTTTCTTTTTTTTTTAAGTTATATACATAACTTTATGTTGCAGCAGGGTGGTTTAAAAGAGAATCTTTTGTACTGTGGAGAGAAGGGGGTGAGTTTTGAGTTATTGTCGGAATGTCTCCCCCATAAATATGGGAAAGGGTGGCAATACTCAACCTCTTGTCTCTGCTTTCAAAACCTGCTGATATTTTTGTGAGGCTTCTTGAGGCACACTATGAGATACTGGTGGGAAAGTTAAAACAGAGGACTTGGTTTTGCCTTTGGTTCAGCATGTGATAGAGCCAGCAGCTGTCCTGATTTGTGTTTGTGATCCACTTCCAGCTTCTGTGTTATTTCATCTCTTGGACCAGCCCTCTCCTCTCACAAGTGACAAGCAGACACAGTCTGCAGGTACAGTCAGGCATTCTGAGCACTGTGTTGCAGTACCAGCCTTCACTGTGGTGGTGGTGTGTTTTATGGGAATGTCTAGGCAAGGAAAGGGTTCTGCTCACTGAGTTTGACATTATCTCAGGCAGTAGATCAAGACAAATAGTCTTGGAATCAGAGTTGCCTGGATGGTTCTGCTACACTGACTGATTTGGTAGGAGCCTAAATCTGCAAATTCACATTAATGGGCAGAGAGGGATCGTTGCAAGGGAGTTTCCATGCTCTCAAGGCAGCTGGCTGCAAGCCCTGCTTGTTTAGTTCTAGCCAACAACTCTGGATTGCCTTGGAAGATGTGAAAATGGTTGCTTGAGTCTGGGATGAAGAAACTTCTGAAGTGGGCAATTCTTCCATCTCCTTTCAAAAAATGTACAGAAAATACATGGCCCATCATTAACAGAAACAGCTTCAATGTTTCTGACCAGTTACATGATTTTAGAGCTAAATTTAAAAGATAGTAATTCAGGGGACAAGTAGGTGGGTCTGCCATTCATGGGGAGTAAGAATGGGTAGGACTGAAGAGATGAAGAAGAGAAAATGTGGTTGAAGGAGAATAATACTTGAAAGAATATAGGGGGAGGCAGGTGGTTATAGGGAGAGAGATTTGAAGAATAGTGAGGATTTGCAGAGGGCAAAAAGGATATGTGGACAGAGGAGTGTGAAGGGGGTTGGTCAGACACAGGGTGTAGTGGCAGAAGATGGGAATGTGAACTTCAGTGTTGCTAAACTGGAATCACTAAATACCGACTCCTTCATCTGATTGGCACACTACCCCCTTGGGCTTCATTTTCATGGCTTACATACCAAAAGGATGTGATTTGCTGGGGAAAGTTATTTCATCTATAAAAAGCAATTTAAGAAGCAGACTATCAAGAAGGTGCTTAGGGCATGAAGGATGATAGGAATACAGTGGCTTAGAAATATAAATAAGAGAAATTTAGCAGCATTATTTCCATTTGTAAATGCCTTACTAGAGCACGTCACCATAATAAGTAATGTTTTTATGTCTTATCACATTAGTACTCTGCACATTTATTCTGAGCAAAGAGTAAACATAAATATCTAGGGTTTCAGATAGTGTGGGGTTTTTTAACTCTGATGTTTCAGGTAAGATACAAAACTGCCTCAGCCGGGCCCTGCTGGAACGTGTCTGATTGTTGCTATTTCCCTGGTTTCTCCTTCAGTTTAGCAGTTGTCTGTTTTATTGTCTTGGGTCTACTGGTCCTTGAGAATGAAGTTTGCTACCCCGAAGTTACCATCTGCATTGTGAAGGGAGACTTAAGAACCTCAGTCCTTTCATAAGATACCTAAACAAATGTGGCATTTACATAGATATTGTACTTTTATGTACATACATTAGCCTATATTACTTATATATAATAGCCTAATGACTAGATCCCTTGCCAGGAAGTGGGAGGCCCAAGTTGCAAATTCTCTTCTCCCTAATGAGATCTCAAATGTCACTTGCTCCGCTCTAAGTAGATATCCTCACTCTAGATGCCAGATTCACTTATATGATGTAAAAAACACTCTACACAGTACTTCTGAAATTATATGAATGTGAAGAAGTGAGTGCAGGCTGGTCTACTTTCTTGTTGTTTAATTTTCTTTAATTTTACCCTTAAAGAGTGAAGTCATTGAGTTAAAATTGCCTCCTATAGTTGTTTATCACATATGATGGGGGCGTCATCCCACTTAAGATCTCTTCATTCTGAATCATTTTTTTGAGGCAGTTAAATAATTTGTTTGGTATGTGAACTTATCAAAAGCCTAAACTTAAATGTTTAAGACCATCCAACCCACTGTTCTATATATAAATCAACATAAGAAGAGTGTCTTACTAAACTCTATGTGGTAGGTGGTTGCTCTTCTTAGATTTGGGAATAGGTCAGAATTTGCTAAACCTAATTTGTCATGGACAGAATTAACACAATATCTGCGAGAAATCTAAACTGTGGTTCTTACATCTTTTATTATAATTTTCTTAGCATATCACTAAAGTATCAGAAGTATATGTTTAAGATTAAGCCTTTTTTGGCGTTAGCAAGGGTTGCAAAATTTAGTTCTGATAAGCGAATCAGAATCTTTTGCCTTAGACAATTGAAGTTAGAACATTCAACAATCCTTTTTCCTCTGAGTGATGTCAGAATTACAGTCAGCTCCATTCCTCTCATTCTGTGACTTCCATGTCATCTGAGGTCATGCCATCATTCACTGTGGTGACTTGCTCTCTGACTTTAAGGTCAGATGAAGAGTTACTCAGAACCTTGGCCATTGGTGGCCAGATGTATTAGCAATCTTTCACCTCCCTCTGGTCTTACTTGGCGAGTCATCACTGAATGAAGCTATGATGAATCATCTGCTCACATTTGATGTGGTTTTGCAGGAACGCTGGGGAACTGGGGAACGCCAGAGTGGTGAATTAGTCTTGATCTATGGCTGATATCTCCTGAATATGGTCAATAATCAGCCTGGGGATAGCACATGACTCCTAATAACATTCCATACCTGGATTAAGGCTTACAGTAAGCACATTGAGCATACTGTACATTCTCTGTAGTTGGGGATTTATGTTAAGAAATCTCTAGAAATGGCACAAAAGCCACTGTCCATAGTGGGACAGCCCCTGTACAGCTACTTGGTGAGCTTTTGGGGTGGAGAAATCACCGCTGTATTTCAACACCCAGTTGCACAGTTTACTAGGCATTCCATGTTTATGTAAATAATAAGATTGTAGCAAGTAATTAAGTTCTTACTCCAAAGTTATGATTACTGTTTAAGCACCAAATTATTCCCAAGTGACACAAAGAATTATAGATATGTGCAGTTCTGAATTTTCTTCATTTTCAGCAACTGTGAATTCTTTTGTAACTGCCATGTACTGCTTAGTGCACAGGCTTATATTAGGTCAGATTTTGGAATATAGTGTCTTTCACTGTGGGAAATAAGTAGCATAGAAGGAACTTACAGTTTTGATGAAATTGAAGCTTACAGGGCAAAGTTATATTTTATGCTGCTACTGCAGACTGAAAGACAGCACATGAAGAATTGTCTGGACACTGAGGTTCAGGTTCAGCTTCATGCCCACATCTTTTTTATGGGAAGAATAGCTTATAATAAAAATTACTAGCTTAAATGCCATACAGACTGGACTTACACCATACTGATTATAGTCTCTCTACTTAGACGGTAAGCTCCTTAAGATATAGGCTTTTTCTTCACACAGCAGCAATTGTTATGGGGCCTTGATCTCAGGGGTGTTTTGTGCAGGCAGTATAGTACAGTCTGTAATGATACCTGAATAGCCAGGCTGCTTAGTGAAACTCCTTCCTTCCATGACTCCAAAAAATACTTTTTGCTGTAAGTCTTCTATATATAGAACTGTGAAGTGTTTAAAAACGAGCTCAGAAACTGCCCTGTGTGGGAGTGAAGTGTCCCCATTTATTTTCTTTTCACCTGGAATGCACCTGGTTGGTTTAGCCCTGGTTGATTTAGGCATTTTTTTCTATAGCCAAATCTTTTATTTTGTAGCACAGATTTATTTTGGAAACTTATTATAACCATTAAATTACCATTTGTAGTTCTGTAGTTGATTCTTGACTATCTACCAGAAGTTGCATAGATGATAAGAGCGGTAGGATGCTAAAAGGGATGGCTAATTATCTGCGCTATTTCTAAAATGAGTTTTCTAAATGGCTAAATTATTAGCAGCACATCAAAGCATTCTTCTTGAAGGAAAAAGTAAATCTGCTCATGAAGTATGGCTCCAGCCAAAAATGCCTATCGAATTTAAACTTGATATACCAGTGAATCAAAAGAATATACTCCTAATCTGAACACCCAGAGTTTTATGAAAGTTGTGGAGTTAATGTTACAAAATAATATTTAAAAACAGGTCTTTAATTGAAAGTTCCTATACCCAAAATTTTGGTTTTGGATAGACTGGGCTTCTGTGAAATTTAGCTGATGTCTTTGGTTTTTAACACATGGTGATTTCTTAATATACAATATATATATTACTGTAATACATAGAACGTAATTTAAAAATAAGGATTTTATAGTTTCTTTTAAATCTGTTGATGTTGGTTTAGATATAAAAATAACAAGGCAGAAGAAATTAATTTATTTGTGCTTAGGCACGCTCTGTGGTTTCTCTCAGTCAGTAACCCTGACATTGTGTAATCCATGTTTAAGCAATCACAGATGCATAGTTCAGCGCCTATATGGACTAAAAAGTTCTGTTAATGTTCTGCTTTACAGCAGGCATCTCACCCCTGGATCACTGGCAACTGGTATCAAGTTTTGGGAAATGTGATAGGGTTAAAACCTTGTTCTCACATTTCTTATCTGTAGGGACCTTTCCTGTTCCCATCAAAGTTTGGACTCACTCACTTGACTTCAGGCAGAGTGTGTCTGGCTGTTCGTAGCTTTTAGTTCTTCATTGTGAGCTTTTTTATTTTGGAGAGGAGCAAACAAACTTTGGAAACAGTAATCAAAAAGCAAACAAAACCAACACCAAGCAAACAAAAAACCCCACACAGTTAGGTTTGGTTTTGGGTTTTTTTTCCCTGAGAATTAGTTATTAGTTATTAGTTATGTATTTCCATCTGCCAGTTAAAAAATTCAAATATACTGTTAGACCTAATGGATAAATCTGATGTGTCAAGAAAGAATTCAAATTACCAAAAAATTAATGGGCAGTGTCTGTACCATTGTATTGGTGCCCCTGAGGGAAAAGAGGTGATTTCACTGGTGAAAGAATTGGCATTCACTTTTTCTGTGAAAGGAAAAAAATGCCTTTTGTAGTAGCAGAATTGTAGTTTGTGATTCTCCGAAGTTATACAAGAGAAAGGATTCTTATGGAGAGATTGTCAGACAACTACTATACCAACAAAAAAAAAATCCCCACAGAGTGTTAGCCATGCTCTGGGCACACAGTCTTTTCTTCAGGTTTCTTTTTGTATATCACAATTTTTTTCAGCTTGAAAAGCAAAAATGTGAATTCTGACTTTTCACTTTTTTCTTTGTCTTGCAAAGTGAGAATCTCATACTCACTAAAAGGAAAGCAAGCCAGTGTGTGAAGAGAAATGCCCACCCCTTCCTCTCTAAACTTCACATGGCAGAGGGTCCTGAGAGTTCTCAGTTTCTCAGAGCTGTATAAGGCTAGGCAGCTTTTAGTCTCATACAGTGGAACTCATTTTAGTTATAAAGTCATCCAAAGAGGCCACGTTTGCACTTCAAGAGACAGGGTTTATATTCTGTAAACCCTGAGAAAAATATTTAGCAATATTTAGCAATTCAAGAGTAGCCAGTGAGTTGGTGTGTAAGCTGACCACAAGGACAGTGTCTGGAGAGAATTCCCACTGCTCCCTCTGCACCTGCATTGCAGTAGTACCTAGTTTTTAATTGCTTTTCTCTAAAAATCTCCATTTAGCCCTCCTGAAAGCAGGATTCCAGGTGGTACAGGCAATTGGTATAATTTGGTATGAGGTGTCCTACTCTTAGGTAAATGTAAATAGTGAAAAAAATATGACAAAAAGAATGACAAAAATAACTACAGCCCAAAAGATCCGAAAACCACACTAATTTAGCATGGCATGTGACCAGTCAAATGTAGTCAAGAAACAGTCCAGCTGTACAAAACAGAAGTGTCCCTTGTGATGAGAGATGAGCAACGCATATTGGGTGTGCTGCTGATTTTGAGAACAATCATTCTATTTTTGGACTGTTGTGGCCAGCTATGGCACAATACCTCTTAGGGAAGGCTATTACAGTACTACCCATTATTTCATCTATACTTAAAATTCTACCAGCATTTGCATGATAAATCTATTTCTAAAGGCTACAACGAGGCGGTAAATGTTCGTTCGGCAACAATGACAGCTGCGATTAGCCATTTAAAAAAATCAGAAATAGAAGAAGACCTTAACAAAAAGAGTCTTGGATTCTGGCACTTGTATACAGGAATTCAGAAGGTGCACAAGCACTGCAGGGATGGGAAATGCTGCTGGCATAAGTTTGTACAGAACACAGAGTAATGACTCCATCTACCCTGTTCTGCCAGAAAGCTGCCATGTCTTTAAGGCCCCAAACCTCTGAATATCCAAACCCTCTGAGCCATTAGAGTTTCACCTGGAGTACCGTGGAAGCATGGAGTACTTAGGACCAAATAGGAGGTTTGAATGGCTAAAAATGCCAAGAAGAGCCTGATTTCTATGAGGCTGAAAGGCTAATGCCATCACCCTTTGCCCTGTGACTTTACACTCTCTTGCTGGTCTTTTTCAAGACCTCACTTGGCACAGATGACCTGGTGTCAACTGGTCCGAGAGGACACCTGTGTCTGTTCTTCACATTGGAAGAGTGCAGCTGGCACCACAACTTTGCCAAAGCCTCACTTGTGTGTTGAACTCATCACCTGGGAATTTTCCAGCAAATGGGTCACCAGTGCTACATTAGGACAGAAAAGCTGGAAGAGGTTGCATGGTTGAGTACAACTGCCCTTGCTCATGGATGATAGCTGCTTCTGCACTGAATATAAGGTTTTATAGAACTCACTGGTTTTGCCATTCAGTTCATGTTCTTAGGTCAGGCTGTCTGTGGGACAATTCTCATCTCTCTGGAGAGGACACAGGTGAAACACCTGGTGTGTCCTTGTAGGTTAATGCTTCACCTTTGGTAGGCTTGCAGTGCACACAGGTGTGTGCTAGTCATTCCAGGTTCAGCAGTATGAGGGCCAGTATGAGGCCAGCTTCTCTCTGGAAATGTCAGGTCGTTCTAGCCACAGTTCTCATACTGCAACAGACACCCCTTATGCCTGAAACACTTCAGTCTGTGATCTTTGCATTGGGACAGCCAGTCCTCCTCTTCCTTCTTCTGCCAGCAGGCTGCAACTCACAGACATGACTCAACTATTCATCTTCAGGCCATCACCACCTGATAGTTTTCTGAGAGCCCTCTGACTGAACCATAAACAATTGCCAGCTGACATGGAGGAGGGCTTGTTCCAGCCTAGATCATGCAGGAGAAAGTTCTTACTCCTGCTGGATGGCACACAGTATTAGGACGTTGGTGAGTCTGGTTTTGAGTCTTGTGTTTGGGAGAGGGAGGGCAAATTGGGTTACCTTTAGGCAATTTTAAAGGGAGCAGCTCTGAGTTTGTAGTCACATGAAGGCAGGGGGAAGACAATCTGGGCTCAGAGAACAGGGTCTTTTGTATGAACTGGACCTAGCACCTTAGAAGTTTTTTTTGCTCAGAGGAAGAGCAGGTTGTTCAGACTGTCTAGAAGGAAATGTATCTGTGTGAGTCTGACCCACCTGTGGTCAAGACAGTCAGGTAGGAGTGACAGCCCTGACCCTTGCTTTCTTCATAGAGTCATCAGGCAGAGTGGCTCAGTGTGAAGGGTTTTCCTGTGTCCCACTACTTCTCCAGCAGAAGTCCAGGCTGCAGAGGGCATGCCAACTGTGTAACATCCCAAACTCCTGGCTCCAACTTGTACAGTTGCCACCAGGCCATAACAAAGCTTACCAAGCGGGTCGATGAGCAGGAAGCAGAGCTGCAGCAGGACCGTGTAGGATGGGGGTCTGGTGCAGCTGTGATCCACTAAGGTGGAAGAACCTGATGGGACATAAGGAGTTCCTGGCACTTCTCACCCCAGACATGAGAGTTTGACTTCCAGTTTTCCTGGGAAACTCCATAATCACCTGTTGTGTGGGACAGCCAGGCATCCCACACTACTTCCAAGCAGAGAAAGTGTTTATGATGTCTGGTCTGCTGGCTCAGGGAATCAAGGAAGCTTTGGAGGGGGCACCTGCAGTCCCATGGATACCAATAATGGAACATCCATAGGCTTTGGTCGGTCGCAGTATTTGTTTTCTAAAATGTTGTTGTTGTTGGCTTTCTCTTTAGCATTCACTGCCCTGTCACAGACTGGTAATTCTAATTGAAGTTGAAAAAATTTCTAATCTAATGAAGAAATGGGCAGACTGATGGACCATTATAATAGGGCAGAAAAGACTAGAAATCTTCATATTTTTAGTGCATTTCAACAGACATATGCTGGTACTGTAGATGCTTTTGTTGTAGATACAACTCAGGTTGCCCTTAAGATCAGAGAATATTTTAATTCTCTTTTTCTCTGTCATCAGGCAGAGGGATAAAGCCCAAAGACTGTCCCTTGATGCATGTAATTTTTCTGAACTTCAGGCCTCACTCACTAAGGATGGCCAGTTTCTCAGTCGTGTGTGGCAGGACCGTGCCTGATCTCATCTGGTTCTAATGAACAAGGGTGGCCTGTGTGAAAACATGTATGGGGTAATTCAACTGGTGGGCTCTGAGTGTGCCTGGCTGCAACAAGAACAGCTGTCCCATTTTGAAATATCATCTCTATTTGCTTATTAGTGTCCCATTGTGGTAGGTAATCCACAGAGTTTAATATTGGTTCACTTTCAGGTCTGCTCCTTGCCAGCAGCTCTTCTGTATAAGGTTGATACAGTTGCCTTGCACTTGTCAAACCGGAAAACAAATGTGATAACAATTAAAGCTTATTTTGCACTGTATAGTATGTGACTGTTCTCTGTACTCAGTGTCCTTTTGGAGGATTCTGAGCTTTTTGACTGCCTCAGCCATCCTATGGAGTATAATTGCCACTTTTCCCAGGACTGGGAGGCAGTTTTGGGAGGAACTCTTAGTTTCTTACATAGGCGTGGGGAATTTGGCATGGTCTGGGAGGGCCTGATTCTGCAGCAAAGCTGCTGTACTGAGGAAAGAGTCAATGTTACCAAATGCATGACTGGTATTTTCTGGGCAAACCTGTGGACTTGGCAGGCATCTGGGATATTTGCTGCTTCTCCTTATGTTGAGTGCTTAGTAACCCTTTAGCTGCCCATGACCCTGGTGACAGATGAAGCTTCCCTAAGTTGTGGCTACAGAGTTCAAACCAAGAATTTTTCTACATTAAAAAAACCGTGTTTTGGATGAGCTTGTCTTTGCACATATTTGCATGAATACCTTCTCACTGGCAGTGCCATTCAGCAGAAGCTGATGACTGTTTGAAACTCCTGGGCACTGTGGTCATTGGAAGGGATAGTACATGCTGCTTGAGGCACTAGGGATTGGATAGCTTTGCCAGTAATGAAGGCCAGTACTTCCACTCTCACACAGTGCGAGTTTCTGTTCTTTGGCAGAAATAAGGCACCAGCATGTCCCAGGATGTACATGGTGGAGCTCTGCTTGTGTGTGGGAAGTACCTGGTTTTACTTGTGGAGTTTGTACATCACCACAGAGATTTTTGACCTGAGCGTGTGGTGGGTTTATATTCCTTATCATCATAATGTTTGTGTATTTCCTCCTGTAGAGTTCAAGGGGAAAATATATCACATTTGGACCCTTGCTTGTTACTGCATCTCTTAGCTTTGCACATCTTCAGTGGGGAATTACAATCAGTACAGCAATGGCCTTGCAAGCCTGACAGATCTGCTGACAGTGTAAGACTTAAGAAGCCCTTAAAATAAACCCAGTGCCTGCCACTGCAGCACTGATGATTGCACTTCTCCATTTGCCTGGCTCTTTTTGGAGCCTTTAGCTCCCTCCTGCTTTTACTGAACCTTGCAAGCATTCACCTGTCATAGCAGAGTAATGCAGCACAATCAGTATGAAGGCAGGAGGGCACTGACAAACTGAGCCCTTCTAGGTGGATGATGTGATTACCTGTGAAACAGGCTAAGAGAGCTGGGAGGAGCACGCTGAACTGTGGAGTATCTGGGGATCTGGAAAGTCTCCCTTCTCTGATGTAGTACTGAGACACTGAACACAAGGTCAGTAGTGGAGACATGAGTGGGCAGTGTAACCCACAGCTCTCCCCTAAGGTTGTACATACCAGTGCAGCACAGGTCCAGGCAGTTCACCCCTGGTGTTTAATTTGACTCTTTAATATTTAGTGAGGGTGGTAGAAATTTTAGAGAATTAGAGAGGTAGTAGGTTTCATTACCTTTTTGTTTCAGATTTTTTAAGGCAAAGTGAAAGTTTAGATCATGTGTCTTTAAGTTTTGAGAATAATCATGAGGTGCATAGGGCCAAAAGGTAGCCTAAGAATTTCATCTGGCCTGGGAGGGAGGTGTCAGCTTGATGTTCTCAAGGTGTTCAGTTAGAGCCAACCCTTCCAGTTTCTGGTTGAATGGCTTAAACATTATGTTAAATATTTAACACTTGCCTATATACTAAAGATGGGTAATGGCCAAGTCTTTTCTTGCTTTGAAAGAAAGTGGCTCTGTCTTTTCAGCTGGACTGAACATGGTAACTTTGAGGCATAGTAGGTGACATTAGAGCAAACTAACAAATTACACACCTGTGGGGATGTAAGCAGTTATGGCCAGCATAGGTACTAGTTAATTCTGCTCGGGCAGCATGGTGGCACCTTTAGGTGTGTGCAGTATGGAGACCTCTAGATGCTGTTTCATTTTCCTGTTGTAAAGTAAGATGCCTGTGAGATGCCAGGAAGCTGTGCAGTCAAATGAGGTTTCCATGGCTTTTTCACACGGATTTATTAAATTGCCTGTTTGTAGCACGTGGGTAGCAGGACATCTGTACTTGCTTGACAAAGGGAGTTTTGAGGACAAACTGATAATAACTGTTCAGTGTTTATATAGAGCCTTCCTTATTATTGTTTTCTTAAATGTAAGAGCATCCAAATTCTTGAGGTTTATCAACTATTATTAAAATTTACTTATACAAAACATTGGATTGGGGAACCAACTCTGACATCTTCGTTTTACTATCGCTGTAGTCTTAGATCAATATTTTTTTTTAGAAGAGAAGGGAAAAAATTGGTCAAATTTGTGCAATATAATTACCATGAAAACAGGGAAAAAAAAATCTTGGTCCTAAATACAGGGACAGTGATATTTTAAAGAGCTAATGACTGTTCTTTATGACTAACTTTTCTAATAAAAATGTAGACTCAGAAGGGGAAAAAAAGGACCAAACCCAGTCCTGGACGCTGATATATGCAAACCAAAACCTAACTTGTAGGTGAAAATTTTGACAATATTAGTATGCTCAGTAATACAATACTGTGGATTTACTTCATTTCCCTTGTAAATGCCCTTTGGAAACTACTTAAATATGATTCAGATAAGTTACTGCAACAGTTCTGATAATTTTTTGGGTAAATATTCTGTATCTGGAAATTTCCATACAAGGTAGTTTAGCTGCAGCCATGAGGAATTGGGTAGCAAGAAGTTCATATGTGCAGTTTGTGGAGGTTTATGAACTATAACACAATCTTAATCAGAATCTCTAAATAGGAATGCTTGAAAGTGCAAAATATTTTCTCTTCCTTAAGATGCCCCCTTCCTTAAGATGATCCACCTAAGGCAGCCTCATGGCACAGCATGAAATGGGATCTGCCTCAGGTACTGAGTTATATTTACTTTGAAAACACTTCCATAAAGAGCACTATAGTAGGTCCTTTATGCTTAAAAGGAAAAGCTGTCCAAAGTTAATGCTCTGTAGGAGATCTTACCTTGGGCACACTCAGACACAAAACTTCCATCTCACTGCTCAGTGACCCTGATGCTATCAGGTGCTGAGCGCCTTCAGGTTCCTTCACTGTCAGTGGGAAAAAACCTACACACCTCAAGATCAGGCCTTTGATCTGCAGTATTTGCACACTCATGCTGTCACTGCGTGTGCAATGGGATGGATGCTTGCATTGACACCCAAAGACTGTCGCTGCAGGTGTCCTGGAAATATTATTGATAGAAGCTGAAGGAGCATTTGCTTTGCTTACAGGGTAAGAAAAGCTTTAAAGCTTCTCTGGTATTTCTCTTGAGATTTCATGCTAATATTTATGGCTTTCTGTTTCTGTGCTTACCATTTTCTAGCTTGCAGCTGAGTTACTGGTGCTGGTTATCTCTTGGAGACTGGAGACACCTCCCCCTGTTTCTTTTCTCAGAGACGCTTCACAGCCTGCGGTCTCCCCAAGTGCTGTGAGCCCCAGGCTCCCATCAGTGCCCCACTCCCCCAGACCCCTCAGGTCTCATGTTCCCTGCCCCAGCCATCAGACCCCACTGGCCTCTCCCTCCATGGGCCTCTGCAGCTTGCCCGGGTACCAGTGCCCAAGACCAGGACTAGAGGTGCTGATCACTGTATGCAGCCAATGTTCTCTGCACTAATCTGCTCGAGATTTCTGTTCTAATGTATTTTCCTCTTCAAAAGGCTGATCAGTAAGTGTGGCAATTCCTATTACTAACTCAGTGACTTTAAACAAATAGTAGGCAACAACCAATGCTTTTCTCAAGGGAGAGTGTACTGAAAAAGATAAATGGCAGAGGTTTTTTCCACCTTTGGTATTTTCTTTGCTGAGTATACCTGTGTATTTATATAACCACAGAGCCAGTGTATTTTTGTTAAGTTTCTTTTTTTTTTTTTTTTACCCCATCACAGATTGTGTTACTGGAAACAAGAAGTACATCTGGACTCTAACTAATGTGATTGTAGTTTTATTGGTTAAGTGTGGATGCCTATATGCAATGTTTTCATGTGCCTTGAACTCAAACAAGAATGTTACTTGCATTAGTGCGTGTGTTTCATGGTCTTTCAGAATTAAATGGAAAAGACAGACTTTCAGGAAGCCTTAATGCCTTTCCATATGGAGGCAGTGCCTTGTTGTGCACATGGTGTTTGATTTCTTTTCAGTCATGAAATTTCTTACCTTCTGGTCTATGTTCTTTTATTCTTTTTTATAGAGGAAAAAAATTAAGCTTAATGGAACTTGATGTATTTATAATGCTGGAACTTTTCTTGTTTGGTGGGAGAAGTTGTAATATAATTATTTTATAACAGGAGAACAGGTTGCTATATGAAATTGGAAAGATTTTCTGGAAGGCCTATTTCTGTACTTAGAATAATAATACAGAATTATAGATTTGTATGTTATAAGAATTGCAGAGTATGAAACAGTAATACTATCAGAAATAATTGTTTGTGTGCTGTGTGTCATTAGCTAGACCTTTTCGGGTCTAGAAATTAAATTAGAATTAAAAAACATAAATGGAGTTGTCTGAACTCTAAGGTTAAATTGAAAAACTCATTTCAGGTTTACTGAATCTTAATTTGACTAAGCTCACCCCTTCTGTCTGAGGAATTTGATTTTCTCAACCTTCAAGAACTGGCTGGTATTCAGATGCTGGGACCCAAGTAAAATCCAGTGCACTAAAATCCTTGGAGGCTGAAAACCCACCAAGCCAGACAGCAGTCCAGCAAATTTACTTTCCAGGACTGCATAACCTAGTAAACATCTCCTTTCCTAGCCTTAAAGCTTTCAGGATTGCTGTTATGAGGAGATAAGCACTTACCTCCTGCCTAGGCTGTATTTGCAATTGGGTTTAAGGAGGGAATAATTTATACCTCAGCTGGGTCCCTCGAGAAGCCCCAGACAGTCCAGAATTTAAATTATTCTTTCAGGCTGAATTCTTGTCCATCTTTCTGTGCTCTCTAATCAGTACCCAAAACGCTCAGCTCCTGTGACGTGTAAGGGTGAGCACTGTATGAAAGCTGATGCCACAATAGATTAGCATTTCTTTTAGCACATCCCTAAATATAGCTCCTGATGGAATGATATTAGCCAGGAAGGGAATCCCTCGCTCTCTGTGCTGCTGTTCGTAGAGGAGCTTTCACCAGATGTGAAATGAGGACAGACAGTGTTGCCAGAGTCTGAATGAACATTTCAGACATGAGTGCTGATCCTTTGGGCTTGAATTGTCCTGTTGGGAGAGGGGGCAACATGGAATAGAGACATTTTTGCCTTTCTCCTGTTATTTAGCAGTATTCCTTAGAACCTGTGAAAAATCCAAGTGTGAACAGATCTGTGAACTCAAATATGTATTCCCTGTAACTCCCAACCAGTGATGTAGCACACCCATGGTATATGTGATCATATGATAAGGCTTCAAGAAGAGCTCTATGCCAAGCTTCTTATCCTTTTTCTTGTTGCTAGTATCTTCATTGATGATTAATCCCTGTGTACAACACACCACAATCCCCTCATAATTCAACTGAATATTTAATTTTCCTAGTACTTCATCTCCTCTGGTATGAGTGTTCGATTTTTGGCCTGGCTATAAGCATCAAAATGGTTCCTGAAGTGACTGAAATAGGCTATGGTGCTTCAGTACTTTGATACCAGTTGTGCTTCTGCAGTGCTCAAATTAATTCAAAATATGCCATTAGATGCTGGGAAACATAATACTTTTTAATTTATACTTAACATAAGAAATGTTGTCAGATACATGTCTCCTACAAACACAGAGAAGAAGAGCTTGCTTTCATCAGTCTGCTTCCAAATATTTCTAATGAAACTTACTGACTTCAGCTTTAAGTCTGGTGGCACATGTATGTAATGTTAACAAAACCAGCTGGGGACCAGACCCTTATTGTTACTTTAGTAGAAAATTAGAAAGGTTTGATCCAGCTGAGCAATGTTCCCAACGTGCTAAGCACCCGTATCTTCCAGGAACTTTAATTTAATTTAAAGCACTGGATTAGCTAGATTGACCTGGCATAAATTAATCAAGACAGCCCATCAGCCATTTAACAGAGTAAAGCTGAGCAATATTTGAGTGGCCAGATATCATTGTATAAGATAGTGCTCCAACTGTCAACAGGAAAGTCATGTACCTGGGTAGCACGTGATGATTTCTTGCTTGATGGATGAGTAACCTGTGGGATGATGAAAGAACTGGTGAAAAAGGCTTTAATTCATCTTGCTTTTCGAAAACTTATATTTTTTTGATGAGCAACATGCATTATTTAGCTAATTGCTACTTTAGTCCCTTTTATGGGCGCTAATTATGGTAGTTCGAAAAGAAATACATATCCCGTTCGTCATTGACGTGTGCATCCTCGCATAGGAAGATGGAGACAAATACACCATTTTAGGTCAGAAACTACTGAAAGAATCCTGCAGGTGTTGAAGTTCTGAGAAAATTATTATCTGTACTCATTGAGTCAATGAGCGCTGACTCATGCTTATGTAGCAAATAGATGCTGCACTTTAGGGTACAGTCAGCCCTATAATAAAAAAGTCAGATGAATTACATATGCCCACACCTTCAGTCACACCAACATTCTGCAGGTACTTGCAAGGAAATTGTGTTATAGTGGGGTTGAATTGGTCCAGACAGGGTGGGAGAAGGGCTAGAAGGTCTTCTGCAATAGATCTTGGGCTGTGAAACTCCATCCCCAAAGAGGTCCCAAAGCCCATCTGAATTTAGGAACAGAATAAACATTTTTAATAGAATCATTCTCTTGTATATGTTTGATAGTACATATGCATCTTAATGTACAGCCCAAAGGAATAGGAATTTTTTTTCCTTTTGTGGAAGTATATTGCTTTATAATTTGATGTGTTATTTATGTACCTGCTTCATCACTAAAAATGCTGGTTAGAACTTGGATGGTACAAGCTTTTCACATAGGTGTAAATACAGGCATATGCAAAAGCCTGTGTGGCCTCTATGTCAGAATATCTCTGATTCACACTGGCTCCCCCCATATTCCTGCAGCTTTTGTGTGTTCTTGTGTTTAGTCAGCAGCTCTTGAAGCATTATTCATGGTTTTGGATCTAGCCAGGACCTCCTTCCAGCTGACCAACCTGCCAGTTACATACAGAACATGTGGCCAAATGTGCTTGGAGTGTAAAAATGGCTAATGGTCCTAAGACACCCAGGAGTTAATAGGCAGGAGCTGCTCTTCCTGACTTCCTTTTTTTGCAGCTGCATAGGCATAGTCAGGGACTTTGAGAGGAAATGTTTGGGTTTTGGATCAGTTCCCTGAATTTTCCATCAGTTCCTAAGGAGTTAGAATTGTACCTTTAAAAGGTAAAGTGTTTTGTCTCTTTGGAAGCTTTGCTGAACCACATAACAGAATAATCTCTGACATAATTTTGTTGAGCTGTGGTTTTTTTATGGGCAAAGAGACTTTAAATTCCTATTAAAAGAAGAATCATGTACAAATGGAGATTACATTGGAGATAGTATGTCCAAAAATCTGCATGCTTGACAGTGATAAATTAGACCATTTAACATATGGGAAGCAGTATTTCAAGAGGTTGCTTACAGTTCATAAATTCTACAAATTAGTGAAAGCAAATAGAAACTGGAGTGCAAAACTCATTAAAAAAAGAATGTATTTTTAAAGAAAAGCAAGAGGATTTAGGTTCGTTTATGTATTTATTTCATGTAGTCTCCCATGAGAGAAGTATATCTGTGAGTGAGCTGGAAATTTCAGATTATGGTAATTTCCATAATTTGTTTGAATTTATCATAAAATATGTCAGGAGGAGATGCATAGCACCTATTGCTTCTAATGTTGGCAAGACTAGAAAGGCATTTTACATACTGAGGAAGGCCACTTCTGAGATTAATATTGAGTCTAATGCCTTTTCACACACTAGAAAAGAAAGCAGAAACTACTGGTACTGTTTCCTCACATGCTTTCTGGTTTTGTTGTTAGAGACCCTCTGGCAGAAGTCATGCTAGCTATAAAAAATTAGTGACAGGGACTTAGCTGTTTGCATCACAAGCAGCAGAAGTTCTTGACATTTCTTGTTGTCTGCACCAGACATGCTTTCACCAGGTATTAAAAATTAACCTAATCTTGCAGCTGAGTCTCCTGGGAGTTTTTCTGCCTTTGGGAGTTCTGCAGTGGCAAAGGAAAAAGAAAAAAATCAGGGAAAACCAACAATAATAAGAAAGCAACAACCCTTGGTTCAGAAATAAGTTTTTCTTCCTCTAAGGCTATTGGAAACTTTACAGTTTAATTTATAAAATCATGGGATCATTTAGGTTGGAAAAGACCTTTAAGATTGAGTCCAACCTTTAACTCAGCACTGCCAAGTCCACCACTAAAACATGTGTTAATGCCACATCTACACATCTTTTAAATACGAGGATTAGAAGCAAAGTCTTTGGGATAGCAGCTCACAATTCAGGCCATTGCTCTGAATACTGTGCTTTAGCTTCATCAAAATTTTCTCAGGGACATGAAACCTGCGAATTCGGTTGCACCCTCAAGACTCTGTGAGTCTCCTTAACTTTTACACCCTTCCCCACAACTCCTCAGACTGGCAGTGACTCTTTACTTCTTTTCTGGTGTCTGGTCTATATGATGATGGTGACTCTGCCCTCTTGCTTCTGGAGCTTTGTCTACAAGACAGCATTTTGCTATGAGCACGATGCAATTTTGCATAATTGCAGTTCATGAAATGCATTATAATACAAACCAATTCTTACAAACCCACTATCTACAGAAATTCCAGAAGTGGTTTAATGACGTCTTTTTCTGACCTGGAATTGTTGCCACAGCAGTGTCCGCAGTAGTCATGGTGTCACTGCAGCAGCAGAACAAAGGTACCACACACACACAAAGATGCTTTGGATCTTCCCAGTGCAGTCATCTGTCATTGATGGCTTATCTCCAAAGCAGCACGTGCAGTGCCTGAACAGTGTCTCATCCCATTCCCACCATCCTTTGCAGAACTCAGCTGTGGTGTTACGTGTCTAGCCTCAGCTCCCATTCTTCATTCATCACCCCTTCTTCCTAGGCTCAACAGAGAGACACAGAGATAGCGGAAAAGAGTACCAAAAAGGGCAGGGTTTAGTTGCATTTTTCTTTTCTCCTGGGAAACTCCTCTGGAAAACTCAAAAGTAGACAGCAGGACCTACAGTAAACACACATACTCAAAGTACACTCCGTGTCCTCAGTGTGCTTATGAAGTTCAGCTGTTGCCAGTAAACATATATCCCACTTGTAAGACTTGAAAACAGATCATGGATCTGAGAGGTGATAAGCTAGATGAGCTAAAACTCAATTATTGGATACAAATAAAGGAAGCTCTCTCGGAACTTTGCTCTTTTCTCCATTTTCACTTTTTTTTTTTTTTTTTCCTTTTTTTTTTTCCTGGCATACATGCTGCAGGGAATAATGGGTGAAGACAACTAGCCTGGATCAGGATAAGAAGGCACATAGACTGATTTTCTTCTTTGAACCTGGGCCTCAGCAGAACCTTTCTGTAAATGCTAGAAGAAACTGAATACATAAAGAAAATAGTTGAGATAGAAAACTTGGTCAAATTCCTCAAGAAAATGAGATTTGAAGAGTCTAACAGTGGAATTATAGGAATTGGAAAAAAAAGAAAGGAATTAATGTTTTCTCTTGTTTTTTTCTACATTTACAATTCATTAAGATCTGACAAAAGCCCTCCAGGTATCAGGGCACTCACTTCTTCACATATAGCCTGCAGGAATTATTTCCTGTGTACCATGGAACAGTTTAACAATAACAGCTCTTGAGTTAGTTTGCAGTGCTTACAAAGCTCCTCCTGTTTTGGAATTAGGAACTGACAGTCTGGAATTGGCTTTACAGCCTTTACATATCAGGTTCTTTTTCAAGGCTTTTTCTTGGCTTTTCTTTTTAATTTTGTTTTTTTAAGGCTAAGAGGCTCTGTGGGATTTTAATTTTTTTTTCAAAATTTTCAGAATTTCTACTAGCAATATCTAATGTTTCAGCCTTGAGTCTTCAGGATATGAAGTATACATAGGCAAGTGTCATACATCCCTGTGGAAGTTTTCTGCTTCTATATTAATAAAGCATCTCAGTTTTATAAAATTAGTCTAAAACCTATTAATTTCAAATTAAAAGCATTATTTTCACATAACCTTTATATATATTTCTGTGTTCCCCACCTCTAGCATAGTTTGTCTCCTGTCTTAATTTTCCTATTAGTTATTGGTTGAATCTCATCCACAATTCGTAAGAACAGAATGGTTCAGCAGGTGGTTTGCAAGCCAGATCTGGACTCGGTTTGGTGTCAGAAATACCATTATCTTTTCTAGCCTCAGTACACTCACACATCCTAAGATCCTTGTCCTTCTTGCCTATCTTTATCTAACAGCAGCTGAGTGGGGGAGTCTGGTGGCCAATTGCTCCCTCCCTCAGTCAGTGGCCACAGGTCAACATTTAAAGGTTGAACCCACTCAGTATATGGAAATTTTTCTTCTCTTTTCATCATCCCCCTTCTTCTTCTTCTAAATGCTCATTTGGTAGGACAGTTCAGGTTTATCTGACTGAGGGCAGAAAACAACAAAAAAACAGTCTTTGAAAGAGTGGGAGACCTCTGCCTGGTGTACAACACAGTTTCCTCTTGTATTTCCATTATTGCATCTTTAATAAAATTTTTAATTAAAACTTTTCTTGGGAGTAGTTCAGGTGTTCATAATGGCTTTCTGCCTTGTATTTTTGTTGTAGTCAGAGAAGGTAGTTGAGCAGCCTTTCAAGCGTGGCATTAATGTGGATTATGTTTTCAATCCCATGTGGCCAAGCCTTTCAGAAATAAATCTCAAAGACCATCCCCCTCCTTCAGATTTGATTAAAATTAACTGATAGGCTTAACAGTATTTAAAAAGACTTGTTGGACAAGCAACGTGGTTGCTTAGGCTTCATTTATTTAATCAGATATATGAGAGTGAAGAGTTCATTCCTGCAGTGCTTACTAGAATCTACTCTAAATTTGGAAAACATTGTCAATTTTTAATGAAAATTTGGAGCAGTATGGAGTTTCTTTGTCATCCTTTTTCCTCAGATACAAGCACAGCAGGAAATGAAGCTGATGGAGCTGTTTTCACAATGGATGGGGATAAACCAGTTCCACTACNTTTGTCAATTTTTAATGAAAATTTGGAGCAGTATGGAGTTTCTTTGTCATCCTTTTTCCTCAGATACAAGCACAGCAGGAAATGAAAGCTGATGGAGCTGTTTTCACAATGGATGGGGATAAACCAGTTCCACTACATCATTCCACCACTCCATGGAATTTGATAATAGTGTAAGGCTCAGGTTCATGGACTTGTGGTTCTCCTGATTTTGAGACTTTATGGAAAGGAAAAGGATCTTATATTTGTCTTTACTCTTTTATCAAAACATGAAAGAACAGGAAGAGGTTATCTAGTGGACTTCTAGATACTAGACTACTGCATGCTGAAAACCTGCAGTTTGCTATGCACTGCATCCCCCAAATCCAGAGGCTTGCACAGCCTTCCCAAAGGTGGTGTTGAAGGAGTTGTCCAAGGTGCATGGGGACTCTAAAGAAAGAGGAGGAGTGACAGTTTTATCAATGCCTACTGTAGTTCAATGTTGCACACTGGCATCAGCTGATGCCTAAAAAATGCAAAAAAGAGATCATATTTCTATCATTACTGAACTCAATTTGGCTGTTATACTGTTTTCATTTACATAAAAGGAAGTGCTCTGAGAATGTCCATCATTATAAGAATGATGATTGCATTACTGTAATACATTTCAGCTCAAAGCACTTCACAAACCACAGAGCCTTACAAGTATAAATATGTAAGCTTCTCTAGAATAAAGAAAATCAGTGGTCATAATACAGCACAATATACAGCATTGGGAAGAATACACAATGCACAGAATTTTCTTTCAATCCGAATAAACATAGAAGGTGTGCTGTGCTTTATGTTCTTCATGCCATTTAACATCCTGCTTTCAATTTGCTGCCACGTAAAAAAACCCAACAAAACAAACAAAAACAATTCCAAAAATTTCTCTTCCAGATTTGCCCTTATTAACTGCAAAATTTATCCCCTCATTGACTTCTTGTTTAATTTAGCTTCAACAGTTGTTTTCTCCAGCAATCTAGCATTAATTATTCTTGTTTTCAATTTCTACGGGATTCTCTGTTGCTGCACTGGTGATATGAGTTTACATTACAGGAAATCTGTTCCTGTGTACTTAAGTTATACAAAGTCGTTGTCATAGTTATTTTTGACACTTTGATCTCTCAGACTCAAAGCCCCATGAAATATCCAGTTGCATTTCTGACAGTTTCCTACATGAACAGGGAAAACCCACGAGTGTGTTCTGAACTTGAGGAGTTTTCACTGCTCATACTTTGCTAGTCATGCTCAATGTACTTAAGAAATGAATTGGTAAATTCATGTCTTGATTTCAAGGGATTCATGCAGGGAAATACAAGTTTACTCTTAAATTTTGCTCAGAAAGACTATTCGGAACACTTGGAAATTAGAGCACCTTATGCTGAAGATAATTGCAAACAGCCACAGCTATGTCATCATTATTTTTTATTTTGATGCTTACTTCACATTATTAGATTTAACTTGACCTGATGTAATAGCTTGTTACATACATGATATGCCATATGCAATTAAACCCAGTTCCACTTTGCATGAATTGATAAAAGGAGCGTGGCTTGTTTGTGAAAGGTAGAAATTGCCTATCATTAATAGGCTAAATTGTGTTCGCTTTCAACATTTACTTTACGAAACTCAAGAGGCTGACTCAATATGTACATTATTTTCTAATTTGATAATAGATATTTTGATTTGTAATCTAAAAGACCTTCATTGACTTGAAGGAATTTTGATTGAACACCTTATGAAATCGTTGCCATTAGAAATTTTACACATAATTTTAAACTATATGAAGAAATACAACATCATTGCAATGTTGCATCTCATCTCATACTCTATGTCTAAGCCTTTCCAGTTTGGTGACCTCTATTTAGAGCAGAGTAGAGAATGTTCACACTTCTCTTGGTTTAGAGTTAAAGTAAGAATAAAAAAAGGCAGAAATACTAACAGCGATAAACTTGCGTAAATTATTAGTGTGTCTGTGTTTTGAAAAGCTAATGCCTAATATTCAGGCCTGAAGGATTGAAGCTTTATGGAATAAGCTTTTCTGTTCTTTTTATTGGATTTCAATATGCAGCACCTTGCAGTTTCTTTTAATTACTTTTTTGTAACCCGTTGGGACTCCAGAAAACCTCCACAGTTCATAAATTGCAACTGTCAAGTGTTTTTAAAAATAATATACCACATAGATGGAAAGAATTAAATGTTCTGATGGCTGAGTTACATCTTTGCAACAGGGTCTGCATAAAGGGATGCAGAAACTGCCAGAGACCTAGGCCAGTGTCCAGAAAGAAGTCAATAAATTGTATCTTTGTAAGGATAACTGGATGGAAAGTAGAACCTTCTGTTTTATGAGCACATTGTGAAGACAGTGTCCTTTTTTATTGAAACTCAAAAATTTTTAACCCAGAAGTTTATCCAATGACTGGGAGAAATTGTGAAACACAAAATTTATACAAATCCAGGCCAAGACCCATTAAGATTCGGAAAGAAGAACATGGACTTCAGCTGTGGTTTGATCCTCCACATCACCTTGATATGACTGAGGAGCTTAATGTACAGGCAATAATGAGGAACTTAATGTACTGACAATAATGACGTGTAAAAGATGAATAATTAGTTGGGACAATGCAGTGTCAGGTGATAGCACCAGAAGGCATATTGCTGAGAATTTAAGTATAATAATAAAATCTTAGTACAATATAGCCAGAGTTGTCTTTGTGTGATTAAATAGCAGCAAAAAGACAAGAAAGATGCAAAAGAGTGGAAATGATGATGGAGCAATGGAAGAAGAGGTTCTTGTCAGTAGCTTTTCTTCTGATTGTTTCTAAGAGGCTGAAGTGCCTCTGCAGACTGGAAAATTTTTCAAGATCCAGAGGTGTTTCACTCTGGTGTATCAGGTGTATCAGGCACCACAGCTGCTTGTAGTCAGCAATGGTCTTCAATTTATTTCCATACTTATGCCATTTAAAATCCAGGAGCTATGACTCCAGGAACACAAAAAGATTTGCACATATAACTGCAGAATTTTTGGTGAGGTTTTTGGGAAGTCCTAAACAAGAAAAAAATTACCTTCAAGTCCGTGTTTCCATCTTATTTACCAGTTCTGTGACCTTGGTGTGGGCTCTCAAGGGGATGTGGGAAAGGAGCACAGAATCACAGAGACAACTGTCTTTTCTCTGTGCAGTGGCACTGTGGAAACCTTGGAGAATCCTTTAAATACAGATGGAAATTGTTCCTTCTCCCTTCTGAGCATGCTTACATCAGCTGTATAGATTGTAAAATATGTAGATCATTCATAAGCACTCTAGTAAATTTCCAGCACCAGATTTGAACTTTTATTCAACAGTGGATAATCAGAACTGATAAATACTTCCTTACCTCATGCAGCACAGGGCAAAGACAGCCAACATAACACAAAATGAGGTTAAGAGAAGGAACTTTGCTATTTTATGTGGTTACTCAAATTACTAAGAGACAAACAAATCTTTAAAAGAAAGTTATTTTTTCTCATTTAGGGTCAATAAATATAACCCAAAGAGCCAGTTTTCAAGTGATAAATCTCTAAAGATTAGCATAAAACCTCAGAAAAAGGCAATTTATCTGTGGGCTTCAACCATAATTTTCTTTCTTTTTGTGCAAATCAGTCTAAGAAGTTTAATACATAATTCATGTATGTGAGTAAATTTATTTATTTTCATGGCATAGAACAATATTGTCGAAATAGAAAAGGATGTGAAAGCACAGCTACTCTGTAGTATCCTAAGATAGCATTCATTATCTTCAAATGTATTCTCTGTGTGGTGTCGATGGATGATTTAATATAATGCAGCTCCCATTACCAGTGTTCTTTATGCCACACAAGCTTTAAAAGGCATTATCTGGCTAAAAGACAGAGATGGCCTTATTTAGAGCTCTACTTATTATCTGATCTCTGAAAGTGAAGGGAGG
This sequence comes from Pachyramphus minor, assembly GCA_013397135.1. Taxonomy (NCBI): domain Eukaryota; kingdom Metazoa; phylum Chordata; class Aves; order Passeriformes; family Tyrannidae; genus Pachyramphus; species Pachyramphus minor. Next base: position 67,917 of record VYXB01005145.1, on the reverse strand, counting down.
AAAAGCCCACAGACTTTAAAGGTTTTTTATGCTAAAGGAAGATATTTAAAACCATTAATTTAAAGCTTAGATGTCTTCCACTGGTCATGGGATGTTGAGATGATATATAAAGGGAACAACTTTGTAATTTAAATTCCTACCCACTGTTAATATTTTGCCAGCAACATTTTCAGACTACTTCTTATAAATTCCTGTTTTCCTTACTTCACAGTAGACTAATAGGTGCTTCAGAAATACCAGCAAGTCAAATACAGGCATCTAGACAGAAACAGGTGATGTTATATATCCTAAGCAAAACCATTTTTTAAAAAAAGCAGTCCGGGTGTTAAAAAAAAAAAAAAAGGCAGTCCAGCAGGTGTTCAGTGGATGTCACAGTAACACCAAAGGATCAGTGATTCAGTGTTTATCCGTTCCTGGGGCTGCAACACCAGAAGTCATCCTGCAGACTGTGAGAGCTCAGACCTCCCAGCACACACTGGGCACTGTGGCGGAGAGGGTCTGAGTGGACACTGTGCAAACATCTTGTGTTTGATAGACAGGGTGTCCTGTGTCTCAAAGTGTTCACAGCTTCTCATTGCCACAGCAATACACTGATGATCTTATCTACATGAGACAGAATTCAGCTGCTTAAATTGTTTCAGAAAAATGTGTACTGATGGTTCAAGTCAGTTGACACAGGGCAAGCAACTCTTTGGATGCCAGGTGGGGAAAAGCAGAGTTGCAGGGGGATGTTGCAGAAGAGATGCAATTTTTTTTTTAAGATTTGTGGGGAAGAGTTATACAAGCAGGCAAATAGTCAGGTCAGCCACATATTATAACACTTGGCATGATTACATAAATTTTTCATGCTTCCCTAAAATTGCTGCTGACTTCTCAGATTTGTTTGGTTGTCCTGCATGAAGCATCTTGTATGAGTTATATTCATTGCTGTTTCACACATGGTAAGAACAAGGACTGTTCATTTAAAGGGTTAAGACTTTTGTTATGGTCTCATAGTTTTGATGTATTTAATTCAGAAAGTGGCTAGAGTGGTGTTATTTCAGGTTTTTTATTGAAGAAGTTGTTTGCCCACAAAGTGAAGTGGTATCCTGTAACAGGTCTATTTGTTGCTCAGTGCCAATTCATTGTATCCAGAAGCTGATGTCTGAGCTGAAAATACAGAAGTCAACATTATTTAAGGCTGTTTTGATCTCCATGACATTGTTGGGTGTAACTTCTTATCCCAGTAGTATTGTCATTGAGGGTACAGGAATGACCTGCTGGAGAATTTCCAAATAGGCTTGTGCTTGTGATTCATTATTCATTAAAGGAGACAATCTATACAGGGGTTTTAGGTAGTCTAGTATGATGTGCTGCTTTCTTTCTCATTCCTTGTTCTCTTTTCTGCTGATTAGAAACAGAGACTGAGTTTTCTGGGATACCAGGACAGCTTGATTCAAACAAAAGGCAAGAATATGACTTAAAAAAAAAATAAAAGGCCTTGTTTTACAATGAGAAGTTAGTGATATGTAGAATGAGCTTAAATGACAGAACTCAAGCCAAGAGCCAGCATGCAGATGTTTACTTGCTGGTACTTGCTCCACCTCAGCATGAAGGCAGTAGCCAGAGGTGATCCTAAAATGCTTTTCTCATTGCCCTTGGATGATGGGCAGAGCCCCAGAAGGTGATACTTGATTCCCCAGGAGAAAAAAACCCAGATTACTCTGAATGAACAAGGACAGAGGACATGTCTGTCGGACAAATCTTCTGATAAAATAAACTGGATTATTTATGATGATGATGAATATTGTGATGTGAAAACAATGAGTAGTGGGAAAAATACTAATAAATTATTAAAGGCAGATGAAATGATAAAGTGAAAGATATGAAGATATATTTTATACAGTTACTGAAATTATTCTGATGTCTCTGTTTTGTACTTGAATATCCCTATAACAGATACTTTAGGGAAGAGCTAGAAAAGAACATTCCTTCTATCAAACTAAGCATCTCTCAGACAAACAAATGTAATGAGTGATGTGAGTCAGCACTTTATTCACTGCCCAAAATTTAAGGAGGCAAGATACTGGGCTTTTGATTACCTCAGTTAAGAGTGACAAATGCATAATTTTAATATAAATATTTAAGGCTTGTGCTCTCTAAGCAGTGAATGGTTCTACTGAATTTTGAATTTTGAATAATTTAGGTCTCATTTTCTAGAGTATAGGGCATCTGTAACTTTTTGCAAATGTTTTAATTTTTCCCGTGCAAAGATCATAGTTCAACAAGTTATTTGTGCATAATTTAATGTGTGGATACTCATTGATTTTAGCTTAAACTTTTAATCTTTAAAGCTTTAATTTGTTAATTGCATTACGGAATTAAGGCCAGAGTTGTTTAAAAAAAATGTCTTGAATTCAGTTCTTTGGGATGCTATAACATTCAATTAAAATTTGTAAATCACTTAGTATGGCATCAGTCATTACCCATAATTAATTTGTACTTTATTTCCTGACAAGCACAATATAAACATCTGTGTACCAGAAGGGGAACATGCTTTGCTGTGCAATGATTCCACTGTGTACCAGCTAAGGAGGAAATGAAGATTTGAGGCATTTTTCTGTGGCAGTGTTTACCTCTGTCACCAGGGCATAGGCCTGTCGCACAAGCACGATGTTGAAAGAGGGAGATACAGGCTATAAAATGAGGGAGAAAACATTCACAGACTGATAGGGGAAGAAAAGACAGTTGTAGAAGTGGGATGTGGCATGATTTTCTTGTGTGTTTGTTTGTTTGTTTTTTGTTTCTTGTTTGTTTTGGTTTTCTTCTTGTTGTTGTTCTTGAGGGGGGTGTGGTTGTTGTTTTTGTGGGGGTTTTTTTAGGCAAAAAGCTCTCGACATCATTTTATCTGTAACTGTAAATAAGCTGTGTACGGGAGTGAAGTTACCCTCTGGGGCCAGGCCTGTAACTAGTCAGAGCCTATTTAAGTCAGGGCAGTTACAACAGAGCTTTGGCACATAGAAGTTAAGTTAGTCAGAAGTGTCTCCTCTGATGGAAAGCAAAAAAACGCAACAACTTGAAAGATACTGTACCTTTGAGAGTCAGTACAATCTTGTCAGTATTTAAAATGAATTTCAGTATTGGTATATGTGACTGAAGTTGGTTCTGCACCAGATTCCTGGTTCAGTGAACAAAACCTAAGAGCCTGTGTCACTTTGAAGATAAAATAGTCTCTCTCAGGAAGTACTGTCAAAAGTCTGATGAAATGAAGTGCTGAAGCTTTGACTGGTTCTTTAGTTGTGCTTTGACTTCGGAGTCCTTTGGGTTATTCTTTATTAATCTAAAGAAATCACACCTTCTGGCTATTTCACACTGTTTGAATTGCTAAACAAACCTGGCTGCTCAATTCCTAATTCCAAAGGAGTCCTCTACATCACATGTATGACCTCAGGCAGCATTGCTGGTACCTGAAAACGTTCTCTGGATTTAGTTACTAGCAGTGTAGTCAATATTACACAGGCTTATTTTGGGAATTTCTTTGGATCCAAAAAAGTCACAATAGCAGGACTTGATTTTCTGAAGCTTGAACTGCAGTTCTGGGCTTGTTCCACAGTTCTGGACTTAATCTTCTATGCTCCATATTGTTGATCCTATACTGGCAAGGCATTGAAATTACTGACTGTTCCAAATTAGCTATGGTTGCTGGGTTTCTTTGATGTTGAAGTATCATTTCAGTCTCCACATGGAGACTATGAAGGTTGCACCTTCCCACATGGAACCTCTGAAACCTTACATACAGGTGGACTGAGATGAAAAACCCTTCTTACAGAGAACAAGGGAGCAGGTGACTTTTTTATTAGTATCTTACTCTATGCCTAGCAGAGAGGCCTTAATTTAGTTGCTATCCCAAAACACCAAGCAAACATAATAATGGTAAATGATAATGATTTATGGGGTCTGGAGAATCATCATGGAATTATTGGGGGAATTTCGTATTTATATTACTGTGTTGACTAAAAGCTGCCAGATCCAAGCCTGGAGACTTAGTCCACATCCTACTAAGTAATTGGTTGGGCTTTTTCATTTGTATTATTTTGCTGATGTGCTTATTGAATGTTGAAGTTACTTAATGCTTTAGAATGCAGTATATTTTGTCTAGATCTATTCATCCCAGAAGGCAGAGGTTTCGATTCCTTTCATTTTATGCTACTCAGTGTAGAGTAAAAGCAGACTGGGGAAGAATTCAAGAGGCTGATAGTATATATTCTCTTGAAAGTAATTGTTTTTCAGGTTGGAGGCATTTGGCTCAAATTCCTTTACTTTAAATTCCTTTTCTGGTTTTTTTTTCCCTTTAACATTTAAATTATACTGAGTAATTCTACTCTAATAATAAATCTCTGAAAATAGACATTGTTTCTTCTGACTTTATTAGCAGTGATTCCTGATGTAAAACATTGTGGAGGATGAGAGATTTGCAACACAGTAGATTATTCATTAGCTGTTCCAGTAGAGAAGTTGGTGGAAAACCATTCCAGTCTGCTGATTATATGTTTTGAATAAAATGAGTTCAACATTTTCAGTAAAATCCTAGTTGATCTGAATATTTTTATCCTTTTATAAAGGATTTCTTTGGAACATCTATTTTAAAGGTAATATTTGCAAGATCTGGAAAGAGCCTTCCATTCCCTCCATCCCTGCTCTGTAGCTTTGTTTCCCTAGAGCCACTGCCCCAGCCTTAGATCCTCCAGGTCCTTAATGGCACTTTGATGGACTCTCATCAACTATATTGTCCTTTTGATTTCTTAATATCTGCAAAATCTTATAGCTCAAACTTTTCCTGCTTCACTAGTGCCTCTTGCCCCACTGTCCTACTGGTCCTGATGGCTCAAGTCCTCCTGATGTAGCCTGCTAAGGAGTTTGGGGCAGTCAGCAAGAGGCAGAGAAATGGGGCATTTCAGGCTCTTAGAAATATGGAGCAAATCACTCCAATCGAACTGCAAACCCAAATTTTAGTCACAATGTAGAGCCTGACCTGTCCTACCCAACTAAATCCTTAATTAATATGGGTATTTCTGGCAATGCAGACTTGATGTGTGAAGCCATCATGGCACACAGTGCTTCACACAGGTTTGATAGTCTGTGCTGAATCATACAGTCCCACAGTCGTTACCGGTACCGAAGCTGACTCAGAGTTTATGTCTCTGTGGGCAAGACAGTAGAATAGATGTATCCTGAAGCTGGCAAGAGTTTTCCATAAGGACCACCAGAAAATGCTGGGAAAATCTAAGGAAAAGGTCTGAGGGAAATCTCTGTTTTCTGTGACAAAGAGTCAATATTTTTCACTGAAAAATCTAATGAAAATGAAACCTCATATTCTGGGAAAAGATCTGCAGGGCAAAACAAATTCTAATAAACTTTGTGAGTTTTAATAAAACATTTATTTGTTTCTCTTGCTTCTATTCCCATTCTCTTGCTTTTTTCCCATTTCTCCTTGTGCCAACTGTGCCACTTTATGACCCTCACATTCCCTTATCGTATTCTTTCTTTCAGTTCATTTTTTATTTCCCCTGGCTGCACCAAACACTTCTTATATCTCTGTATTTTTACGTGTTATCTCCTGCCACAAAATAAACTCCCCTGTTTGTGAAGGATTTACACAATCTCTTTTTTTCTCATTTTTTTCTGAATCATTGCTTTTTCCTTAAGATCTTCAGACTTACACCTTTGGCAGTATACCCTATTTATTCCTTTGTTTATTAGATTCTTATTGTCCCCTGGGTAATCCTGTTCTTTGCCTTTCCTTTGCATTGTAAATTCCTTTTCTATTGGTTCTCCAAGAATTTATAGACCATCTGTTGCTCTGACTCTGTGCCTGGCTTTCTGTTAATGATATTTGGGCTGATTTATTTAAATCTATGGCAGTGAACAACTGTATGACCTTCAGACTTGCTTTGAAATTGGGGAGTAAACATTCTGGATGATCAACAGTTTTCACTGGAATCATCAGAAAATTACGCTGTTTGTTGTGTAAGGGAGGAATATGATTGTGATATTGAGCTACGAGTTCATGAATCTTAAACATGAATTTTGATCCAAAAAAAAGTTAATTCCACTTTAATGTCACATTTATGACCATTCCCCTGCTAAATCAAAGGCTGTTTGTATTGTTCTCGAGAGGAAATACTGCTTATGTAGATTCATTCTTTACTGAGTATGAAAGACCACAAATATTTCCAGAATGCAAATGACATTTAACACTGTTGTTGTGTTGCATCATACACTGTGCTGTTATTTTTTATCTTCTTCTTTTCTTCACTTTTTATTTCTTAAGAGCAATAGAAAATAAAAGTAACAAAAATTTAAAACTTGATTGTTTGCCTTGTCAGAGGTGAGCCAGAGCCTAGATGGATGAGAACAATCTCCTGACTGAATGATATCCTGTAACTGAGGTGTTGGGAGCAATTCTTTAAAATCCTGCTAGAACAAACACACGACTCCCCTCTAAATTTCTTTATAGTAACAAGGTTTCATGAAGCATAGAGCATGAGATGCAGAAGCAAAAAGAAGGGTGATGTTTGAGGAAGACATGTCTGGGGCTTGTTTTGTTTGTTTGATGGCACTTTGGTACCTTACAGACATGGTTTTGACAGCTCCTGTTTCTTTTCAACTATGGAAAATTTACTGTAAATCCACTATATATTAAAATCACTTATTTTCATTTACTAATATCAGAATTTTATACCTTGTGTTGCACACTGGTGACTTTTCAGAAGTTGTTAGGAAATGAAAAAAATATTTCACTGGATCTCAGAAATTATCATGACAAATGCTGAAATAGTATTTTGGGCTAAATTATCTATTGCCGTTGTTTTAATGGAATTACACCACAGGCAAAAAACTTACCCTGTTATTACTTCTGCTGTTTTGGATATCACAGAAGTGACCAGTAAACAAAGTATGCCACCTAACTTAAACCAGTGGTAGCCCTGTTAATGCAGAGGTTCTGTGGGATTTATGACATGATTGATGACTCTCCAGATTTTGGGGCTTGCAGACTGTTACAACCCTCTTAATTAATCCAGCTGTATTCTTAGCAAAGGCAACACTTACACAGCTCAACTACAGTCTGGTAGTCACCAACAGGCTTTTGGTGGTTGGAAGAGGCAGAATGTGCCCTCTTAGGAATGTGCCACCACTGTTATGCTAATCAAAGCATGCTTTACCTCAGGCAGGAGTTTGGAACCACAAATCCTGCATTAAGTCTATGGAAAACTATCTGTGGAACAAGACTTTAATCTTAACATAACATTTACCAAGCCTGCAGTGCAACATATGATTTCTTACAGACAGATATTTCATAGCAAGTTGGTGCATTACCAAAGCTGGCAAAATATGCTTCTGATTCTAACTGATAATATCATTAAGGATAATTTTTCCCCCCTCAGATCTTAGAAGTGGAACTTGAAAATTAGAGTCATTAAATAAAACTTATATCTTCATTTCTGTAGTGTTTGAAACACAGTGAGTGATCCCTGTGCCTAGCCATGAGGGACTAATGTTATTAGTGATGCTCTGGGGTATCCACAGCAGTTTCTTATGGCTGGCAGATCACCCAAGACCTGCATGAGTCTTGTGTAGGCTAAAAGCTGCAAGTAGGGAAACTATCCAAGAAGATGACATGAGATACAGAGTATTCAACTCACTAGGAAGAGTCCACCTAGCTCTCCATTGACTGTTTTGATGAGATCATTTGACTGTAAACACACAGAACTTGATTCAGCTGACCACACATGGTCTCTAAGTATCTAGAGCCATCGAGTCTCCTTGGGAAGTCTGAGACCTCTGAGATACCTGTGTGGGCTCACAGAGAGGACCCACACCTTCCAGAGTGGTGGCTGAAGACCAGGTGGACTTACTGTAGCACATGGATGTCACACAAAACACATACAGGCCTTAGTTCACATGTAAATTTCTAAATTTACATGTGGTAATCTGTGAACTGAATGCAATCCCTACTGTGCATCTCACTAAAACAGAGAACTGCTTTCTAAATGCCATTTTTTTTATATTGTATTTTTTTCTTAAAAGGCATTTGAATAACTGTAAATAGTGCTAGCTGTTCTGCTAGAAATATTTTCTCTAAAAGTAACCATGACTAAGAATATTTATACCTGCTCATCATTGAGGATGAGTGTCTGTTGTTCAGTGGGTGAAAGGGCATCTCTATCACAGGTGAGAAAGTCAGCACAAACTGCCTTGATCGCAGACAGCAAGAGGCTGAGGAGCTGAATGCCCCACTTCCGTAGCATAACTGCAACTAATGTTTCCTCATATGGTTTATGACACTTTATCAAAGGTATCCTATGAACATTAGGTTGCAGATTTTTTTTTCCCAGAAGTGTGCAGACTAACCCTATATATTTTGGTAATAAATGACCTTTTGAATTTCTCTGGTTTTAATAGTATTTCAGATTCCAAGAATACTATAAACCTTGAACACTTCACTGAGAAAGATTTAATATTCTGTTGAGTGTTTACATGAAGCTGTGGATGCAAATGAGAGAATGGAGTCCCTGTCTGATGTGTGCAGATTCTCTTCATGTGCAGCCTAATAGCCACTGGTGTGGTTCTCCAGAGGACAATAATACTCTTTGATTTTGTATTTTTACATCAGAGATACCGTTGGAAACTTATGTGCAAAAGAAAGGGTTTTTCCCTGACCTTGCCATTGTTTCTAAAAGACAAAAAATAAGGTTTAGTTTTTTTGGTATTTTTCTAGTCACGCCTGTCCACAACATTTTCTTTGAGTCATTCTTCACCATTACTAGCTATTACTTAGTTTGAATTTGATTTTCAGTGCTGAAATGAATGGGGGTAATGATCTCCCTCACAAAGGCAGGGAGAGTATTAATTGGTTTGTGCCGCTCTTGAGCAGCTATTGCAGGTCTTAGTGGTTCCTTTCTAAATAGTAAACAGGATTGTTCTCAGTGACTTCTTTGAGGATATATGATTCACTTAATCCAGATGATTTTCTTAACTTCATACACTGGGAGCCATTTTGAGACACTGGTTAAAACCCTGCCTTGAGCTGAGTCATTTGGAGTTCTGTAAACAACGCTGATGCCAAGATCTCATTGATTCCCCTGCAAGCCAGGTGCAAAGCTAATATCTGTCTATACCAATATATGGAAGAGAACTGCAGTGAGACTGCAGTGGTCTTGATATAACTGTGTTGGATAATGAAAACGTATTGGGTAATGAGAAAGTATCTGAAAAATACTCAGAGGACTCAAAGGTACAGGTGAGAAAATCCTCCTCTATTGACATCTGGTGGAGACACACCCAGCATGATAAAGATTTGCATTCATTTTGGCAGTTGCAGTGTGCCATATGACTGTGCTCTTTTGACTCACAGGCAGCTGAAACAGAAATACATGGCAGTTTTAGTTGCTCAACACTGCAAGTGATAATTTAAATATTGAGCTCTGTTGTAAGAGTTTTTAAGGCTGTGCTTCTCTGTGAGTGCTTTGGGTTTCAGCTGTGTGCAGTGTAGTAGACTAATTCTCTCTCAAGGAAAAGAAAAGATTATTGGACTTCGATACTTTTAAACATGGGCAACTCTCCAAGAATTGTAATCATGATGTTCATTTATGTAATGCCACAACCCTGATTTGAGGTTTTAATCATTTTAATGGAAGGTTTTATTTCAACCTAAACTCACAAATAAGGGTGTTGTCATAAAGTGCAGTGTTTTCTTTGACATCACTGCTACAACTGAGTTTGCTTTTCTATGCACCATTTATCATGTGGGAAAAAATTGCTATTGATGGAATTTTGCTTGTTTATGTTGTTTTTAAACTCAAAGAAGTTGTCGTTTGGCTATGTAAGATGTTCTCTGTGAGTGTGCTGGGTGGCAACATGAGCACTTTCTGTGTCTGCAAGAGCAAACTCTTTAGTTAAAAGTGATGCTACTTACAGAGAGATAGCAGATTCCACTAATGTTGTGTTCATTTAGTGAGAGACTGGGATTTTGTAGTGCCTTTTCACAGGTCTTCTGATTTCTTAGCCTGATTTTCCTCTGTCAGCTTTCATACAGGTTACTACTTCTTCCGTGTTGGCAGTCATTTCAGTTACTGTGCTGTCTGTAAAAATAAGCTGATTCTGGGTGACCACAGCCTGCACTAGGGATGATGTTCTTATCTCTCCTTTCAGGCTAGTAGCCTAATAGTCCTTGCTGGCCATGCTGCTTCTTGCTTCTGCCAAATGCATCTTTCATTTGTCTGAGTGGACACCCACAGAACCCTCTGTGCTGTTCTTTCACATCCTGACTCTCCTGGGTCAGACCTGCTGATTGAGTCAGCTTACCTTACTCACTGCTGATCCTTTGACCCTATCTGATTGCACAGTCTGGTTGTCTGCTGATCCTGTTTGGCTGGTTTTCATTCCTGCTCCATAGACAATGTCACTAGGAGATTTAAGAGAAGACACGTTGCCCAAATGGATGCTTTAAGTCTTAGGGAAAATAGCTGAGACAAGTCAGGATTGATATTTATGCTAACAGTGGTAAGAGGTTTAGAACTGATGTGGCCCATTTGATCATGTTGTATGACCTGCTGTACCTTACAAGCTAATTGTATTTTTTTATAACTATTCTTCTCTTAATCCTACTTTAAAAAGGAGACTTCAAAATATTGTATGTTTTTATGTTTCTTTTTACTGCAGCTTCTAGCTAGTATGAGCCAAAGAAGAATCTCTCCAACTGCTCTGTAGCTTCCTGTAGCTCTCTTTCTGATAGATACTGATAGTAATAGGAAGACTTTTAATGTAAACAAATTTAAACAGCCCAACTCTATGGTGCTCATAATTATTTTGATTGTTCTGTCTTGATAGTGGTGATAGGTATCTGGTAGCATTTGAAACACAAATGCAAACAAACTTGCTGTTGTTTATACCTGCATCGTTTGGTGTCCTCATATTTAAAGGGATTTTTTTACAGAAATACCTACTCCATCAATTCCTAAACTGTATAAAATTTTCTGTTACATCATATCTGACTTCTTTTTCTATTCAGGCTTAAAATTTTAATAAATGTATTTTCCTGTCCTGTCGAAACACTGTTGTCATGAAATCTCATGATACCCTCTGTACCTGGTGACAACAGCACACTGCAAATATATTTGCTATTTGCCTATTGCTTATTTATGAAACATATGCCCAGTATTTGTCCAATACTCTGGCACACTTCACACACAGGAGGCAACATGTGGCATCTGTTTGTAGTTAAGGAAAATGTTGCTGATTCAATCAGAGGCCAATTAAGGATTCCTTTGCTTCACACCCAAAATTCCACTGCCTGAGGGAGGGAAAGAAATGAACTGAATAAGACTGACTGAAAGCACCATTCCATCTACAAATTTCTGCCTGGCTGCAGTTTTGCTTGCTGAAATCCTTCCTCAGGACTTCCCAACATGCTGTTGGGCATTCACAGAGTTAAGCAGCTGGCAGCATCTATTAGCTGCTCATGAAGCTAATCATAACTTTCTCCTGCTGTACTCCTTTCACAAGGACTTCTGGTTCCCTTTAATTATTTCCTTTTACATAGCTAATATGATTGTAATATCATTGTTTTTAATCTGTTTTGCTTTATCATTTCATAGTACTTAATATGTATAGGTGCATACGTAACTGGAGTAAATAACTTTTAACAAATTTCCATCTTGCTGCAAGAGGATTTAATCTGTCAAGAGCTGTTGGTTTCATTCACAGGAAACATTTACCTATCCATCCCCTCAGGCTGTGCAGGAGATATACTTCAGATAAAAGAGCAGCCTCTGTGCAAATAAACTCAAGATTTTTCTTTATCTTGAAAAGAGACACAGATCTTTGCTTGAATAATTCCCATGGACTTGTGGAAGTGGGACTTGCTGTCTTTCTAGTTTTATTTAGGATCTTCTGCTAGTCTTATGGCCTCATTATCCCTTTTGTGCCAGTCAGAAATAAAACAATTTGACCTTTGATTTTCAGTTAACAGTCATTTGGAATTATTTTTATAAATGTGTATGATTTTCCTAAGATTCTTAAAAGAAATGAAAATTATTCTTAATAGTGGTGTTTTCAACACTAAATTGGTGAAATTCGTCTTTTATTTAGAAAGAGGAATTTTTCCATGTAAAAAAATATTCACCACCTAATTATGGTATTATATATGAGGAGCATTGAGGTCAATGAAAGTTAATGTAAGAAATGCTGTATAAACTGATTGAAACTTTGTTCCTTTCTCTACTGGGTTAACCACTATTGTTGGGAATGTGGTCAGGGATTTTTAGAGGGTCTTTTGTTGTTATTGTGCTTTTTTATTCACATTTCAAGTCAAATATTTTTTAGCTCCCAATTTCTTTCTTATCTAATTACTTTCCTATCAATATTTTCCTTACCACAATCTTAAATGTCCTGCTTTTGATCCCACAGTAATAACTGACTCTACCTGAATTTTTCATATAGAGCAAATATAAGGTGTTAAATATTAAATCAACAATATTATTTTTCATTATTGGCTTGAAGTGTTGTTGAATTAAATGTGATGAACAAAGCTGAGCAGCAGCAGAGAAAAAAACTGTTCCCTAAGTCAAAGAATATGATGTACAAAGATGAAGGACATCAACAAAGGCTGCCAGGAAGAGAACCTAAGACTAAATGAGTAGCCAATTAAAGCAGTTTGTTCTCACATAAAGTCTAAATGCCATATTATACCATTGATCCACACCTTAAACACTCATTGATTTTTACAAGGTCTTTCATCTGTAAAAGGGTGGTAAATGATAAAGATTTTAATAAAAATTCATTTTAAGAGGATAAATGAAGGTATAATCATACTATTTCAAACCACCTAAGGTCTTCTTTTTGGGAACAAGTAGGTTATATTGGCACATGTCATGTCCAGAGCTTGGACTGACTGCAGCAAGTCCAGGGAAGGACCATTGAAACACAGGATTTGGAGAATCTCCTTTATGAGAAGAGTCTGAGGGAGCTGGAAGTAGAGAAATGTCGAGGGGATCTTAGGAATGTATGAAGGAAGGTTATAGAAAAGACGGAGCCAGGCTCTTCCCAGGGGTACCCAGTGACATGGGCACAGACAGAAACATTTAAACATCAAAAAAACCACTTTTACTGTTAGGGTGGACAAAAACAAGGACAGATTTACCAGAGAGGTTGTGGACTATCCATCCCTGGAGATAATACAAAACCAACCTGGACACAGCCCCGAGCGACCAACTCGAACTCTTCTCTGAGCAGGGAGGGGGCTTGACAAGATGGTCTCCAGAGGTCTGTGCCAACCTCATCCATGCTCTGATTATGCAATTCTGTCACACTGGGCAGTTTTCTGATGGTCATAAGAAGTTTTCTAGGAGCTCAGATTTTCTCCAGCTTCTGCACAGCAAGATTAATTTTATAGATTTTTTTCAGATTTGCATATACTGCTGGAAGAAACACCTTTTTCATGGTCATATACATAGATTTTTGCAAAGAAAAATGTTGTTGTTTTTCCCTAGACTAAGTGGGTCTGAAGGACCGTAAAATATTTGTAGAGAAGAAAATACTTTTCCAAGGGTGGAAAACACCAGGAGTTCATTTTGAAAATGAGGGGTGTTCTTGAAAGACTGCATAACATTAGTTTAGGTTAAACCTCTGGAAAATGATAGTCTGTATTATTCTGTCTGGGTGCTCAAAATTTGTACATTACATAAATATTATAGTTATTTTACAAATGAGCAAATTGAGCAACAGGGAATGTAAAGAAACAGCACAGCAACACAGTGGCATACACAGAAATAGAAACATATCTAGGAGATGCAATTTCTAGACCCTGATATAAGATTCCATTGCAAGAATTGAAAATTACAGTGTGTTACACAATAATTTTTGTGATAAGGAAATTCTGATGATTATATTAAATCCATCAGAAGTTAAAATTAATAACTTTCAGATTAAGTGACATTGTGGAGAAGAACAGATATGTTCTTGTTCGGTTAAACAATGGTTGTTGAGGGACCCACAAAGATGAAATCACAGCTGCAACTGAAATTCAAGAAAACCCAAGATCCCAAGACTCACAAGTGCTTTCAAAAAGTGTACTTTCTATGTCTAACACACATTTCTGTAAACTAACAGAATCACTGGAAAATAGTGTGAAGAAAATGTTTGCATAAATATGAAGTTGGGCACAGCTGTTCTAAGAAAACATGAAGCTAAAATAGCATAGGAAATGGAACCAAGGAATTCTTTTATGTTTAAAATATGAGTCTACATAAGAAGAGATTAATGAGAATAGTTGTGAAAATGAATTCATTTAAGTATGAGCTATTTCCTTTTTTGGACCTGTTAAGTTACGGTTTCATGAATATTTGTCAAAGTTAATGTTGTGAAGCCAAGCTGTTGCTTTTTCTTGGAGAATGAAAACTTGTTGTCTTCCTTTGTGTTACAAATTCTCTTTAAAAAAATGAGGAGAATGCAATGATTAATATATATGCTGCTAAATTCTCATGCATAGCTTGATTCAGCTATGGAACATGAACATTTTGCTTCTTGTGAAAAAGTAATGAACTATATAAATAGAGGGATCAAAGCTTAAAGTAAGATGAAAATGATGAAGGGCCTTTCTCCTTGGAAACTTAATCTTTGCTCAGTTTTTGACATTCAGATAAGAAGAGCCATCAGGTTTTTCCAGACTTGCTCATGCTGTGTCACATCCATTATGATGCTCATGGTCCCATGGGAAAAACAATGCTTTGTCCAGTTGTGAGGTGATGCAGTTGGAAATAATACAGCTGCTGTTTCAGATTTAAAACAAACAAAGAAACAAACAAAATCCCTTATGATTTGCCACAGTGAAACAGTAAGGCAAAACCTTTGTTGAAGGCTGTTTGCATATGTATAAAAAAATTATTATTATTAGAGTCTAAATTCTAATTGCACAAAAAGCCTCAGATATTTGTTTAATCTTGATTTTTATTAAGCCAATATAATCATGCAGTAATTAAACTTGCAAGTCTGTTTTTTCTGAGATGTGTTTTCTTCTTAGCAGGATATTATTTTAAATTAAAATTCTGCTTTTGGGCAAACTCATAACAGATTTCCAGAAAAGGATAATTTGCCTTTCCATAAAGAGTTTTTAAACATAAAACAAACTCTGTATTCAGTTTTAGATTGTTCTCAACTTTTTTTGTTGTTTGTCCTTAGCTTTCTTTGTAATTTATTACAGTAGAACACAAAGCACTGAAAATATAATTCATTAAAAAACTCTACAAAACTGAGGACTTGAGAAATGCATAAGTGTCTTTCCACAAGATGCTCATAACTTGTAATCAGTTTGGCCATATTTGATTTGTACATTGTAAAGAATTTTGATCAGAAAATAGATTGCAATGGTATGATTTATTGTGAAATACAAAGTTATTTGATTAAAGGATTAATAAAAATATGAATTGACACAATTTTTAAAATGGATTAATAAAGTTCCCTGTAAAGCAATGTGAAACTTAGTGAGTACATACCAGTATTCTAGTTGAAACTGGTAGGTATTTGGGTACATGATAAACATATCTCTGGCTACGTGAGATACACCCATGCTGCAGTTCAGTGAAATCATGCAAGTTGTAGGAATTGTAATATCTTAAAATTATACATAGAAAGGCAAGAAATTGTTAATATACATCAGTCCAGTATTTTAAACAGTGCATAGCTCTGTTTGATTTTGTTCATATGTTAGTTCTTATAAACATAATAAAGAAAATTTTTTAGATGGTCACATATGTCAAAAAGTGTCTGTAATTGTTTCAGCACAACATCTCTGGGGTCAGTGGGGTTATTCTGCCTGTAGTAAGGGAAAGTAGCACAAGTCTAAAGCACAGCAGCCTACCTAAGCTACTGCTGAGTGGTCAGTCAGAGGTATGATTGATTGCACTAATACCCTTCAACATTCAAACACAAAGAACTGCATTATCCTAAGAGTGTTAGGACTTCAAAGTGATGTCTTCTGCGTAGACTTAAGCCAGTTACATAGGACATATATCTCACTATGTCATAAAATCTCAATGTGTGTTTATAGCATGGGTCTTTAAATACTTGGACAAAAAAATCCCTAACATTGTTTAAGTAAAATAAAATTTTGCCACAGGCTTCAGTGAATCATTTTTTTTTTTTTTTTTTGCTGTACATTGGTTTAACCTTGAAAACTTATTTTTAGAGTGGGGTTTTTTTGTTGTTTGTTTGGTTTTTTTCCTGAGGCAGGCAGGTAGGTTTTGGGATATGGAGATATTTTTGAAAGTTAAAATTTGTGCATCTGCAGTTTCTAGTCTTATTAAGAAGAAATTGTTCTCCATGTATTGAAATTCTGTCTTGAGTGCTCAAAAATTTGCCTACATATCTAGTGCCATGCCAGATATAGTGTGGTCTGTACAGAACATCTGTGAGAGAAGGGTGGTAGAACATAGGATGAGAGAACTCCTGTGCTCTTGGGAGCACAGTAAGGATTTCCAAAAACATCTCAAGTACTGCTGGAAAGCTTTTAGACAATTAAACTCAGGGCCCAGGTTATATGTAGATTCCTAAATCTAGATTCTTAATCTGGAGATCAATATTTCATCCATCTATCTGTCTGTCTGTCTATCTATCTATCTATCTATCTATCTATCTATCTATCTATCTATCTATCTATCTATCTATCTTTAACTGCAAACAAATGAATAATCCCACCTTGTGCATTGATCTTGGCATACACATGATATCTCTCATGCTTAGAGATATTCAAAAGCCTTCTGGACATAGTTCTCTGAAATCTGCTCTAGTGGACCTGCTTAAGCAGAGGGGTTGGACAAGTCGACCTCCAGCTTCCAACCTTAACCTTCTGTGACTGTGTGATGTTTGCTTATAAACACATTATGACTATGCCAGTAGATGGTGCTTATGAATGTATAGCTTTGTTCTGACATAATTAGCAATTTTTTGGTATTGGATATTACCAGGCTTCCATCATATTGTTTATGTGGCTCTTTTAACAGCTGCTTAATTAGAGTTCAGCACATAATTGTTTGCAAGGTAGGAGCCTAAATGATGTCACAATGTTGTAGGTGAAACTGATCCGGCACTGAGCCGCTCAGTTGTCTTCATGTGAGCATGAGTCCTCCAAAACCAAATTATTTCCACCCTGTTTGAGTCCCCCAGTACAGAATGACATTGTTCCTTGGCTCTGGAACTATCCAAAATCAAAGAATTTTGAGCATGTCAGGGAATTCTGAACATGAACTGCTGGCCTCAGCACTATATCACAGCTAAATTAGGATAATAACATTTTCTGTTTTCTCAGGCTGCAGGAACTGACCTGAGAACTGTATTGGACTTGACTCTGTTGAACAGATGTTGTAATGAGATGATAAAAAAATCTAATTTGTTCCACAGAGAAAAGGAACAGAAAAGTGTTTTATTTACATGAAGGACATAACCACATTAAAACAGTTTGATGAACACATTATATGTTTCATAAAGTTGTTGCTGAACAGAGTTAGGACTAGGGCTTATAAAAGACACATCTACAAGCTGGTATGTCAGTGGTTGCTGCAGGCATAATGACCTACTGAAAATATTGCAGTAGGAACTGGGTGTCCAAGGTCCAGTAAATTGAGTAAAACTCAAAGAGGCAACTGGAAAACCTGAGCTGGGTGAGAAGTCACCACAAATGAACTGTTAGTGTAAAAGAATGGTATCTGAACTTCTATCCCATGTCTGTCATTTGATCCAGAAGTGAGATGCCTCCATCCATGGAGAAAGGAGTTCGAAGTCCAGCCACTTCCAGGTATTTTTTTTAATGGAACAAGTGATCAGAACCTACTGCTGTCATTGTAAGGAAATAGTAGTAGCATGACAGCACCTGACTTTCATAGGCTACTGTAAGTGGGTGGACACCTCCCAGGAAGCAGGAGAGCTGCCTTCTGCAGCCTCCACTCACGTGTCTCCCAGGTGAGAACTTCCACTCCTCCTCTTCCTAGGCTGGTCTGCAGCCTGCTGGTTCATACCCTATTGGCAACATGGCTTTTGTTCACCTCAGGTTAAGGAGGGAGTTCAGTCCAAAGTCATCCTTATCCCAGGAGAGTGTTCTCTTGAGTAGATTAAAAAGGCTTTTTTCTTAGTTGGTGAAATAATTTCTATGCACATTTCCAAACACGTGACCCATAAAGGAGCTTGTGATGCTCTGTGATATGGGAAATGTTTCATGTTGACTAATCCAACACCAAAGACCTCTCTTGCTCAGGTCTTACAGAGAACTAGAGCATGCCAGTTCAGCCCAGGTCCCAGTGCAGTGCAGGGGGAAGAGCATCTACCTGGTCAAATGGGCAACTCTCCGTATGGGCAGGATACAGACCACCAGGGACTTGGAGAAGCTCTTTCTGGATCTGACTCATACCTGAATAAAATGCTAAAATTATTTAGTAGCTTCCGTGAGTAAATTTGTGTATTTCAATGATAGGAAAATGATGGTTTATAAATTTAAGACAGAAAAGTAATACATTACCCTTATTTTAGTGTAGCATTAGGCAAAAGCTGAATGTGTTATGTTACTGGATTCACGTATTGTTTACATTGTATTTGTACTATTTTGTTGGTCCTTAAATACAAAAATATCATTATAAATATTTTAGATGTTTTCTACTTGTAAGTTCTTTTCCCACAGCTGGTGGTCTATTTTGCCAATTTGGATTAAAGAAACATCATCAGTTGGGAATCTAATCCATTTTAAAAACAGAGTTAAAAGGAGGATAAATTACAACACCTGCTAATAACCTCCCTGCCAGTTTTCCTATTTCTTTTAAGACTTTTTTCCCCTACTTTTCTCTCACTCTGTCAGGGTTTGATCATTCACTCACTGCTGTGAAATTACCACTGACTTTGGATGCAGATTCCGAAGCTCTAGAGGTGGCTGCAAGGCTCGGTGTGCTGCGGGGATCTGCAGAGCTGCAGCTGTGTCTCATGATGGCCTGCCTGAAGCTGCTGTGGGGCCACCCCTCTCACATCAGCAATCTCTTATCAGCACTACAGAGACTGCTCTCAGTAGAGATTTTGGCATTATCTTTATATCAGCTAGCTCAGTCTGCAGGTGGCAGAGCAAAGCTCAGGGCAGGCTGGTTTGATGTCCATGTGCCTTTGGAGAAATGATGAGCAACTGAAGGAACTGACTACAGAAGGAACCAAAGAACTGTGCCCAAAGGACCAAAAAACCACAGAGCCATAGATTAAGGGGAGAGGAGAAATAGCAATGCTCATTAATAAACTGATAGCTTGCTTTGTGTGCTTATAAAATTCATTTTATAGCACAAAGACTCCCAAGTACATCATCTTCTGTGAGGTACCTAGAAAACTTGTGAATGTGAGAGCATTACCAGCAGATGGAAAGCTACTACGTTAAGCTTACACAGAGTTCCCTGTCAGTCCGACTCATCCACCCACCCACCTGGTCCATGCTGCTAGTGAGGTCAGATTTCACAGGCACTTTCTCTGCCTTGTACAGATTCCCATTCTCATACCAGCACATGGGATGCCTCCCTGCAGACCTGCAGGGACACTGGAACACACTTCCCTGTTCTGCTCCCTTCTCAGTTGGGTCTGTTCTGGAATGCCTGAGGTAAATGCAACTGTCAGGAATGACTAAATATCCAGGTATTGGGATATTTTCTGGGCAGAACCTGCGTAGCTTAAATATGATCTGATTTATTTATCATTAGTATATTAGACTTCCCACCAGTTACCTATCAGCATATGTCCTCTTCATCTGCCCCTCTCTCTTGGCACACATGCACACATAACCTTTTGGTAGCTAGACCTCCCTCCTATTTAGTGTTTTGGAGGCAGGACAGTGGCTGAAACTGCCTGACACTCATTCACAACTCCCCAGATCACCAAGCGCTGCCACAGTGCATCAGTTCAGCCGTTCATCTCCTACAACATCTTGCAGCAATCACTTCCAAATGCTTCTTGAAAACATGTTATTCTCCCTCAGTATGCAAGTTTTACAACTACAAGCCTTGGAGGAGAAATTTCTTTTTAACCTTGGGCATCATAGCATCTAACTTTTCCTGTAGACATTTTTTTCTCTAGGCCAGAAGAATATTTTTGTTTGTCACATGCATACGTTTTCCAGTTTCATTAATGTAAAGGTCATGATAAAAAGATAGTGTTTTTTTTCCAGATCGTCTCAGGGAAGAAATATTTTCTATCTTCTCTGACAATTAATCAGTAAAACCCTGTTTCAGTGATGCATAAAAAAAGCTGCCTTCAGCAGTAATGATTAATTTATGCAATGTTTGAATGATTTTCATCAGTTAGCAGATACAATGATTTGATTTTTCTGTGTAATCATTTCATCTTAGATATCTCACTTGCCAAAAAAGCTTGACAAATCTGATGTGATGCTATTTTTTATTACAGTAAGTTACATTGTATTCAGATTTTTTACATTTTGATTCTTGATTACCTTAAGAGATAATTCAGAATAATTATACTTTATTTTCATTTTGAAGTTTCATTCTTTTAAGTGAGTCATTGGTAAACCTGTTAATTCCCTACTGTGATTCAGAATCCAGTC
Organism: Pachyramphus minor; assembly: GCA_013397135.1. Classification (NCBI taxonomy): domain Eukaryota; kingdom Metazoa; phylum Chordata; class Aves; order Passeriformes; family Tyrannidae; genus Pachyramphus; species Pachyramphus minor. The sequence goes on along the minus strand of VYXB01005145.1, from coordinate 47,306 downwards.
TGCTATTTTGAATAACCAGCTACTTCACAAGGTGCATCAGTGCCCAATTCCACATTGAGCAGTTCAGTCTGTCTACCATAATTCTGGTTCTGCTCCTGTATATTCCACAGAGGAACTTTTGAAGATGCACAGGATCCAGCCTGCCTCATTTAAATACTCACAACTCTCCTTTGACCGTGTGGGGCTTTTCAGCACCTTGAGTGACTTATTCAGATTTAGTGCCAACCACCTCCACTAAAAGTAGAGGGAAACAGTACAAATGTTAGAGAAATGGATTTGACACCCAGTCTGCCCAACCTTTTTTGGCAGTGGGTGGTAGTATGCCAGGAACCACCTTATGCATTTAGATAAGGGTGTTTTTCAAACCATGGGGATCTGGGGGCTTTTAAGGACCAGACGGCTAATTGCCAGTAATCTTAAAATGACTATGCAGAGCCTTGCACTTCTGTATGAATTAAGGTTATAGTTATTATTCTCTGGAACTTTTGTGTTTTACATTATATTATTGTTATATAAAAACCTCAAGCTGGCCCAAGAAGCAAAGCCTAAATTTCCCCCTTTTCAAGGATGTTATGTGCCCGAAGTAACAGGCTAAAGCCAGACTGCTCCAGTGTGCTTTCCCTTATGAGTGCATCACTCAGCTCTGGCTGCTTGGGGTAGCTGTCCTGCTCATGGATGGCATGCTCAGGATGTTCCAGGAGTGGATGGTCAGGAAATGTCTGGCAGCATAAAATGCTATACCAATTTGCAAATACAAATACAAATTCTAGTATCATCAAATTACAGTGTACTTGGTTGACTAAATTGAAGCAGGCAAGGAATTGTCAGACTAACTGGGGAAGTACCTAATGGATTTTTCTGGAAAGCAGGCAGTGTACGAACATATAGAAATTCAAGTGGGTTGTATGGGTTCCCCTCCGTGCTCAGATAGAGACTTCCTCTTGGTTTGCCCTTTAATAGAAATAGATTTGTGCAAATGGCATTGCAAGTTTTAAGCTGGCCTTCTGAACTTGACATCTGGGAAGGTCAGGAGACAGCTGAAAGCTAACATTGACATGGTTTGCACCTTACCTATTTTCATTAACACCTTAATTAGGGTGTAAAGCCCAAACCCAGGCTGATGGTAGACGTTTTTGTTATCACACTTCCTGGCAGAAGGCTAATCAGGGTTCCAGCTTTGGTTCAGAGATGGTATCCTTTTTCATTCGGTATACACAAAGAAATAGGTGCTGTTAGTGGATTCGGCTAAACAGCTAATTCCTTTGTCAGCTTTATCACTGTCTGGTCTTTCTCACCCTCCATCTCTCCTAGAGCCCCGTGTTGAAGCTGGGGGAGATAAAGCACTCCTGAATCTTGCCAGGTGAAGAGGAAGCATCCTGGGGCAGATGGGGGGAAGAGTCTCATGTGGATGTCCGTGAAAGAGCTGATGCTGCAGACTGGGTTTTGTGGGGCTGTTGTTGGAGTTAATTTGTGAGCAGTGGAGCTCTACAAAGAACTTAGGGCTGGAGGATGTGGAATCAATTACCTTGTATTTTTGGGTGGATGGAAAGAAGAGATGCATAACTTGTGCCAGGAGGCATGATATTTTGGAAAGGTATGTAATTTCATGCAAATTGAAAAATGTTATTTATTGTTTTAGTCTGCTGCCAGATGGAGAGGGTCCAGCAGAGGTCCATACAAAGATGTTTAGGAGACTGGAGCATCTTTCTTATGAGGAAAGGCCGAGTGAGCTGGGCCTGTTTAGTCTGGAGAAGATACAGCTGAGAGGGGATCTGATCAATGCATACAAATATCTTAAGGGTGGGTGTCGAGAGGATGAGGCCAGATTCTTTTTAGTGCTGCCCAGTGACAGGACAAGGGTCAATGGGCAGAAACTGAAACACAGGAAGTTCGATCTGAATATGAGGAAAAACTTCTTTACTGTGAGGGAGACAAAGCAGTGGAATAAGCAGTCCAGAGTGGTTGTGGAGTCTCCTTCTCTGGAGATACTTAAAGCTGCAGAGCTGTGGAACCTGCTGTAGGTGAACCTGCTTTAGCTAGGGGTTAGACTGGGTGATCTCCAGAGGCCCCTTCCAACCCCAAACATTCTGTGCTTCACTGAGATTGCTGGCACTTAGTGCAGTGCAATTATGTTCTTGTTGCTCTTGGTGTAGCATCAAATCCTGCAGTAGTTCTCCACATATATTTGACGAAATGTGTTTAAAAATTTGCCAGGAGTGTCTCAGAGTTGCTCTTTAGGAAAGTATTAACTGGAATGGGTAAGGTAATAAAAGTTGCCTTCGATGCTGAGTTAAAAACAGCCTAAATATTGAAACAAACAAAAAAACCCCAGAAACATCTTAAAGCTTAGCCAAAAAGTGATTATCCTCTTCTATTTTACTGTCATTGTTGAAGAGAAAAACTTGTTCTTTTTTCCATGGCAGTCAGGAGACTTTTATATTGTATATGTCTCCAAAACAACATCAAGAAGAAATTAAGTCTTGAATAGTTCATTAGTCAATTATTCCTAGTCACATTATGAATACATCTAAGTTTAATTATTTTAAGGATGTGCTTACAAGTGTGTGAAATCTTCTGGTTTTAACAACGCATACAAAATTAATATTGAGATATAAGTACTATAATAATTACCTTTTTTATTTTTTTTTAAATAAAGGCAGAAATTTTCTCCCCTAATAAAAAAAGTGATGGGAAATTCTGATGTAGATGTGTGTATTAATATTACAGGCTCTACCGAACCTAATCCCTGTGTAGATGGGCAGTTCATCAAATTCTTTGTTGAGTATCTCATTCTGGAAACTATGTTTATAGAGACTAGTCATGGATGTAAGTAAAGGACTGATTTTGTTGAAGGATCATAACTTTGATTTATAGGTTACATTTATTATATTAACATCTCATTCAGGAATGGTACACAAAAATGGTACGCAATGGTATGCAAAAATCTGTTCTACTGCTACAGTTACTAGACCATGGCACCAAGTGCAACATCCAGTCTTTTCTTGAACATCTCCAGAGATGGGCTGGGCAGCCCATTCCAGTGCCTGACTATCATCTCTGTAAAGAACTTCCTCTTGATATTTAACCTGAACCTCACCTAGCAGAGCTTAAGCCCGTGCCCTCTTGTCTTACTGTTGGTTGCCCGGGAGAAGAGACCAGTGCCCACCTGGCTACAACCTCCTCTCAAGGAGTTGTAGAGAGGGATGAGGTCTCCCCTGAGCCTTCTCTTCTCCAGGCTAAACAACCCCAGCTCCCTCAGCCTCTTCTCATAGGTCTTGTGTTCAAGTCCCTTCACCAGCCTCCTTGCTCTTCTCTGGACCCGCTCCAGCACCTCAATGTCTTTCTTGAACTGAGGGGCCCAGAACTGAACACAATACTCCAGGTGTGGCCTCACCAGNGCAGGACCCAGCACTTGGCCTTGTTGAACCTCATCCCATTGGAATCAGCCCAGCTCTCCAGTCTGTCCAGGTCTCTCTGAAGAGCCCTCCTGCCTTCCAGCTGATCGATGCTCCCCCCCAGCTTGGTGTCATCTGCAAATTTGCTAATGATGGACTCAATTCCATCATCTAAATCATCAATAAAAATGTTAAACAGGACTGGACCCAACACTGATCCCTGGGGGACACCACTAGTGACCAGCTGCCAGCTGGATGCAGCCCCATTCACCAGCACTCTCTGGGCCCGACCCTCCAGCCAGTTCCTAACCCAGCACAGAGTGCCCCTGTCCAAGCCATGGGCTGCCAGCTTTTCCAGGAGAATATTATGGGAGACAGTGTCAAAGGCTTTGCTGAAGTCCAGATAGACCACATCCACAGCCTTCCCCTTATCCACCAGGTGAGTCACCTGATCATAAAAGGAGATCAGGTTGGTCAGAAAGGACTTGCCCCTCCTAAACCCGTTCTGGCTGGAGCTGATCTGATTTCTTGATGCATCATAGCCAGGGAAATGCCTCTCTCTGGTTGCAGTAGTTGTTATATAGTACGGGAAGGAGAAAGAGATCAGGCCCTGCCACTCTTCCAATAAGTACATTGGATTCTTAATCATATAAAGTGAATCTTGGAGGTGCTCTTAGTGGCAGAAGAACATTCAGAGAGGACTTCAGTGTCTGGTCTGGTCTGTGGTGGGGAAGCAGTAGAAGGTATAAGTACCTTTTGGTACTCTGCTCATGTGGAAGTGCTACCATCAGCTTGGAGACAAATGTGATTATGAATTCGTAATGTTCAAACACTGTCCCTAACTCAGGTTCCTAAGAAAAGTTTAGATAGGTGTCCTGAGTTTAAGGTACTTTCCATGTGTTCGGCCTGTACTGGGAGAACTGGAATACAATGAAACGCATTTCAAAGACACAAGCATGGTGTCTTCTTGCACTTTCTTTTGTTTCTAAGCCTGCTGCTACTCATTTTTGTAATAGACCTTTTAATGTGGTGTAAAGATTTGATTGGTGAAAAGACCTTAAGTCATTATTTTGTGTGTTGAAGGATGGGCTAGAAAACTACGGGTTGTTAAAACACAAGTAGAATTTGAGCCACTTGAGGAGTTGAACTGAGTCTGTGTTATATAATGGTAATCATGAAAAGCCCATGAATTCTTAAGTATGTAGTTTGATACTGCCTGACAGGTTGATTTACTGTACACAGACTCCTTCACATTGATATACCCATCTCTTCATACTAGAACTCTTGAGTGGAAAGGGATTCTCCTCACTGAGGAAAAAGCTGGGGGAATCAGGCTCCTGGAATGATTCTAGGTTGTAGTAATTCCCTTTTTGTTGAGACCTAGTGTCAGTGGCTCAGATTTTTCTTTCCTTTTTTTTCACCTTTTTCTCTTTTTCATTCTTTGAGGAATTGCACTTTTAATTACATGCAATTTTTGCTTACAGATGGCAAAGCCAGTTGTGTTATTGTGGTACATAACAGACTTGGTGAAATCCATCTCTTTTTCATGGCATTTTTGTGTAACGTGTGCTAAAAAATCTGTTGTGCTTAAGGAACAGAGAATTTTTTTCTTTATTCACTGTCCTTAAATGTTCTTACCCATCTTAGTTGAGATGGACTAAAAGTTTTTCAGAGCAGGAACCAGTTCTTGTCGTGTAAGAAATTCTTGTACTGAAACTCTCCTGATATTCCTGAAACCTAAGGACATTAGCATGCAACAACAGCAACCAGAAAATATCTTAATTGAATTGGTCTTCCTGCAAAACCTGTTCAGTAAAGTACCTAATCACTCTTAAATATGTTGTTGTGTAACATCTCATAAAGAATGGAGTGTATTCTTGGGCATATCTCATAAATTATTGCTGTCCCTGTTGAATGTATAATACTTCTTTGCTGAGAAACTTATGGTAAGAAATATTGTTTATTTTATCCCCACAGTACATCAGCACTTGAAGAGCAGGATAAACTTCAACATCTCTAAATATCATTTAACAAACTCTAATGTTTGAAACTTTTTCTTGCCACAATTGGAGATTTTAGTTTTTCTCAAGCCACAGTTGCATCTCTTGCTACTGCTTTGCTGCCTCTTCATTCTTCTTTTGATATGCAGTGCTTGATAAGGTTTTAAAATTGGAAATAGAGCTCCAAATCAATGCTGTAAGCCTCTTAAACAGGTATATAAAAATGATGAAAATTATCAAAATATTTTATAAACACTTCAGTTTTAACTTTGACTCTTGATTGTTAATTATTTTTCAATGAAAAGCAAACCATGCATTCAGAAGGAGGCAAATATTAACTAGTTCCTGGTCTTCTTCCTTGAACCTGTTTTCTTCCTGTGCTGTCAGTGCAGTCCTTGAATCAAATAAAATATAAGTCCTCCTTCTATGCCAGAACTATCCTCTCCCAGAAACTAAATGACTCCCAGGAATTACTGCTGTGTATAACACGAATTAGTGTATATATCTGACATACAGAAATTGAATGTTTGATCACTGAGCACTCAGCTGGGCTATTTCTATTGTGAATGGTTTATAAGCCAGAAAGTGCCAATTTAAAATTTTCAAGGAAGTGCAAAACTTTCTTATGTCTCAGTGCTTATGTATGAATGTGTAGCATAGTCTAGTTGTTGATTCTGAAATATTGATTTAAAATGAAGTTATTCTATTCTAGAAACATATTTTCCCTGGAGACACAAGTAAATTGGAATAATCTTATGAACTTTGTTTCGTTGTGTATTTTCAGAATAACTGCAAATTCCTGTGAATCTGAAAACTTCAGTAACCAGGTCAAACTCACTATTTTTAATTTATTTTTACTTTTATATAGAACATTCTGGTTAGGAGTAACAATTTTTAATTAAATTTCTGCTATTTCACTGTAATTCATCTTGTTGGTATGTTTCAGTTTTTTTGTATTCACTGACTATGCCTATCATATATTATTGTAATTATGAAAAAGTAAATAATAGTGTTCCTTAGCAGCAATATAACATCTTATTATTCTGTTTTAAGTTCTGCCAAATGACAAACAACACTATTGTGTATTGCTCATAACACTACAGCAAATAAAACTTTAAGGATAAATAAAAGGCTTCTGTAGAATACGTCAAACTGAATTTACTCCAGTCCTTTAGGAATAACAAACTTGTTCATGATAATTTAAATAAAAAACTGGAAAAGGGAAATGCAAACAATAAATCAAATAGGCATGGAATTCATGCTACAGAAGTAATTAGGTTATTCTGCTCAACAATCAGTTCAAATAAGTTCTTTTTTTCCTCACAACAGAAAGTTTATGAAAATGTTAAGAAAATAGACTGCATGTATGCAACAGAAAATGGCTACTAGAGACTTTGCAATCTTTGCAGATCTTTTTACTGAAGCAATGATCTAACGACTAGGAACAACTGACTGAGTCTTCTGCACAAACATTGCTACATATCTAACAAATAATTCAGCTTTTAAAAAAGTCGTCTAAATCTATTTATCTCTTTCAGTACCATTAGACTGGAAAACATCTTTTGTTGTTTGTCAAGTGTCATGTACATCTGCAGCACTAAGACTTTTATTAGTAATTAGGTCAATAAAATTCCCATTTAAAATCCCTTAATTATCTATGTAAATGACAGATTAATCCTCAGAAGGAACCAGATAGACTCATCTGACCTGTAATGCACACTCAGAGGAAATCTCTAGAATTGATCAGTAGTAGACCCTATATAGAAAGCTTGCACAGATCATATTATCAAATCAATCTCTCTTATCTTTGCTCAAAGTAATCTAAACATGATCTATACTTGCCATACACTGTCTTTAGACTTAAATTGTCACATTTCTTGTTTGGACTTGCTTTCATGTGTGGAGCTGCCCTATCTATATAAAGTGCTTCAGCTGTTCTCCATAGATATACTTTAATAATAGAAATTATACTTAGCTCTCTGTAATATTTTTATGTATTATCGTAAAAAAAAAATTTCTTTGCTTGAATGGATTCCTTAAAAGCTCATTGAGAAGCCAGTTGGTTCTCTAATTTCTTCAAGGACTTTTTTTTGTTTAAGGAAATATTCTCTGTGTAGTGTGGCTAAGCACTGCCTTCCACAGTGCTGTCGTCACTGCTCTGGGGTGTACGGGCTGTACCCTACATCAGTCTCTCTCATCAATGTTTCTCTTACAAAGCTGTCCTTTCACGTCAGGTTTCTTCCACTTCTAATGCAGTCTTCACCATTACTGAAAGCATTTACCTTGCCAGACAAGGTGAGAATAAAAAAAACAGGTTTTCTCCTCAAGTTGGCCACAGATTTCCCTCTGAGGTCAGGAGAGTCACAAGTATATTTCATGTTCACAGTGCTCAATTAGGTCTTTTCTACAGTAGAAATTTGGAACTGTCTTCTCAGCACTTTGATAAGATCAGCTGGCGAAACTGCTACTGTTAGTATTATTTAGTATTAGTACATCGTGTCCACTGAGAGACAATTTGGCTGTTGCTGGGAATGCTGCTTCTTTTCTGAGTACGCTTTGTATTGCTTGTTTTTTTTCTCCCCCCCCCTTTTTTTTTTTTTAATTTCCTAAAATATGCATGTATAATAATGATTTTCCCCCTGAGACAAAGGAACATACTATCCTATTTGATTTCTGTGTTTCCATGCCTTTGAGTATTTGACAGAAGATATGCTTTTATTTGAGAGCTCTCACGAATGTGTTCACTGAACTTCAATTATTTGGTTTACCTGGGAGGGAATATTGTAAAGCCACTTGTTGATTTACCTGGGAGGGAATATTGTAAAGTTTGATTCTTCTGTGAAAACACTGTAGTCCTGCAACTTTAACTTGGAGGTAAATATTTCACAGATTCAGGTGATAAGGAGTGTATAAATGTATGTGCATAAATTAGCATAATAAAATGTATTATTGCCACACACTTTGTGTATGAGTTTAAGGCCATGTAGAATTTTCATTAATGTCATTTACTTATGTCTTTCATTATTTATCCACTGGATTTCCCCCCCCCTTTATAAATTTGGCTTTATTCACCATTGGAAAATGAAAATATTATAATATAGTAGCGAATTTGTCTTTCATTTCATCCTGGAAACAAACTTGAACACTTAACAGTGCAATGAGATGACATACAAGCTTTTACTTTATGGTTTTGGCATTGAGTATAATAAATCCTGATTAAAAAGCTTATCTAAATATGTGAATATTTTAGACTGTAATAGGATGGAGGGAATCCTCTTCGAGATGATGATAACGTCCCTTCAGCTGTGAGGCTGAGCAGTTCTGCTGCAGCTAAAGTAGTTGTCTGAGCAGCACAAAGACCAGCACTTGAGGCTTGAAGAGCAAACTGGGAGTACTTAGAAGCACAGACTATGGCTTTAGATTCACTATGGTAAGAGAGCCTCTGGATCATGATGTCATCATAGCTTTTACTGTCATAAAGCTCCATTTGGAAGGACAGATTTCCCCAGTTCTCTTCCCATTCCGTGTACTTACCACATATGTAGTTTAATGAATAAACGTGCTTTGAAATCATCTCACTTCCCCAGTTCAAAGTGCAATAACATGACAGCCTGGACACTGTCACAGCTGATGTACATGTGTGGGTTTGTGAAGCGGACACAATGAATTTTTTGCTTCTGTTCATTAAAATGGTGTTTAAATGAGGTCCTAACATGTTAAGAGCATGTTATTAAGATGATGTGTGCATTCTGGAACAGCTTAATTCCAGCTGCTTTATTTTGTTGTCATGACTGGCTAAAGTATCAGGTGATTTTTTAGTTTTAAACATTGTGCCCTTTTGGTAATAAAGGTAAAGAGGAAGCACAGCTCATGAAGTGGAATAGAGAGAGGGGAATTAAGTCCGTTATGACTGAAACTTTCAAATAAATTACTACTCTGCCAGACTGACATATAGACAACCATCTTCTTACAGACAAGCCCACCTTTCTGTGAATATCTGGGGAAAGCTTTCTTTATGCCTTTTCAAAATAAAATAAAGTTATTTTTACAGGATTGAGGCTTCAAAATATATTGGACATATCTCTGCCTTGCTGCCTGATTCGACTACACCTTGAGACGTGCAAAAGTCTGTTTTCAAGTCACTTACCCTTGCTTGCAATATTTGCAGGAAGACTGTTGTGTTCTAGTTGTCATTCCTATCCTCTGGCAAGTCAAAACACAGTGCCAGCAATCTGCTTTGCAACCTGTCAGCTCTCCAAGGTTGTCTCTGCTCACGCTGGTTGAACAGATTTTTTGAGCCAATGTTTTTGGGTGTTGGGTTTTTTTTTTCCCCATTCTTTTTATTTTGGAGTCGCATTCACTTTCACTTCTGCTGTTGCTTTCACTTATTGCTTTCTTAGCTACCCAATGGTAATGCATGAAACTAGAATCTGTGAGTCGGAATTTACGTGATTCTGAAGTTCTGGAAAGCCTAGGAGGATTTGTAGCCAGTCGGCATTTCATGGAGGATTGGCATGTATATGTCTGTCGTCTTACAAATATCATAGTACTTTCTTAGTAAGAGAATTTTCATGATCAAAAGTGTGATTCTTGGGGAGACTGTGGAGAAGAAAGTCTGTTTCACCAAGACAAATGCTTCCAATGCACTTGGAAAGGATTCTCCTCAAAGCTGCCTTTGGACCAAGTCCCAAACTGACATGGTAGTAAAGCTGGGGCTGTCACTGAGCCTTCGAAATGCTTAAAAAGTAATTGTTATGGAAGCAAACAGAAACAAATTAATTGAAATTTACCTCCTGTTAAATGAGCGTTTGGTTTGCTTTGTTCTTTTAAAATTTGTCTTTGTAATATTCCAGAGACCTGATATTTAGTGTCACATCCTTTTGGCATTAGTCACTCATGGTACAAGCCTTCTTAAAGGCTTGTGGCATGCAGTGCATCTGTGATATTTGTTAATTAGCAGGAAATAAATTTGGAATTTTGTATTTGTTGGCTAACCTATAAGGTACTGGGAGCTACACACGTGTACAAACCTAACTTAGGTCACAATACTCAGTCCCAGATGTTGGTGTGAATCACTGGCACTGGGAAATGGGGCACACAGGTACAGCGGGAGGCGATAGAGGGAAGGGAAGGAACTCCTTGGCTTAGTGTTAAAGTACTTTTGAGTTCTAAATCAAGCTGGAAAACTTCTGCACTGTGTTTCTGGGAATCTTTTTTCATGTGAAATCTCTCTGTAGATGGATCACTATTGAAATCTGTGAACTAAGGAAAGAACGAGGAACGCTTTTCTAGTCCTAGGTTGGTAAAGTTTTTTTCGGAATTGACTGGCTCAGCACCCAAAATTTTGATGTAACCTTGCAGCCTCGTGCTTACCAGGTATTTAATGTCTGAGGTGCTGGGAAGTACTGAGATACCTATGATCTTGGTGTCTTCACAACTAGTGTCCTGAACTTTACTCTCTGGCACAAATTTTCCAAGATTTGTCTGTTGGGATCTGATTCAGTGAAGAGCCATCTACAGTTATCTTCAAGAATAACAGGCCTTTTTTTGTTAAAATAATAAAGTAACTTTTGTTTTGCAAAAATGTTCTGCAGCACTATCAAATAGAGTTCAGTTTTTATTTGTAAATATATTTATGGTTATATTTTCATAGTAACTATCTTTGTGGCTACATGAATAATGTGCAAAGATATTTATGTGGGATGTGACAGTTACAGAAACAGAACTACAAAGTTCTTTTTCTCCAGGCTTCTTTCATTGCTATTCACAGGAGAGGCATCTCAGATTTCTATTAGGACTGGTCACGAGTCCTGAGGAACTCATCTGACAGGCTTTGCCAACAAAGGCTCTTGGAAATCTCCGCTAGGTTGGTTTCCCCTGGAGGTTATTTAGAGACTACCAGTTTGTTTTAGAGCTGAAGGAGTAGGTGATCCTCTGACCTCTCATTTCCACATTCAGGGATTTGAACTTTTTCAGTACTCATGTTTCAGGTGGAAGAGATTCAAATACCTACTTGATTGTTTGTAAAGTAGAGGGTGGATTAAGAAAGAAGAAAGGTGTAGGGACACTTCTACTGTATCTTGTTTGACAGGATTAATTTGTCATGGACTTGTGAAAAAATCTAAGTGAATCAGAAAAGGAGCAGTTAAGATAGCACACAGATTGTCCACCTGTCACTGGGGAGTCTTAGAGTTCAGTTACATTTCCAACTACTGATTTTTACCTTCCAGTGTGTCAAACAGTCCTTGAGGAGACTGCAAACCCAGCCTTCCTATTTTCACCTGTGCAGACTCAAGGCTTGCTGCCTTCTTGGGCCAGCAGTTCACAAAGTATGCTCTGTAGGGGCACTTGCAACTGAAGGAGTTCCTGGACCAGACTTCTCTATACCACAACATTTAGTCAATGCCTGTAAGAGAGGAATCCCTTGAAATGAGGAAATTATTACATTTGAAATTAGCTGTGGTATAATGCTTTGAGAAACTGTTGGATAAAACTGGGGCAACTAGCTACGGGTTTTTTCCAAATTGATGATTCCTGGACTTCCTTGAAAGGAGACTGTTGAGTGTCTGGTGCTGATGTATGAGATCTGAGTATGGAAAAGAATGCCTGAGACTTTCTGATTAATATTAAAGGTGCACCTCTATCTCTCTCTTTTACGACCTGAAATAGATGCCTCCCTGTTCAACCTGTTTTGGCTGTCTTTTCTCCACCTCAGCCCCTGGAGATGCTAATGTAAGAAAAGTTAAGATAAATCTGATAGATAACCTTTTAGAAGTGCCTAATTCTCTCCACCAATGAGTTGGTGAACTCAGAGAGACCAGCTTTGATTTAGATACCTGAATTTTAGCTTTCTAGCATTGAAAAAGATTAATCTCATCTTTTGCTGCTAAAAGGAAGCCAAGTTGCTTAAATGTCTCACAGTAAGTGAATGGCATTTCTTTTTTACTTATCAACACAATTCGTAGGATTTTTACCCTTTTCAAGACCTTGGATGAACCTTACAGTATGCTAGTTTAAGTAAAATTAATTACACTATTAACTTTTGCTTCTCCAGGGCACAGTTGCCCAGAATTATCAACTTCTGTCTAATGGTACTGTTAAATAGCATGATTGTGAATATGCTTTAGGCCACATAATTTTTTGTTGATGCTTTTGTGAATTTTTCTCTTTTTTGTACTGTTTATTATTACCTGATCTGAATTGCTGTCGTACATCTTACTTAAGTAGTTTAAGTAGAGAAAAGGGATAAAGAGTTGGCCAAACAGTCCCTTTCTGGTGGATGACCCTGCTAATAGTGACACGTGGTTTTCTTAGAATGGTTTGATCAATAAAATTCCCTTGGAATTATGATCTCATTGTCTCTGTCTCCTTACAAAGTAGGAGTTGCTGTTCTTGTAGGCTTGACTGGTATTTGATTTCTCAGGTGAAACTTCTGACTTTGCCCAACTGGGACTGTCACTAAAAGGCTTTGCAATTTTTTAAATTACTTGAATTCTATTTCAGATCAGACAAAGTATTTACATCAAATGACAACTTGTATAGAGGGAAATCTAGCCTACAAAGAAACCTCAAACTATTAAAGGGAGAAAAGGTCATCTTGTAGACAAAGGAAGGTTAAGGTTTGCTTATTTTGTTATCTAACAGCAGAGCTCTGTAACTAGGGGTAACCAAATGTATTGAGTGGTGTCCCTCAGGCATTGGGACTGTGACTAGTGTTGATTAACATTTTTGTTGGCACTTGCAGCCCAGAAAGCTGCCTGGGCTGCACCAAAAGCACTGTGGCCAGAAGGTTGAGGGAGGTGATTCTGCCCCTCTACCCCACTCTGGTGAGTCCCCACCTGGAGTGCTGCATCCAGTGCTGGAGCCCCCAACATAAGGGCATGAACCTGTTGAAGTGAGTCCAGAAGAGTCCATGAAGATGATCAGAGGACTGGAGCACTTCTATGTGCTGAGAGAGTTGGGGTTGTTAATCCTGGAGAAGAGAAGGCTCTGGAGAGACCTTACAGCAGCCATACAGTACCTAAAGGAGACCTACAAGAGAGCTGGAGAGGAGCTTTTTACAAGGGCATGTAGCTGTAGGACATGGAGTAGTGGCTTTAAACCGAAAGAGGGCAGGTTTAGATTAAATATTAGGAAGAAATTCTTTACTGTGAGGGTGGTGAGGTGCCGGAACATGTTGCCCAGAGAAGTTGTTGATGCCCCTGGAAGTGTTCAAGGACAGATTTGATGAGGCTTGGAGCAACCTGGTCTAGTGGAAGATGTCCTTGCCTGTGGCAGAGGTGCTGGAACTAGATGGTCTTTCAGGTCATTTCCGGCCCAATCCGTTCTGTGATTCTATGATATGACAAAACAGTTAATGCCAGAAAATATGCTTACTCCTAACAGTAATCTTGTAGCTTTTGACAAAAAAAATATGCCAAGAGTTCTCTTTAAATCAAATTAACTGATTGCACTAACTAGGAGAATGCTACTTAATCTTAGTTTTCTAGTCTGGTGTCAGAACTTTACAGAATAAAGCCTAATGTCTCATAAATGCTAGCCATAAACATATATAAACAATTCATGCAGAGTTATTCTGTGGGAGTTAGAGGAGTGGAGGAGTTAATATTTATTGGTACAATGTACTAGGAATGCAGCCAGCTATCCTCTAATGCAGGCTGTGCTCAGTAGCAGTGAATATAAGATTAGCAGCACATGGAGTGCAAGACTGGCAAAGACAGTACTTTAATTCATAAACAGAGAAGTTGGATTTGTGCATTAAAATTGTTATTGTACAACACTGTACAAAAGACAGCACTAAAGAGAGCATTTGCCTTGACTTCACTCCTACTTAACTAATTGCTCCCTCCTAGCTGCTGCTGTTCAAGTTATAAACCTCAACATAAATACCTCCAATTTTCACTATAATTGATCATAACAAACCTTTGCCGTCAAAACTCAGTTGAACCTTTTCAGTTCAGGTTACTACCAATTATTCTCAGTGGTCTCTTTCCCAAGATTGCCATATCTTTAACTTAATGTTAGTCTGCATTGTCTCAAGGCCTGAGCTTGTCCAGGTTATTTACATAAATCTCGCATTTCCTTTTTTGCCCTGAAACATTTTTAAGACCTGTTGCTTTTACCTGGCAGTACTGAAGATCACATAAATATATTCCGCAAGCTTGGAATAAACTCTACCTTTTTTTGGGTGTTTTTGAGGAAAAAAGAGATTTCAACCCAGAGGGGCCTTTGGAAGTACGGTAATGACCAAGATAGAATTTATGCTCTCAATAGTAAAAAAAAATTTCAGTCAAATGGCCTATGGGATTGGCTAGCAGTTATAGGAGCTGCATATATGAGAAATGGAGTGATTTGGATTTTGACTGTTCCTCTTATAGGAAGTGAGGGGTGAGGCTCAGGAAGGATGCCTGTTGCTTGCAAAGGCAAGCATTACAGGCTTGCTTTGCATCTGTGCAAGCAGTTAGCTCAGTAAAATATATTGAAATTCATAGAAAAGTGTAAATAATTGGGATTATCTAGTTGGAAAACAAAACCAACAAGATAATCAATCTTTTTTACACAGTGGGCCCATTTTTCACACAGTGTGTCTGCAATATTGTTCAAATGGCAACTCCTTCTGTTAGTGGGCTGCAGCTTGTTCTTTTGGTCCATGGGTTGTGCTGCACAGCACCACTTTTGCTGGAGAGATGGATTTCATGTAAGGAGTCATCCTTATTGTAGACACTTTTCTAATTAATGGGACCATTAAGCAGCAATGACTTTTCACTTCCGCACCAAATCTTGATGTTTTAAAGGATTCTACTCCTCTTCTAGTGCCTTTTTGCTCTTGAAACGATGACCTCCAATGGAATTCATTAATTAGTAGCAATAAACTTTACAACAAGGACAACTTACAGAAATATTAGTGTGGTAGTTGTCTATGGGGTTATCCAGCCAAGGAGGCCACAGAGCCCTTGTGTGTTGTCCAAAGGAGAGATCAAAGGACTTGTACAAAACCCATTTGTGCTCACATTGTAGGACTTGTATGAAATACTTGTATTTAAGAAAGAAATGCTGAAGTTATACCTCAGTGTGGCTGTCTTGCCTGTCTCATGACTTATCTGTGACTCTCATTTCTTATACTTTAGTTTTTATTAGGTACTGTATAATTTTGTAGTTACTTGATGCCACGGTATCCATGCTGTGCTCTGGCTGCACTGTTTCTTAAGTTTCCTTTGTTCCACTGAACTGATTCCCCACATGATCCACAACATAGATAACTTTAAGCACCTTTCTTCAATGTCCAAGGCATTCTAAAACTTTAAAGTGTTGTAGTCTATCCTAAAGGCTTTATTATTATGTGGTTGCTCTGCAGTTTCCATTCAGTCTCCATGTTTTAGCATCTGGGAGTAAATAAATGCCTTCAAGTGACATACTTTTTGACTCACCAGAGCTTCCTCGTAAGATAGTATGAAGCCAACCACTTCTATGTTTTGTGTCAGTTGGTGTGGATATATGTTGCTTAATTAAAGCCCCAGCTTTATGAAGGAAATATCTACTGGGAAACTTTAAGTGTAATGTAGAAGTGGTGAGATGCAAGTCCCCATGACAGTGGGAAAGAACTTGACAATGTGACAGTAATGTGCACCAATAGGTGAAAAAGAGAAGATAAATTCCCAGGTCTTTCTTTAAGTCAGCCATATAATTTGCAGATGGTGTGGTGGAGCTGGTGACTTGTCTGTTGTTAAAATGCATTTTAATTTTACTTCTTCAGGTGTGAAAAAATTCAAAGCCTTTTGCAGTTACTTGAAGAGAGAATTTTCAAGTTTATGGCTGAGAATTGCAAAAGTTTTTTATTCTATGAGGCTTGGGCTTATTTTTGTATTAGTTCTTGAAACTCTTAGGTTACCAGTTTACTGTTTGGATGGAACTGCCAAGCTTTCTGTGAATATCTTGCAATATTAGTTTGATTTGCTGACATTAAAATCTTGGTACATTTTCTCTCTGAACATCTAGGTTTTCTTTGTGTAGTGGAGGGATTTGAAGTTTATAGCATGGATACGCTTTTTTACTATGCCTGTAAAAATCCACCCACATTTGGCAAAGTTATAAACATTTGAAAAATTGCATTTCACACATTCTTGGTCAAGTTTTATTAAATTTTTTTAGCAGCTACATTTCCAAAAGATTACGTATGTATTGGATGTTTGCCTTCCTAAAGATGGGACTTTCCTTGAAATTGCTGCTCAGAGTTGAACAGGTCAAACCAGTGCAACCAGAATAACTGAGATCAAGGAATTTGCCTGTCATGTTTTCTAGTGAGCATCCTGTTACAATCAGTTAGCACATCACTATGAATTAATCTTTGGGGATTAAACTTTAGAATGGATAGGAATTGGGCAGGTGGGTGAGAGGCTTTATTAGCTAAGTGGTAAGTGAAAAAAAATTTTCTGCATGGCTAAACCAGAGGGGGGACAAGACTGAGGTAGGATGAGAATCATGGAAGTGAGCTCTGGCTGAACAAGGGACAGGGGCTGATCCGGTGGCCTCGAGGGATTGCTGGATTGCATGAAGATAATATGCTGAGTTCTACCAGCAGAACAAACCATGTGACACCAAGTATAGTTGCAATGTAAACTTTGCATTGTAAAAGTAATGCCTTCAGTGCAATAAATTGCTAATGTAGATGCATCTAGTATCCCCCAGCAATATTTACGTGTGCTGATGCAGAGTTTCTCAGTTATTCAGTAGTTGGCTACCCCTTATAGCCAAGATTTTTGTGGTAACTCTCTCCCCCATGTTTTTTGGCTAGACCATCTTGCCTTTTGTTTTGCATTGTGGAAAATCCTTGTGTTGGTTGAAACTTTTTTTCTCTGACTTCTGACTAAATTTACCACCTGCAATCAGAGAGGAGCCAGCAGGTTGTCCTTGGTGTCAGTAGAGAAGCTTCATGCAGGAGAATTTATGAGTTTCCAAGGTTTAAAAATAGAAGTTGTTTATCTACAGATTTAGTTCTCTTAGGAGGTTGTGCATTATGTCTGTTCTAAGTAGATGCCATGTGCCTGCCTTCATTCTGTTGCCTGAATTCCAAGGTATGGGAACCTTCAGTATCTTGAGTTTTGTTTTAAACACTGCCTCAGTTGCTTGGTGCCTTCTTGGTCTGTTGGCATCCTCAATAAGCCATCAACTGCCAAACTTATGTAGATGTTTTGATTTATTTTATCCTGGCGAAGACAAGTAAATAAAATAAAGATTCAAAACTATACAGCTTTATGTAGTTGCTTACTCTCATCCTGATTATAATGTCTTTTGAGATGAATAGAGTGCAAAACCAGTTAATGCCTAACAGAAAGGAGACCCAGGGTAGAATTACAAGGCTTCTCCCAGGCCCAATCCAAATTGCATTGCATTGAGTGGAAAGTCACTGTACTTTTAATGGAAAAATAGTTGGGGGTTTTATTAGTAACTTTAATATAGTGCTGTCTCAAGAGGTTACCTTCTACTGCATTTTATGTTTGAATATGACTGCCTTGCTGCAAATGAGACGGTTATTGCGATTTCAGCAGCAGCAGACAATTTCTTTAACAGATTACCATTACGAGTAATGGCACTGAGGGAGAAAAGTTTATTGCCTGCTTGAATTTTTTTGTAGATGAAGAGCTTAGAAACACAAATGTTCAAAGAGGAGTTGCATTCCTTAGTTTTAATGCACACTGCAATGTTCCAGAAAAACAGGAATAAGGGTGAAATATGTGTGGGTATGGAAAACGTGTCATGAAATAGCTGATCCACTGGCAGTTGGAGCTGAGATGCTACAAAAGGTCCCAAGAGGGTAGTTAGCAAACTTTGACATCAAGCATTGTCTGGAGGAAGTGGAGCAAAACTTCTTTTCCCCCTAGCAGGAGAAATGTGGAGCTGTCACCTTGCTTGTCTTGTGAATGATCCATCTAAATGCCACTGAGCAGTGCAGCCCAGAGACAGTAGCTCCAAAGCTGGAGACAAGGCAGTGGTGTCCATGCTGGGCTGTGGCAGAGCCAGTTTATGCTGGTGGGCAGGACATCCAGTGGGACAGCAAATATGTTTCCAACAAACTTTTGCAGGGCTTAGCATCGCATTTTGCCACCTCATCCATCCTGGGAAAGAAAGAGGCCCTTGGTAGAGTCTGCCCAGCCTTCCTCCCCACATGCTGGAATAAATTGGTAGCAGTTCCCAAGTCGAGATGTGTATTTCACATTCTCCAGTGTATCTGTATGTAGGCTCTAGCTCTCACTTGAGTGGCTTGTGTCTTTCAAATTTAGAGCTGGCTTCTTGGGAACCAGATTATGTGTATCTGGATGATGCTCTATTGCTAATTCTAAGTAAGGCCTGTCTGAAGCTTACTTGTTTTTTGGCTGTTTGATGATTGGTATATTTCTGGATTGCTTTCCTTTTTATTTTTTTTTAAAGGCAGTATTTCACATTTATGTACTGAAATAAATCAACAAATACATTAAAAAGTAAGGTAAATATTTTCCAGATGGTATTCTGATAGTTTCATTGCCATGTACATAGAGATGGAAGTACAGCATTGATTAAAAAATCAGAAAAGATTTAATTTTTTTAATAAAAGAAATCTAAAATCTACTTAAAATTTACTACTTCTGTCACTTCCCTCATATTTTAGAATATAGAGGCGTAGCATTTTGAAGTCCTAAAATGATAAAAATTATAATTTGCATTTCTTTCCTGATTTGAAGGCTGATATGAGTTGGCCCTGAAGTGAGATAGGAGAACACGAGTTTCTTAAGCTTGTCTACGTGTCATCTTCTAAACATTCAGGAAAACAGGTAATTTCACAAAGGCATTAGTTTTAAATATAGTCCCATAAAACTGTAGGGAACCTGTGTTAATATCACCATATAGCCAGGTTTCCTGAAGGATGTAGTTCATGTATACTGACTTTTCTTCAAAGCAGTTGACCCATCTTCCTTTATGCCAAGTTCTGACAGGAGGATAGTCTCTGAGTAAGGAGATGGAAGTGGGCTGTGTTATAGTGGTAGCAACTTTCCTCTTGCAATGTTTCCTCAGTGCTTGTGACTTTTTTTTTTTGATTGTGATCATTCCCAGCTCTATTTCTACTTTTCTATCTTTATCAAGGTCTTACACTGTTGGAACTTAATCAACTCAGTCCAGATCTCGATTGATGCTACATGAGGATCTTTTTTGATGCCCCACAAAGAACTTGGATGTTGGGCATGGAGGGATAAGAGATGCAGACTGCAAAATTGCTAATTTAGCATCAGTCCAAACCAGCAGAGGATCTGCCAATGCATTGTCACAAGAGGAGGCAGCTGCAGCTTTTTAGTGCTGAGCATTTACTGGTGCATCCATTGGCAGGGTGAAAGGGAGCATTGCTTGGCCCTGTCACCAAATGTTTGGTGTCCCTAATTTTCATAGCAGTTTGCCTGGGCTTAAATACTTACATATATATATTTACAAATTAGTCATGTGAGTATTGTCTGAGTCCAAATTTTGCTTCAGAGATGTTTAATTTCTGATTTCATTTACTCACCCTAACAATGTGCATTAGCTAAAATGCCCTTAATGCTTATGCAGAACACAAGTTACTTGACAGAGTCATGCCAATGAACCTCCTTATCATCAGCTATTCTAGTGCTTCATTTCCAATCAGTTTATTATTTCAAGCCAAAATGTACATTACTCTATCTTCCAGATAATCACAGAACATAGTCTAGACTAAATTTCTGCCTTTGTTTCCCTTTCAAGTGTTTGTATCTAGTTCTTTTAGAATGGAGAACTGATGTTCACATGCAGTGATTTTTCTGCAGTATAAAAAGGGCTAAAATAGTTTAGCATTGATGTTTCTATTAAATAAAAAATATGGAAACCCTCTGTAGGAAGCAACATTAAATTAGTACAATTACATTTCACTCTAATCACAGCAAACAGCATTATTATTAGTTGCATTTCCACTAACTGCTATGGACATGAAGTAATTAAAAAAAATTAGAAAATATATAGAAAAAGAAGCAGGGACATGCACATGCCCACTTTTCTTTTTCCTGAAATGAGCTCATGACTGGCATGTCAGTAACAGAGAAAAGTCTCTTTTCTCTAAGAAAGAGATTTAGGGCTAAAAAAGCCCAATCCTTCAAACATCTGGAGACCTGTTTTCTTCCAGGCCTTGGTGGTGCAGAAAGAACACTACAATTTTGGTTTGTTTGGTTTTTTTAAACATAGGAACTGAATCAATGTTCTATAATACCTCTGCCACTTCTGTGACAAAACAAGGCCACAGGAGACAGGGGGAGATAATCAGCCTTTTCTTTCATCGTGTTATTAGCTTGGTCTGTCCAGGTTGGCACTTTTTGTGGTTATGTATGCCAAATATTCAGGATTATTTGTTTGGCCACACAGCAACACTGCATGGCTTTGTAGCACTTTGGTCAGACGCCTTTAATACCCCTCCTTTGACTGGCTTTTCTGACACTGTTTTGTTTCTTGGACATTGGTTGATAATTTATTTCAATTAAAAATAACCCTTTTCCACTGCTGAAACATTTCACTTGCTACTCTGTTCCACGTAGAATTAAAAATTTGTCGCTCTTTTTAGTATTTTTTACTCTGGTGCTGGATTTTAAGGCTACATATGTAAGACTTTTCTTTTTTTCCTAATGTTTCATTTACAGTACCCTGAATTCAAGAAATAGGTGTAAGCAGAATAAAATACCTAGCATATTTAAAATTGAGAATTCCTACATAGTAAAGGTGTAAATCTATTGAGAGATGGTATCCAAAAGCTTGTGTGAGTTTTTGCTTGGAAAGAAAGTTACTTAAATTCTTATTTAAAAAAAAAAAAAAAAAGTGATTTAAATAGGTTTATACCTATCAAAATTCTTTGCATCCCTAGTTGCTTAAAAATAGCTATTATTCTTAAATAAATAAGACCAAAAAAAAAAAGACATTATTTAAGTGAAAAATGTAAGTTGTTGAACAGGCACTCTCTACTGAAGATCAAAGTTCTAGTATGTGCCGTTGAATCTAGTACAGGTCATGGCTGTAAATGTACCTGTGTTATTATTATTTTTTTTGACGTTCCTGTAACTCCTTCTCATTATTACCTTAGTACTGACACGTGGAATTTTTTCCAAATTAATCTCCCTTTTGCCTTTAGAGTCATATATATGAGTGATAAATAGCATCTTTGTAAATCCCATTTGAACCTTGAGAATACACATATTTCAGTCTTTGCAGAATTATGGCCAATAATAACAGAGAGAAAGTTCACAAGTTTTGTAGTTCATACTACCCACAGTCATTTATTCAGGTGCTGATAGTGGAGAGAAATAAACAATGATTAGGCTAATAGGAAACTGCAGGGGAAAATCTGAGGAGTTTGGATATATCTAGGTTCCAGTAATTGTAGCTTCTCTAATTGTATCTACAGTAATTGTATGTTCCAGCAAAAGAAAAATTGTGACTCTTGCTTAGTGATGTGCTCAAGCACCTTGCTGATTTTTTTTTTTCTTCTCTGCCTACTTTTGTCCTTGAAACAATGTGATGGAGTATTCTATGATTCGGTATTTATGGCACATAGATTTTAGAATAATAATACTGATCCTTATCAAAATTCAGATGTTTTAAAATTTTAAGGGGTTTTTTGACCCTTCTTGGGATTCAAAATATGCATAGATTTATGCTGTGTACTTCTGGGAGAATGCTTTCCTGTATTCCCTTTCAAACATTAAGCTGAAGGAAGGGACTTGATTTGGTGCATAGCTAAATCACTTGACTCTTTCTTAACTCTTTGGAACTATGAATTTTAAATAAATAGATAGGCATCTTTCCATCATTGGGTCAGGTGGAAGAAGCTTTCTCACTTCACAGAACCCAAGTTTGACTTGAGCATGTCTTTCTTATTTATTTTAATGCGTTCCATTTCATGTCTCCAAATGTTTTCATTTTTACCCAACTCCGTGGGTCAGTTCCAAAATTCACATGCTACAACCATTCCTCTCCCCACCTCTACCAGAATGAGCAATCATATTTTATTCCTTATTCTCCCTAGTGGGATTCTTCTGCCAGACTTGTGTTTGTTTTGTTCGGCTGCCAAACTCCACCAAATGTCTTGTTTTAAAGATGATGGGCCAGTCTCCGCATGGATTCAGATGGTTCTGCAGATTTTTTGGAAGCTTAATTTTGGTTTGGATTTTTTCCCCCCTCTCTTTTGTTTTGGGCCTTTTTTTTTTTCCTTTTTTTAATTTTTACTTGCAGATTTTTTAGTCTGTAAGGCATTGCAGCTAAGATGATCTTCAGCTGAGCAGTGAATTTTGTTCTGTTCTTCCAGAATGATAGATGTTAAAACACACTTTAAAGCAGTTAGGAATTCAGAGCACTGCATGGCCAGGTCTTTCACTCATTTATGAAATAAGTATCAGCTGTCCAGGAATTTGTGGTTTAAACACAGTATTTACAGCTGGTACACTTTAACAGCTCATCACTTTGTTTACATGACCTGTTAAGGGCAAAACTTATGTTCACTCATATTCTTCTACAATCAGTGTAAGCCTGAAAACTGCCATGAAAGTTCGATTTCAGTAGTTCACTGCTTACATTTTTATGAAACTCCTCTGGGATGTGAATT
Source organism: Pachyramphus minor (assembly GCA_013397135.1). Classification (NCBI taxonomy): domain Eukaryota; kingdom Metazoa; phylum Chordata; class Aves; order Passeriformes; family Tyrannidae; genus Pachyramphus; species Pachyramphus minor. Next base: position 24,288 of record VYXB01005145.1, on the reverse strand, counting down.
TTTACTTCAGCACTGTGGGTAGTGCCTATGTAAATCTGTCTGGGAAAATAAATCAAATTACAAGCAAGACTGAAATTATTATTTTATTTTTTTTCCCCTGAACTATTTATCAGTTCTATTCCATTCCAGAAAATGATAATGATGTGGTTGTCCAGGCTGTCATCTGAATATTACAATGGGAGTGGGATATTTTTCATACTGTTGAGAACTCAGCCAAGAGAAACAGCTATGTTTGAAATATTTTTTTGTTGTTGTTGTTGTTGGTTGTTTGTTTGTTTGTTGGGGGTTGTTGTGGTGTTGTTTTTTTTTTAAATTTATTTTATTCTTATTTTTAATTTGAATTCAAACCCTTATGTTCCATGGTGCTGGAACAACTACTTATATAATGGAAATATGACATATTCCCATGACGTATTTCCAGAGAGGTCATAGAAGTGCCTGGACCAGTTACAAGTTTTGGGTGGTTGCAAAGGTTGTGTGGCTCCTCTTCTAAGATGCTGCTGTACTGTTTTAGGGAGTGGGCTCTGGATAGGTTCTGAAGAGTAAGAGAATCCTAGGAATGTGCACTGATGCCAGTAATGGTTTTCCTCATTAAAACTCTTGCTCTGTGGCCTTTGAGGCCAGCCAACTAGGTCAGAAGACATTCAATGCTTGGAATGTGTTATAATCTGTGGCTCCTGTTCTCTGGTAGAGGTGTCTGTGAAGGACTGTGAAAGGTGTCATGTCCAGTGTTGAGCCCAATTAATAACTAATATACTCTATTTTCCAAAATTAAGGCATTTCAGTGAGTCCCTTCTTCTACTACTTGTTTTCATCTTAGATTTTTCCCATGTCCTCAATAGTAAATTCAGGGAGAAAGCCATTGCAGTTAATCCCAGGCAGTAAACACACTGAGGCAAACAGAAAAATTAATAATTTCCACCAGTTTTCCTATTCCTGTCCTATGAAGTCTTGTGTCACAATGTCATTATCAAAAAAAGGCAAGGGAGGGAGAAAACAAGAAGAAATATAAAATCATTTCCTTATCCAGTTTTGCAGCTTCATAACAGTGAATTGAAAAGAGAGATTTGGCATTTGCGTATTACCCGTGGATTTAGCATTTTCAGCTTGCCTGTATTTTGGAGGCATTTGTCCTGATTGAGTCTGCTGTCATTCAAGTAAAACCATCTGGGAGAGAAAAATTTTGTGGATGACCTTATAACATCTGGGTTTGTGAATGTTCTGATCTCAGAGTAAAATTAACTGGCACTTCTGTCTATCTTGAGCCTTCTGCAGTCATTTACAGGCATGAAATGAGACGAGATCATTGTGGTATCATTTTACTCTCACTGCAAGAAATGTATAAAGCATCTGTAAGAGGGTAGGTAGTGGAACATTTGACCCACTCTTCTATCCCAGGGACTAACATTAATGTGTTACTTTAAATGTTGGCAATATTAGAAATGGCTGTTTAGCATACATTAAGTACATAGAATCATACGTTGGAAAAGACCTTTAAGATCATTGAGTCCCAACTGCAGATTTGAAGTTGATGATTTGGAGTTTACATATGGTGAGCTTCGAGGAATGGACCAAGAGCTCCCTGTGCTTTCCTGGGGTTGGTTGGTTTTTCCTCACTGTGTTTGTTTCTTATAGAAGAAGGAAAACATGATGAGATAAAAGGGATGTGCCGCAAATGTACACAAATCCTGAAAGGGTCAGTGAGATTTTTAGTTTCTTCTCAGCAAACCTGAGGTAGCTAGAATTAGAAAACTTTTTTAAATTTTTAAATAAGACTATCCAATAGACCTTTTGGGTTCTCCACTTTTTTTTCATAGAATATGCTGAGTTGAAAAGGACCCATCAGGATCATTGAGTCCAGCTCCTGGCCCTGTGCAGGACACCCCAAGAATCACACCATGTGCCCCAGAACATTATCCAAATGCTTCTTGGACTCTGACAGATTTGCTGCTGTGACCACTTCCCTGGGGAGTTAGATTTGGGAGGTTTTTTGCTTGTTTGTTTTTAAACAGCATGTATTTATCGTTGCCTCTGAGATGTCCTTTCCAGAGGCTTAAATTTTGGACTATGACAGTCAGTGTCATTTATCTATAGGTAGCAGTGTGTAGTGGATGCCTTTTGGAAATTTTGGTCTATGGTGACTACTCCTTGAGCATTTACACCAGGGGCAAAGCCAAAAAGGTACAATGCTCCAGCTTTTCTGACACAAGAAGTTTAGGGTCCAGCATTTTAAGGCCATTTAAAGACTGCAGTAGGGAGAGTGGTGATGCCTTTTGTTACCACTAGTAGACCATTAAAGTTGAAGAGAGGAAAGCACAAGAGAGAAAGCAAAGGAAGGGGGGATCCTTTGTCTGCATACAATAACTTGACTAGGATACACTAAGGTCAGTGAGGAGAGGACAAGTCACCAAGTTTGAAGGTGCAAAATATGTCTCTGTTGCCATTTTCTTCATTATGTAGGTAATGGGAGACTTGGAGGTATTTTACTATTCTCTGCTACCAAAGAGTGGATTAAAATATAAGTGCATCAGACAGAGTCTTGATCCTTTAGGGCTTTTGGGGGCTTTACTGTGTGCTGATTGCCTGTGGCAGTGTTTGCCTGATTCCAGTGAGTTGTTTAAACTAGGTGTAACATGAGACCAAGAGATCAAGTAGCATCTTTCCCTTCCTAAGGTACTCTGGAATGTGATGAAACTTTATGGATTTGGAGACTTATAATAGCAAATGCTGATACATTAGTTTACAGACAACCCTCGAACAGGACTAGGATTTCAGGGAACTACCACAGAAACAGAAATAAGTCATCTGCAATTTCATTTGGCTGCGTGATGCACAACAGAGAAGTTACAAATGGTGTTATTTAACATACGGATAATAATCAGGGCTATTTTAAGAGCATCTACTGAGCTTGCTATGTGAAATTTATAGCTGGATAGTACTACTTAGAGACTGAAGTTTGCTCGTGCCCTATAGGAGTCTGTAACATATTGTGGATTTTTAATCTAGAAGAAAAATGATTTTAAGAATGAGGAGAGGGAAAGTGGGCCTCATATGTCGTCTCTTGGTATTTTTACTCTTGTTAAGATGGGCTTTGCCAGAACAAAAATATTCAGACTTGTCCACAGAATGCATTTTGAGCCAACTAGCAAATAAATCATTACCTGAGGAGAAGCTATTTGTGTGTGTGTGTGTGTGAGTGTGGTTTTTTTTTCAGGAAAAAGCCAATTTATTTCCACAAAAAGATGTGACACCATATTCATGCAGACAGGTTTCAGGACTCAGAAAGAACAGCCATGAAATGAGACCAGATCATTGTAGTATCATTTTACTCTCACTTCAAAAAATGTATAAATTTTCAGAAGTCGCAGAATTACTTTTGAGGGAGACTTTTGCAGACATGCACAGCATTTGGTTCTGCATGCCCATTCTCCCATCCTCACAGCAGAGGCCTGCTGCAGAACTTGGGCTCTTGAAGTATGTTGGCCTGCTGAAGTGTAAGGAATCAGGCATTTTCTAGGTCATGTCGTATAGAAAAAGCCTTATTTTGGCACACACGTGGCTTCACACACATATGTGCACATATATGCTGTATGGATGCAATTCTAGTATACTTGGTTTAAAGATGTTTCTTTTGACAAAATAAATGCAGGGAACAGTAAGCCATTAAATGCATAGCAGGAGAGAAGAGATAAGAAAGCCAAACCCAACTCTGTGGTAATGAATACTTTCTGGGAGGGTCCTGAAGGTAATAGATTTGATTTTAAACTCTGTAATTCTCGAAAGTGCAACTTTGTTGGGTAATATCTGTCTGCTTTTTACCTTTTTCCAAAGGGACAAGCAAATTTTTTTTTTTTAATTAACTTACTTGCTGACTAATACATTGTGGTAGAGGACATTGGAATCACTGGAATGCCTATCCATGTATGGTGGGTATAAGCTGACTACCCACCTGACAATACCGAGCTGACAATAACAACGGGAAAATGTCAGATTTGTAGGAACTTGTCATTTCAGTGCATCCTTATCTGCAAAGGCCGGATTTATTACTAGGCCTATTTCTGTACATTCTATAACTGGGTTGGAATAGTTGTCACTGAAGCTTTAATAGACTCACACATCAGACAAGCAGAAAGAAGGGGAGAGTGGCAAAAGCTTTTTAATACTTCATAAAAAATTTATTTCTTTGCTTTTAATAAAATCTAGTTAGGGAAATATATTTATAGGACTTCTAGTATAGTATATTTATGAATTCTGAAATATAAGAGGAGAAGTCCCCCACGCTTGCATAGCTCTAAACCAAAACATTGCTCTTCAGACACTTTTTTTATTCCTCTGTTTTGGGTAACATCTTAGTGAATGAGTAACAAACTGCACTGAACTCCCACAGTCTGTCACTCTATACCTCAGCCTCTTCTGTGCCATGCCTGGATTGAGCCTGTACTTTTGGCTTTTTCAAAATGCACTTTGAATTTGTGAGTGGAGCTGTTGATCTTTCTCTGGCATTTGCAGTGGCTTTGTGGGGAGCTTCCCCTGATCCGTGCTGTCGGAACACATCGGGGTGTGCGTATCAGAATACCTGCTGCTCTGTTCTGTCAGGTCTGTCTGGATTGTACTGCTTTGCCCTTGTCTCATCCTCCCTCCTGGCTGACAAGACTGCAGGAGTGCAGTGTGTTGACAGAGGTCTCCATCTGACATTTCCAGGTGCCCCAGTCAGGCAAAGAGAGCCGCTGTGTCTTCTGCTTCCCACGCCTGCTTGCTTGCTGACTGCCAGCACGGGCCTTGATCCGGTGGATGAGTGCTCAGCTGTTTCCACTGAAACACATGTACAAGATGCTATGGGTGCATGTGAAGCAGTGAACATCTCTGATATTGTTGTTCCAGTACTTAATTCTCCGCAGCATGAACATTCTGCAGGCTCGTTCCTCCTCTCAGCCACCTTTCTGCTTAACCAAAGGCTGCAAAGATGCTGCTGAGCTCTTCCCTTCTGATATTTTATGGTCTACCAGTATATAACCCCAAGTTGTCTTAAAGAAGTCAGCATATAAGTGCAGAATAAATTTTCTTTTAAAAATACTTCTTCATGGGAAATTTGACCGTGCTCTCCTCTGAATGAGGAATTGCTTTATACTCACCACATCTCAGAGGAAACAATGAAGAATGAAGCACTTCTGTGGGGATAACTGAACAGTAATGTTGTTAGTTAGCTGTATTTTGGTCACCAAGAAAAGCAAAAATAAGCAAGTTTATGGTTTGATTTTTTTTTTCCTACTTTATGTTAACACTTTAAAGTTAGTGAAATAGTTCATTATTTGATTGTATAGGAATTCAGATAATGGTTTTCATTTAAAGTGTTTACTTTCTTTGAAATTTTGATTTGACAATTATATATTTACTTATAATTAGTTTCAAAAGGCCCAAACTGTTTTCTAGAAAGAAAATCTGCACATGACCTTTGTAATGACATCTCGGTGTCAGTCTGAGAGTGTTACCAGGGTCTCTACAATTCTGATTTTGCCCTTTCTCAAGTAAGTTGGGTTGGGAAAAGTTAATTATAAACTAAGGCAGGCTGGAGGAGCACAACTGCTTTCAGCAAGAATATGTGTGCTATTTTTCAGGTAGGTTTTTTTGGGGGGTTGAATTTTTCAGAATTATTTTTAAGTGCTTCAAAATGAAATATTCATGCTTCATTTTATTAGAATTGTAATTTAGTCACATGCTTCTGGAGGGGAAGACTGCCAGGCATGACTAAACTGTTGGATCTTCCTCAGTGTTGGTCCATTTTTGTTTTACAGATTGATTTAATTGATTGCAGATTCCCTCTGCACATTGAATACAAATGTATTGTTTGGTTAAAATCCTAGAGTCCAAATCAGACATGGGTCCCACTGACTCAATGGGAAATCATTCCCAAGAGTTACAGGACTGAACTAGCTGAACCTGTTGTGCTCCAGGGATGCAAAAGCAGTATTGTTGGCTTTCGTATCAGAATTGCAGAGAAAAAACATTATCAGTCTCTCAGTTAAGCAGCAGCAGCTCTTCCAAGTTTTCACTCTAGTTTTACTTCCTTTGTAGTTGGACACAAAACCCCATGGGTGGGGAAGTGAAAACTGAGGTTGAGCTCTTTTAGGTTTTTCTCCTCATTTCCCAAATCCTTCATCTGTGCCTTATTCTATTTTATCATTTAGTTTTGGTCCTGAGGAAAACAGGCTGGAGCCAGGGAAGTATATCTGGCAAGCCAAGCAGTTTATGTGGCTTGTGGGAAGACACAGCAGTAGATTGTCCTGAGTGCACGGACGGCAGCAAGCTTAGAACCTGTCACACAGTGGGAGGTTCGTCTGGCTGAGCTGGCAGGCACAGATTAGTCAAAATGTGTAATACTCTTGAATGCAAACTGAGATCTCGTGTCTTGATCTGGAAATTAAAAAGGACTTATGTGCAAGCAGGAAGTTCATAAACTGTCTTATTCCTTCCCACAAGCCTGCAGAAATGAAATAAGTGAACAAAAGGCTGTTGAATTCAATGGGAATTGCTGAGAACAATCAAACGAACATCTTTGCTGATGTCAAATACAGTTACAGCTTCTCAATGGGTGAATTTCCCTGAAATTTGGCAGAAATATGACAATAATTTAGGATGTATCAGAGTTGCATTAACTATACTCTGATAGAAAAATCACTAAAACCTCATTAAAATCCTTATGTAAATCTTTTAAACTGTTCATAAATACTTGCTTAAATAAGAGCACAAGCTTGTCATTTAGATGATCACTGAAAGAAATTTCTTTCAAATGTAGTACACAGCAAGGGCCTGAAATGGATTCCTCAGAGTAGCTCTGACTAAGGTACACTCCTATGTTGTGGGCAAAGGTGTTTAAGTAAATAAAGTCATTTGAGAATCTTGATTTTGGAGCTATAGTAGTTGATAAGATGCATAATTGATGTTGTTTCTTTAATTTCTGTGTGCTTTAAGATTTAATAATTTCCCTGAAGAATTAATTCAGTGTTGGGACTAATGCAACATTTAATATGTGTTAGAAAAGGATGACAAGAACTGCTGCTGCCCTTGTTGCCCTCAGTTTCAGAGGGTTTCTGGAGGTTATTTGTGTAAGGCAGGAAAAGCTTCATCCTGCCTGTATAAATTCAATTGTGACTGAGAGCAGGGAAGAGTTAGTTGGGGTCACGTACCTTTGCTGACAGCTCTAGAAGAACGATGCTTACAAGGTCTCATGTCTTGGAGAGGAGTAAGTTGGAAGCAGAAGTGCTTCTCCAACTCTAGGGTAACTCACTGCTACAGAGCTTCCATGCCAAATTAAGTTTTTCAGAAGAATGCACTTCACAGACTTGCTGCCATGTGTTATTGAACAGAAACAAGTAACCAGGTCCCCTGAGGTACAGGGGAAGTTAAAGGATTAGCTGGTGATGAGAGTTCTTTCCCCCCTCTAATTAAATAAAAGATTTTTCTTGTGGAATGGAGGTCTGAGGTCTGTGTCTAAGAAATTTTGGTGATTGGCTCCAATCTGCATCTCCTTGGACAAATGAATTTAAGCAAATTTCTGTGAAATTAAATTTTAAGAAGCCTCAAAATTTCTCTGAAATTTGCCATGGCTGTGGCTTGCTTTCTCCTTTTTGGAAGAGGGGAAGGGGCATAAAGATTTTAATGTTATCAGGAACATATAGTTTGGGAAATAAAGGATGTAATCTTTGGTCTAAAAAAACCCAACTCCTTGAAATAAGTGAAATGAGAGGAGGAAAAAAAAAAAAGAGAAAAAGTAAAGGAATGTTGGGAAGAGTCCAAATTCAGAAACCCCACAGATGTTCCACATCAGCAAATGCCTTTTGCTTTTGACAATGCTCTAATTTATATATTGGGGGTAGAAATGGCAGATTTTCCACATAGATGTAAATGATGTCTTCATGATAAAAAGTAAATGTGTAAATAGTGATGTTGTTGAGAGAGGATGATAGTGTAGTACAGTGTAGTCTAGTACAGTGCCAGGTGACCAAAGATAAATATTTTAACTGTGTAAATAATTGAAGCTTTTCACTTCTTAGCCCTATATTTGTGCTATAGACAAAAGTAAGAAGCTACTTGATACACTCTCACACATACCTCTAAGAGATTGTGATTCACAAGGACTCAGAGTGTGTGCCTAAATTATGCAAACACAAGCAGTGTTTACCTAATGGGACGTTTCACATGCTTAAACTTATTGACACACTGTAAGATTAAAAAGCAGATGCTCTATTTTCACTCAAAAAGGTGATAAATAGCACTGGGGAGAAACCAGCAATGTGTGCACTCCCATAAAATTCAGTGCAAGGACTAATATTCAGTAAATAGCAGTGTCTCAGTTACAAGACATAGGCTAAGCCATGTAGTTGCATGAGTGTATGTGCAAATGTATGTGTTGTTTGGCAAAGAAATAGGAAAACCTTCCACTAGTCCCATTGCTCCAACCTGGCTTGGACATTTCCAGGGATGGGGCAGCCACAGCTTCTCTGTCCTCACCACCCTCACAGGAAAGAATTCCTTCCCAACATCCCACCTAACCTTGTTCTCCATTTCGACAGATATTATTAGATCATTCAAGCTATAAAGTTCGGGTCTGTTAGGTAAAATTAACTGTAAAATGGGATCTCTCACTAGCTTTTTGTCATTAAGGAAAACTGTTACATTAAGTTCAAAGATCAAATCAATCACATTTTATTTATAATCTACTTAATTTTGCCTTGTAGCATAGTAAGTATATTCTAAAAATAGTATTTATGACTTAAAATGTTAACTGACAAAAACTATTGTAAGAAATTATAAGAGTTTATTGGGGTTTGGGTTTTTTTTCTTCTGAGAGGGCGCGAAAGAAAATTTGATGACTTTTGAATTCTTCAGTGAGACTGTACCAGAAGTTTCTTCTAAAATAATTTAGAAATGAAAAATAGTTACTTTATCATTACAGTATTTACTAAACACATAAAAATAGTATCTTTGTTACTTAGAAATTAAAAAAGGAGAGGGTTGCCTGGGAATGTGAGAGCTCATCTAGCTCCTCTCTTATCTGGAGGCAGCATCAAGTATACCTATTTACTTCCTGACAGGTGTTTATCTGTTCTTTCTTAAAGATTTTCAGTAATGGAAATTCCATATTCTTTGTAGCCAGGCAGTTCGTTCTGGTGCCTCTCTTATACCAGAAGGGTTTTTTTTTTCAGCTCTCTAACCCAAATCTGCATTACTACAGTTCAAGGTCATTTTATAGAAGTGGAGAAGAGATTTTTTTAATTTGTAACAGCAACTTCCATATATTTCTTTAAAGTGATATCATGATCCACGCAAGTCTCTTGTAAGTTAAAGAGTACTAATTCTTCACTTAACATTTATCCCAGGATTATACTGAAATCTAGAAACTGTAGTGTAGGAGATATAACTGCACTTAGTTTGATTTGGAGTACTTTAATTATAGCTCTTAATTATACCTGCTTATGCTAGCAGATACGTGTGATGTCACCCAATGGTTGTCATGTCAGAATGGGAAAAATAGAAAATGTGTATCAAGAGCTTTTACTCTCTTGATTTTGGTTGTGATTGTACTATTTATTAACGGGTCATTTCTGTACTACTCTCAAGTACGTATTGCATTTTTGTTGCAAGTTTTGTGCATAATATTGAAACAAAGTAGAGATTGTAATGTCCAAATTTATACTAATTTGGGCAATTTTGTTGCAGAAACAAGATGGGATATGGAAATTATCCTTTTTTTTACATGTACAATTATAAGGAACCTGTTAACAGGTTGAAGGGGATTCAACTAAAAGATTGCAGCAAACATTAGAATTCATTTGTAATGAACTGCAAGTATTAGGCAGACTTTTTCAGCTCTTGCTGATCTTGATTTCATTTCTTTTAGTAATGTTGCAATTCTAAAAGTCAGAACATTTAATTTTCCTTTTTTTTTTTTTAAATGCAGGGGAAATTGCAGGTTGAATGTGCATATACTGAATTATTTTGAATGCATCAAATTTGCATTTGTTGGTTTTGTCTTCTTTTTGTTTTCATCTGGGAATAAAGGCGAAATAATCCTAAAAATTTATATTATTGAAATGAGGGACCACAAATAGAGTTCAAGACAGAAGCAGAAAGATCTCTAAAAATGCTGTTTTGCAGGGTATCCCAGGAGGGGTTTTAACAGTGGAGACTTGATCAGCTTGAAAGTTCATTTATATAAAAGAACAAACCAAACCATCCCTTCTTCTTCCTTTCCCCACAAGGCATAGGCCAATAACAAACAGAAAAACACCTACTTTACTTCTGGTCTCTGCAAGCTTTTGAAAACCTCATGAGCTCCACAACTGTGGCATTCAGCTGCCTTTTATCCAGTTCACTGTCATTTTGCGGTATCTCAGTGACTATGAGTGTTTGCAAACATATCTTTCTTTTCTCTGTGGGGGTGGCAGATTCTTCACATGAAGACCTGAACACAAGTCATTCTGACACCAGCAGGAACTTGGGGATCATTAGTTGAGGGTGGGAGTGGGGATGAGCATTAACTTCGTACAGATATCGGATGTAGTGGGTCATAGAGAAAGGAAACCCATTGATCTGAGCGCTGTAAGTGCCTGCTGTACGTGTTCTTGGGATGCAGGAAGCCAATTGATCTCTGAACTCAATAGGTCAGCAATCCATTATTGTAGGTCAGAGGGATGGTCTTCCTTTTAAATTTGTGATGTTTTTACCCAATGCACTGGATTGTTTTTTCATGGTGAATTTTGAAGTGATGATTCCAAAGAATCATGTCCTTTCAACCTTTTCTGTTTGTGGCCCTTATCCTGGGATTCCTTGCCATTTATGTTGGCATATATGTATGTGAATATATGAATATGAAATTAAAATATAATTTCCAGTAAAATGAAAGTATTTGCAAAATTAATTATAGATTTGCTAAATCATTAATAAATTTCTTTCAAATAGTGTGATATTAAAGGTGGAATTCATCTGACCAAATATATTAAGCTAAAATACATCCTAAAAGTGTATGCATATCCCCACAGAGTATGAAAGGCAGTTGTAGTGATCAATTAAATATATCTATCCACAATGGAGATTTTAGGGTTGGCTTGCTTTGGGGTATTTTGGGGGAATAGTAGTAATGAGTTTAAGAAACAAAAGAATGTTTTCTACATCTGCAGTCAGTGATGGATTCTTGGTGTAATTATTTTCTTGTGTAGGAGAGTGTGTTTTTATATTAAAACACACACACATATATATGTATGTATTTTCATGCATAATTATATATTTTTATAGATATATCTAAAAAAGTCTCATGCAACTGTATTTTACTAAACTTAGACCTGAAAAGCACAAAAAAAATGAGCCTTAGGTAAGTGTAAAGTTAAAACAAGGCATTGACCTAAACACCAGCAGAGTTGCTACCTAGGTTCTGCATTTTACATGTATATCCTGAGCTAAGGTGGTTGTGGAACATTTTTAAATTATGTGGCAAAAATAAATTCTTTTTTGAAAACAAGAATATTGCTAGCAGAAATTTATCATTATTAAATTAATGCAATTTCAGAAAGTAATTAAAATCCAAGTTTCAGTTATCAAATTAATACAATTTTAGTGAAGTAATTAAAGTTAAGACAGCAAATTACCATTTTGGCATTGTATCAAGCTATAGTTTTAGGAGGTATTACCCTAAACACATGAATAATCAGCACACATGTGAATAACCAGCACATATTTAAATGGAGCATATGCTGATAAATTCAGAGACTTTCAGAAGTAGAATTTTGTAATGGTAACTAATGAAAGAAACCCATAGAATATAGTCAGGAAAATATAACCTTGGAATTTAAAAACAACAACAAGCCCCATTGGTATTGTAATGAATATAGAAATTACTGGTGCCATCTACTGTTGGTAAAATAGAGATGACAGAAAGATGTAAGCCAAGTGGTGGAAATGAGCAGGAAAAAAGAGAGGTTGAATAATTCCACTCCTTAATAGCAAACCGAAGAAAAATGTGGTGGGGAGGTCAAATTAGTTTATCATGTTTCTGAGTTCCCACCAACCAAAAAAAAAAAAAAGAAAAAAAAAAAGAAAAATTAAAAATGGAAATAATTGAGACTGTAACTGGGACCTTTTGGCTTTGTTTTAAACCCTCAAACTCTGTGATTGTTCACAGAGGAAAGCCAGGACCGGATATGTGCAATACAACTATTTTGGGATTGGAGTTTGTCTTGATAACTTTATCCTGTTTTTCTTTAGCTTTTAAGTCCAATGGGATCTGTTCTTCAGCTTGTACAAGCAGGTGTTGTTTAATTAATGTTAGTGTTGAAATGCCATACTAAAACGTGACAGGCAGGAATGTGCCTTTTTTTGTTGGTTTTTGTTGTTTTTTGGGGTTTTTTTCCCCCTCCTGCTTGGCAGGAACAAATTTCCTTCTTTGGCTTCTAAGAAAGCAGATAAATGTTGGAGTAGTTTGAAAAGTATCAGCAAAAATAGCACAGAGATCAAAAGGACAACTGCAATAGAAATAATTCAAGTTTTTAAGAAAAAACCACTAAAGTACAAGTTTCTCAACATAAGAAAACCCATTAGGAATTTAAGAAATTCAACTGCTTGTGCTTTTCAAGTGAGCTTGAAGCAGTGACAGAGGCAAGCACAAGATGTTTCTGTCTGCTTGTGTGCAGAGTGCTTCCAGGGCTCTCCTGTTGGAGATTTAATCTCTTTCATTATGGTCTGGGCTGAGTAGTTTTTTTCATTTTATAACTACACCCTGGTTTCATTAAACTCAACATCAAAGGTCTTGATTACTTTAGCCAAGGTAGAATTTCACCCATAGGTGACCCTGAAATATGAAACTTCTCCATCTCCTGGACAGAACCATGCTCTGGAACGTAAGCTGTTGTTCCCTTCCAGCGTACTTTTGTAAACTTTGAGATGACTTTCTCAGTGTGACTAGAATTTAAAGTTCACGGTCAAGGAGGTGACCACTCTGTCAGTAGTCCGATTGACATATAAATTCAAAGGTCCAGTTTTGTTTCTTCATGCTGCTGGGAGCTTGTCTGGAAAACTCAATAGGACTTTAAACATCACTGGTGAAACAGAGATACCATACAGAAACACACAGGTAATGCATCGGGTTTATTTCAGGAAAACCTTAAAGACTTCATTTGATTTCAGGAGGGGAAAAAAGTGCAAAAAACCAAAATGTAAACTTGGTTCATACATGACTTAAATTCAGGACAGCTCCCCAACAAAGCAGAATCCCAAGCATGTACTGTTTCCCAGTCTCCCTTGGAGATTTTGGATGAGGATGAAGCAGCTCTAGTTGTTTGTCTGGGAAGCTGTGTCTGGAAGTAAGGAACCCCTGGATGTTTTCTGGCTCCCAGGCCTGAGGGAATGTTGGAAATGCTCTGAACTGACTAAAGGCATATGTGGTGAGCATGGTTAGAAATGGTACAGAAAAGCCTGGGGTGCCAGTGTCTTTCACCATTTGTAGAAGTTGAGTGATAAAAACTTCCCACATAAAGGGATTCAAGCCAGTGTTTCAGACCCCAAAGCTGTGGGTTACCTTGTCAAGGTGAGGAGCATCATTCTGCTGTTTCTCCAGCTGTCTGCTGAAGTTGGCTGCTCTGCAGCTCAGGGTGTGAGGTCAGAGCATTTGGGTCAGGACAGAGACAGCTGTCCTGACGTCCCCAGACTGCTTGTACAATTCCTCTCATACAGCCATTTGGTTACCAACACCACTCCTGCTCTGGAGCAGGGAGTACAGCCCCCTCAGTGCTGCTGTTGTCTGATGGCTCAATGTCAAGGCTTTGGTTGGTGACACAGCAATCTGTGCTTTTGCTGCCAGCAGGAGCCTGGGTGTGTGTAGATGTTGGTACACTTGCAATAACACCTTCACAGTCATCTTACTTTTAACATACACAGTGCAGAGTTAATCCTCTCCTCTGCCTGAAATACCAAATGGGAGGATTTGTCCACTTGCTTATTTGCTATGATGGCACTGGATGCATGAATGGGCAGGGTGGAAGGCAGAGGGGTTCCTCCATATGGGGAGAGAAGGAAATTGAGGGCTTCAGCAGTTACTGACAGGAAATTCCAAAATTGCTTTTTAAACATAGAAAACAGTGAGATTTAGGATTCCTGTGATTCATCATGAATGATTTTTACAACTTTTCTTCATTTCATACAGAAACCACAAGGTATTGGGTGAATCAAGCTGAAGGGTAGTAAGAGAAAGGACTGTCATGTCTGTGAAGTACTTCAGTGCTGCTTTGAAGGACTGGATTATAACAATACCTGTGCCATTGAACTCTTGTATTGTGCTAATCAATTTGTTTAAATCTGAATTTTCACAGAAAAGAGAATCGAGGATCTCAGTTACAGGCATGCTGAGCCCTCAAAGTTGACAGAGAAGTGCTTTGAATATGTAAAGCCCAAGCAGTATGAAGAGTGCTAGAAAATAAAAAACTGTATTCCTTGCTAAGTGGGTACCAAACCACTAAATATGTGCTATTTTTTTCTTTCTGTCTTACATTTCTTCATCTGAAAATTGCAGATAATATGAGTCCCTTCATCTTCTTGATCTGAAAATTATAGATGATTCCCTTCCTAGAAGGAGTGTGGTGAAAATAAACTAATATTTGTGATGTTGTTCGATACTATATCAAGCAATACTTAGAAAAATTCCACATGCAAATTCAAATTGTTCTGTTTGCAGAGCGTGTTTGAATGGACCACGCTAAACTAAAGCATATGGTCACACACTGCACACAGAAGAGAAAGCCAGATTTTAAGTATGTTTTCATTAAATGAATGTTGCAATCCATCTTTTACGTTAAAATGGGCAAAGGTTTTGCAGAAGAGTTTGGATATGGTTGCACAGTTAAGAATTACATCATAGTGCAGATACATGGAAGGCTGTCAATTAATTATGGCATTCTGTAAATGTAAACATTTTTTGAATGTTTATTAAAATATAGCTGAAGGTGATGTGGTTTTTTAATATATTCCGCCCTCTTGCTTTTATGGCCCCTACCCATTTAGTTTGTATATGTTCTATTTTGCAACTTCTTTGCAAACACTGTTCTCTGTTAAACTGTTGATTCCAGAGTGAATCAGTACATATTAATTTATATAGCCTGTGAAATTGTGCCTTAAAATGACTCAAGGCAAACCTAGGGGGAAAAAAAATAAAAATCTACACTAAACATGTTTTCCTTGCGCAGATAATTGATGATCAGAGATATTTCAAGTCTGTGCCAGGAGTACAAATCACTGCATAGATGTTTCTCAACTGTGAAATTGCTCAGCCAATCCAAGGTCTACACTACATAAAGTATTGAGTATTAAATATATTTTCACCTGTGTGTAAAATCTGAATAGTGGCATTGTATCTTCCTGCTGCTTTTCAAGGCTTTTCCACAGACTGATTAACTCCTATATAGGACTTCAGTAATGTAGATAAAACAACAGGATTAATCTCCTTGGTGTGCATGCTTTAGTTTTAGTTGCATCAAAAGCTTTTCTGTGCTGGATGTGTATAGTCTTTGTTTGAGTATTGTTACCATTAGCTATTGTTCAATTTTTGTTAGTATTAGATTAATGCTGCAGCACTGCTGTAAAGCTGTGGTGGTGCAAAGGCACAGCACTGATCTGTGTGTATAGGCAGAGAGAGGCTCCCTCTTTGGTTGCTTTTTTGGTGTGTAATTTTTTTATGAGTGCAACATTGTTGATTTTTTTTTTCTATTTTGGGGTAGGAGGTTTTTTTGTTGTTGTTGTTTTGTTTTCTTTTATTTTCTTTTTCTGGTTGTTTTGTTTTGCTTTTGTGTGTGTGTGTGTATGTGCTAATGCTTTAGGATTAGTCAATCTATTGTCTGCTGCAGAAGTACTTGTTTGTCCTTGGGGAGATGAGAGGAATTTACAGAAGGGTGCTGTACAGACTCTGAATACTAGTGATTTGTGCCAGTATCTTCCCTTCGAAGTAGATGGCTCACAGCCTTGATTGAAGTGAAAAGTGATTTCTAGCGTATGACTCAATGATTTGATAGCATCTCTAAACCTGGATGGGTCAGGGTTCCCCCTGAGTCTGTGTGAAGGTTAAAACTTTGGCATGAATCCAGGTTAAAGTCTTCATCAGGTACCCTTAAATGAGCACTTAATGCATCATCAGCTACTACTCTAATAACACTGCATTGGCTCTGGGCAAAGTTTAGATTTACCCTTTTTTTAAAAAAACATTGTGAATTGTTTAGTTGTTTAGGATTTATCCACTCCTTGTTGGTAATTAAAGTCTCAACCATACCATATTACCAGTTTCCTTTTGAGATGCTTCCATATAAATTTCATAATGTCATCTAAGCCAGATGGTTAGAATTGGAAACTTAAGTCATTTTTACCCTCATTATGGTAAAGGTACTTTGCCAACAGGTACACAGCCAGGCATATCACAGTAATGTAGGAGTTTGCATCAGTTTGTGAACCTAAATTACAGCTTTATTGTATTATAACACTGGTAGAAATTCTAGATTCAACTCATCTAAATATCAATAATGTAAATTTACCTCCCTTCTCTTCCTGTCCTGAGGAGGTTTCTTAGTAGTCCTGGTGACTGCATCTGGCTACACGTTTAAATAGCAATCATTAGTTTGAAGTGTGAGAAACTTTTAGAAACTCTCAATTTCAAGTTATTATAGTATATATATATATATATATATATAGTATATATGCATATTTAAAACTCTGGAATTGAGATAGCAGCAGCCAGTGTTTTTTTCAGTGTAGCTTTCTCAAATAATTTCTATTCTGGTCTAACTTGAGTGAAATAATTTAAAATCAAAATTAGGTTTGGTGTTTCATTTTAGTATATTCAATATTTCTTTTAAAGCTCTGCATTTGAGTTTCAGATCCCATCAGAAGAAAAACTTGATTACATTTCTGGACTTCTGGTTCAGGGATTCTTTTGTTGCAGAATGCTGCCTTGCTTTTTGTTAAGCAATTTTTCTTTCTCAATCGATAGAAATCATTTCTGCTGGTGGGATGGGGGAGGAAAAGATCAATCTGAGCTTTACAATATTTTGTTGTTGTTTTTAATTCAGAGCAAAGGGATTTTAGACAATGTGGTTACCCAGACCCCTGGTGAACGAGCTGTTCCTTGCAGTGACCACTTTCCGGTGACTTGGCTCTCAGTGTATTTTCTAACAGCAAGGTGACACTGCCATGAGGAGATTTGTCAGATCTGGCAATAATTAGCATCACTGGAGGCTTAGCAGAAAGCTCAAGGTCAAACTGTTTCCTTGAACTGATTTCTTTTTTCCTCTCCTATGGAGGTGATCCTTGCAAAGAGGAGTTGAAGCATTCCTGGGATTAAATGGGCCAGGATAGATTTTTGTGCTTTTCTAGATAATTAGAGGCCTTTAGTCTCTGAAGTTCTCACCCTGCAGCTTTCACGGGCATTGATTTTCACTGGAAAAAAAGTGGGGAGGGGAGAGAGAGAAAGCAGGGGAGACTGCATTACACTTCATTTATAAGAACTTAAGCTAAAATTTCAAACATATGCAAAGAGAGAAAATACCAAGTCCACTGAGCATATTTTAAGTGTTTGTTTTCCTCAGAAGAGCAGCCCTGCTACTGAGTTGTTTTAGCAATGTCCAGTCAGCAGAGTCCCGGCCATGAAACAGCAATGACCTTGCCAGTGCAGGGATATTTCTTTAGCAGTGTTTGAGCACTGTTCAGATCTTCCCTCTCTGTGGTCGTGCTCAGGTTAGTGATTTGACTTTATTTTTTCCTTTCGGGAGCTTAATGCTGCATTTTTAAAAGGAAAGATGTTAGTGAAGCAAGTAGATAGAAGAGATACATTTTGGACAGATCATTTAAAAAATGTTACTTTAAATGCCAAGACTGAATTTAAGCATGTTAGTCTTTTCTTGGACTCAAGATTTCCTCACTCTTCTCTGCCAGAATAATAGCGGAGCTGTTCCTGCCATAGCTGTCTGCATGGTGTGTGAAGGAAGGAGGTGATATTGCAAGTAATTATCTTGGTTGGGAAAATTATTTATTCAAATGTAATTAAAATACCTTTGGATTAAAGAACTGAGTAAGACTTGTTATTCTATGATGTTAACTAACTTCTTAAAAATCTTCTGTTTCTGGAGTCATCTTAGTAAAAAGTCTGGGCAGTTTCTGCCTTGCTGGCAAGCTCTCATTAATGTTCTGTTTGGTATACATTGCAAGATTTTTTTTTTTTGGAGTATTGATGAAAAATAGTCAGCTACTGATGTCACCAATTTGTTTTCCAAAGGAAAAAGAAATCAGATTGACTCATTTTACATGTGGACTTGTGGTTCTGGGCTCCCATATTCAAACACAGTGTTCTTCATGTGTGGATTACTTACACATTTTTAAAATCTAGCATATTGAAAAACTGCAGCATTTACTGTCAGGGGGTTCCTGGGGCCAGTCGTCAGGGAGCTGTGGGTGGGGAACAGACCCAGTGAGGGGAGCAGTGGTCAGACCCAGCCAAGGGTGGATGGGCAAACCTGTGGGGACGGGGGTGGGCCAGGAAAGGGGTACCTGGCTTGGTGGTGTGAATTTGCAAACTGACATCTTAATTTCTGCCAGTGCTAACTGAAATATAACATAATGGGCAGTATTAGCTCTGGCAAACACAGAGCCATTAGCCAACACTTGCAAATGGTGCACTACAAAAGCTTAAGTTTTAGCAACTGAGGCCAACTCTGTGCAACATCATTTTATCTCTTATGGAAATTATTGACAGTACATGTGCCCACTGACTCACAAAGGTGCAGTCTTGTAGCTGTCTCTTGTCTCTGAAGCAGTGATAGACTCATAATGTTTTGCAGTAATGTCACAGAGAAGAGTAGGGTTTACAGGACCTGAATGAAGGCTGTGGTCCTTTCAGTAGCTCTGGCAATGACTGTGCTGTACATGGACTGGAGATTTTCTTTTTGCTGCTCAGAGAGTGCACAATTGGGTTCCAGCTGTGCTGAGTTGGATAGAAGAGGTTTATGTGCTCTTGCTCTCTCAGAAGAGTTGAGTGCTAAGTCTAATCAATTTATATCACAAGTTGAAGAATGTGTTACGGTGTGTTTTCAGGTTTGAATGTTTATTTCAGCAGGTTTACTGCAGCCTTTTTATAATTTTTGCTAGCTCCTTAAAGTGTGCATTTGTTTAAATAGCATCATTTTAGTCTGTGTAAATAACTGATTTCTAAACACAGAAACACTGGCTAAAGTAACGGGAAGAAAAACCCCTTAATTAGCCATTTTTAATTACCACCTGTTCCTATTATGAACTCCATAGCATCTTCTAAAACCTAAAATATGAAATTATTGTAAGTGCTCTGTATTGTCTTATTGAGCTCTGTGATTCATCTCAAAGTCTCAAGGAGCTTGCTTTAAGAAAACCCCATGGTTAATCTCTGCCTTAATATTGCTGTGCTTGAGTAGAATGGTGTCTTGTCCAGTGGTTAGTGCACAGCAGACACAGCATATGCTTCTTCCTGAGCAACAGGAAAACAAACCAACAGTGTCTGAAATCCTGGATAAGGGAAGAGTTGATTGGCTTTGCTGGACTATAAGGCAGAAACTGGCTGGGTGAATTCGATATGAGATGCTAACCTGTACCCTGAAGAGGAGTGGCATCCCAGTGCGTTTGATGGAATCTGCTTTTTGTCCCTCAGGTTGTCTAACAAAGGCAACAGTCCTTAAATCACATTATTGTGCAAGATGTAAAACAAAAGTAGTGAAAATAAATCAATAATAAATTACATAGTCTAATATTTCTGATGTAGTAGCATCAACAGCTGCTTAAAAATGATACCAAAATGGACCTTTCCAATTCTAAGTGCATTCCAAACATACCAATATGCCAACTACATATAGTCTGAGTTGCAAAGAGAATAATTTTGTTATTGTTACTCTGTTATTGAAATCCTTCTCATCATTGGAGAGATCTGCATCTTCATTCAGTGTCCTCCAAATTATTCTAAATAAAACACTACAATGTCTCCTCTTTATTTATTCTCAGCCCACCGTATCATGGCCCCAAACTGCGTGTGTGATAGTAAAGTTTGGTTGTTGATTTATTGCTCATTGCCACCTTTCTGGCACACTGAAGTCATGGGCATGATTTCCTTTTGAATCCCACTGGGAATGGAATTCAAGAACTGCATTGTTTGCCTAAAATACCCTAATTATAGAATGGCCATCAATCAGAGGTTTGGCTGTGTGCAGTTTTTCTTGTTGGTAGCTATAAAGGGTCTGTCCTGCTGGCTGTGATTTGCTTTGGTCTTGTGTTTGTTTAGAGATCACCCAGTAACATACCTATCTGCAAAAAAACCCATAGCAGATTATAAAAAGCCAAAAGCCTTTCCAACCCAAACTATTCTATGATTCTGTGAAGAAATTAGATGAGGGGATGGGGGAAATAATATTCACCTGCCTGCTCTGCTTAGTCTGCTTTTTGTTCAAGGGCTTTTTGCCCCTGCAGAATCCCTGTCAGCCCCCCGGACAGGAATGTTTTGTCTCACTGAGACCACAATCTGCTTTATTGCTTTGAGGAGACCTATGCAAAAGCTGCATAACAAGGTCAGTGTGGGAGCTATGGGCAGTATTTGTTCCAGAGGAGTGTGTATCATGAGCAAGATTATTGACAGTCTTTGGTTTTGGTATTAGGATGAGCATTTCCAGAATGGCAGTGGATGGATCTTACTTTGTACATAGAACTCTGATCTGGATTTTTATCACTGTGGTTTGTCACCCTCATTGTTGTAGCACATGGCAGCTCTTTAGAAAGAGAAGTTATTGTTCCAACCTTGGGAAATGTAATTTTCTTTTTATGAGTTAGTAGATAAAATTGCATCACTGTTCATACCTATTTTTGTTTTGGCTCTGGAAATGTGGGATGTACAAGATGTCTTAAAAAATTTAATATGTTGAAATAATTGTGTTAGGTAGTAATGTGCTGTTCCTGTCTTTCACCTTACAGGGGGAAGGACCACTGAGGAACACACTGAGAAGGGATTTATGGTGCTCCAGAAAGCCTGATAGAAGTGTTCTGTGAATTGACTCCACCCTTTAGCTGGTGGCAGACTTAAGTTTTGGGTTTGGGCTTTTTTAAGTTGCTTTTCATAGTGCATATTTGGTAAGAGATAGCATTCTTATCACAGGATGTACGTATTCATTTACAAGGGTTAAAAGGGATATGAGCTGTGGGTCAGGAGTTCCCTCAGCTGCAAACTCTTTTGAAATGCAGAGAATGCTAGACAAGTACAGTGTTACACATCTTTCACATTGTTATTTCTAAATCTAGTTTTGGTGCCTGTTGGAGTCAGTATCTCAGGCAAGGTGGGTCTTTGTAAGAATGTCTGTACTGAGCCAGAGACCTTTTTATGTTATGTTCTTAGGATATTCAGGGTGGAGATATACAATGGACAAAATGATATCTCAATTCTGAATATGTTAACAAAGTTTTCTATAAAATCACCTCACTGTGAAGCAGGCATTCTTGCCTATGATATTTGAATTCATAGAAGATGAATAGTATAGCTTTTGTGGAAGATTAGAGAGTGTTCAAGTAATATAAGAGCAGGGGACCTTTTGACCTCAGAGCCATTGGGGAGATAATTACTGTAATTGAACTGCACGGTTTCCTTTCATCACAGCTTGATGCATATATGGTATATTTTGCTTAATATTTTTATAAAACCTTTAATCTTAAGTTACACATGCTGTTCTTTGGTGCATGAAGGTTTACAGTCTTTTTAAAAGGAACAATCTGACGTACTTCATGGTTGGAGAGATGCAGTGTGAACAATGACAGCAAAGAGAAAGATGGATCAGAACTACCAAGCGCTAGCATGAGGGAAGTGTTGATGAAGGCTCTCTGTGCCTTATAAACACCCAATGGATTGATTCCAAAGCTTCTCTTTTAACATTTCAGCTACTAATTTAGATTAGTCATCCAAGTCTGGCTCTTGGTTTTTAGTGAGTCTTTCTCACTTGATATTGACAGCACTGCTTTCAAATGGAGGTCAGAGCCATAAGAAAAAGCAAAGAGACCTACTTCAGTTGTTCTTACTTTTGTTGCTGAGTAGCTTTTCATAGCACACAGAGTTGCTCTGGTCAGGAGAGAAAGCACACAATATTATAGCTGTTGGCCCAGGTGTGAAAGGTTCCCTGCTTCCTTTCCCTGGAAGGTTTACAACCAGTGTGTCCTGACAGCTGTCCTGGTATTAATTCATCTGGCTGAAGAACTTGACTTCCTGTACTCAAGCTTGAGCATGCAGTCACAGAGTTTAGGGTGCCTTCCTTTTCCATGCCAGCCTTCACGCCAGGAGATCTCTCCTGGTATCTCAGTCCTTCATGGACAAGGCTCATCAGAGGTTTTGGGTCTTGATTTTGGATCATTTCAAGTGCATCAAGTGTTGATCAGAGGAAAATTAGTTCCTATTCACTGGAAAACTGAGACATCTGTAGACACCTGGAAATGTCTGAGTTCAGTTTTCCTCATTTTTCCACAAAAGCATCATAGGTACAAATTCCACAAAGTATATAAAGATGTCGTGTGGTCTAAAAGATAATCTGTTGGCACCACTTTTTCTGACTTTTTGCAATTCAGTGGGGAGGGCTAATCTTTTGGCCTTCAGTTCCCCTTCTGCCCTCCCTATGAATGATGGAGACTACAGAAAAAAGAAAAAGGCCTAGATCTAAGCTGATTTCCCAAGATGTATGTACTCAAAGTTGGATTTTTGGAATTTGTTTTTGGTTTTGTTGGTTTGGTTTGGGGTTGGATTTTTTCTCCCTTTTTCAAGGAGAGAGGCCACCTATCTGAACTAGGAGATGAAGTGGAAACATTCCTGTATAACTAGTCATTCCTCTGGATGGAATTTCAAGTAGTGTGAATATATACATAAGATGATTATAGCTGCCCCAGAAAAGCAATAGCCACTTGGGTAATAGTGTTTCATGTTACTTGGGAAGCTGGAACTTCAGGAAAAAGACTTTCTTGCCAGTCATGGAAATCCAAAAGCTTATCTGTCTGTGTCCACAAAGTACCAGTACCACTGTGAATTCCTATGCCCTTATGTCTGAATCAGCACCACAGCTGCCACTGCTGCAGATTACAATGTTTTATTCCTGCTCCTCTCTTCCTATAACTAAAGGGAAAAGACCTGATACAGGGGAAGAAGTGTCCTTTTGCTTACAACACATTTACTAGCCTCCTCTGCTGTCTGCTCCATCTCCCAGAGACACAATCTTCCCCATGTTTTGTGAGGCTATGAAATTTATCATTCATGGTATCTGTACTCATGACATACATGACTGTCTGAAAAGGGTTTCTTCCTTGTTTTTAACTTGATTTTTCAAAAGATTTTAACCCTTTCAAGACTGCAAATCAAAGATGTAACTTCAGCTTCCATGTCTGTACGTTGCAAAAAGCTTCAAACCCAAACTTCTGGCATTTAATACCAATGAAGATAAAAGCCTGAAAGGTCATGTAATGCTGTGCCCTCACTTTCACAAGTGAGCTAGCACTAGTGCTCAGTGTATGATTTCTGCTCTCTTTAAATAAAAGACCAAACCACTTTAATAGGAGTGAGATACAGCTGTGTTGGCGTGTTATGCATAGTCCTCTGCAACTACTCTTCCATTGCAGATGTTTATCTGTGAAAGTGATACATAGGCACTAAAATTAGATGCTTTGGCAAATCCCACCTCTCAGTGCTAGGGGAGAAAATTGTGCAGAAAGCTTGAGACTCACTAGAATCCATCATAGTTTTTTGTAAGCCTTTTTTTTTTTCTTCTTCTTTTTTTTTCCTTTATATCAGAATCCACAGAAGGGAATATGTGTTGAGTGGCAAGTCCAGGGCAGTCCCCAAAGCAAAACAAGGGGGAGTATCACTTTGCAAGCAGTTTCTGGTAACTCCAGACATTAGAGCAAGCTGTATGGCTCCTAACCCACCCTTCCTGGAGCTGGTCTTTGCGAATACTCAGGAACTTTCAGTCTGTGAAAAGACAGCCAACTATAGCTTCAGATAAAAGAAGGGAAATAGGCATTGTCCAGAGGGGGAAACTTGTGAAGCTGTACAAGCATCTTGCTGCAAAGTTGCCAGTGGAGTAGAAGCCATGAAACGTGGATGTTGGATCATAATATGTAGGATCTTTGAGCACCTGTGAATAAAGCCATGAAAAGCAAACCAGGATTTCATCTATAAATTCCTCCAAAGGAGGTGCTGTTGTTAGATCCTGATGCCTTAAAGTTTGGATT